>CANSGD010000170.1:0-364583 GCA_947645195.1 Patellifolia procumbens | reverse complement strand
CATTTAGAAATTATTTTATTTTCTTTTACTTAAGTTTTGTTTTCAGTTAGACTAAAACTACGTAAATAAAACAATAAGATATGTAACTGAACTTAAAAGACATCCAACTGAAATAAAAAAGATCAACTGAATAAAATTAAAATCAACTGAACAAAAAATGAAACCGACCGAACAAAAAGATTGAAAAACCAACTGAAAGAAAAATGAAACCAACTGGAAAAAGTAAATAAAACTGAAAGTCGTCCGACCAAATATTATGGTCGAACGCTTTGACCTAATACCTTCTCTCGTACTAAATGCTCAATGCAAATATTTTGTGAAGTTCTGTAGCCTATGTCCCCTTTATAGCTAGCCACCGTCTCACCACACATATTTACCCTTTTGGTGAACTGAGACAATTTATTAGCCTTGTTAATCTTTATAAATAATCAATCTATATATATATATATATATTAAAAAGCGTAAGTAAACAATGTGGGCCGCTATGTTTCACTTGTATGTCCGCTTCTTGAATTGCATTTTAGTGTCATTGTCATAATGAAAAAAAATTGTAAATACATCCAATATAGAGTTTTGAACCCATGACCTTCACATGTGAAACAATAAACAAAGACTTTTTAACGAATTTAATATTTCTACTGCTATTAAATGTTATAACATCACTTAAATAAGAATATTATTATGGGGTTTAAATGACAATCAAAGAAAGAAAAAAATAAATTATAAATGTTGTCTATATGGAGTTTCAAACCATGTCCTCCGCATATGAAACAAAGAAGATTTACCATTGCGCTACCACACTCTTAATACTCATCACAAATAAAAATATTATTATTTGGGTTTAAATGACAATCAAGAAAGAAAAAATTATAAATGTTATCATTATGGAGTTTCGAACCCATAGCCCCGCCACGTGAAATAATGAGTGTTAATCACTACTTTCCCAAACTCTTAATGCTTTTTCTTATCACAAATAAAAAAATATCATGGGGTTTGACGATCGAGAGTCTAGCAAGCAATGAAGCATACTATAGACAAGAATAAAACCATAGAATTAATTTTACCTTCAAAAAAGAATGCATAATATAGATGAGATGAGTTATTTCATTTACTTAGTTTTCATTTCCTTTTACCTTAATCTAACTTTGGGAAAAAGTAAAGAGATTTCTTTCATTACAATTTTTCATGATCCTTTTAAATTGGTTAATTGTTTATAAAATTATGCCCTTAAATTTTTATGAATAAAAAAAAATAAAATTACTCCTTCGTTTTATTAATGCACATTTTACCATTTTGGGATGTTTTTTTAATATGTACCTTTCTACCTTTTTCCATAAATGGAAGGTTGGCCCACCTAATTATTACACTTCCCTCCTACTTTTTCTTTCCTTCTCTCTGCCTTTTTCACATTTTCCTTACTTTTACTAACCTTCTCTCTTCTTTTTGCGTTTTTCTAGCACAGTAAAATGTGACAACATCAATATTAAGAAAAACGAAGGTAGTATCATCAATGAAGATATAATTTAATTCAATTAATATACAAAATGGACTTGGGACATCGTCAGGGCCACAAACTAGTTATTACTAATAAGAACGAACATGTTCATCTACTCACGTTCTCCACGTCTATTGTCTGTCACTACATCCTTAAATAGAATGCCACGGTTTGGTCTGTTTAGGGTCCGTTTAGATCATCAAACTTGGCCCTGAACTGTTGGTTGAACGGGTACAGTAAAAAACCAGGTCAGAGACTGTTATGGGATAATTTATGCCAGTTCGAGGCTAGTTTATTACCGAGGTTCAGGGCTGGGTTAGTTTTAGTTCAGGGGTAATAGTTCGTTTTTGTCAAAAGAAATTTGATTTGTCATATTGAAATCCCCCTTAATTAAGATTATTTGTTAGAAATAACAATTCGTAAATCTAATAGATAATTTCAATATGAAATTTCACCAAAATTAGAATTCCCAAAAATTAAAATTTCAGAGAAAGTGATGTATAAAATTTCACAATAATTACTAGATGAACCCTTTATTGTCTTTCGTTGTACAAATTTATTAACAACTGATAGTAGTAGTACTTGTTAAGTTAAATCTAAAAAATATAACCAACGAAATAATTATTGAAGATAAACACGACTAAGTAGTTGGTGATCATTAAAATGTGAGATTGTTTTGTACCACCAAACGAAAAGGTTAAAATCCTATCAGTGTGATCATTAAATAGTTACAACTCTTTTGTTTAAATCATCTAAACAATAGTTACAACTCATTTACTTCTATTTTCTTATACAATAGTAAAGGATGTATATTTCGTTTACTTTTATTATTCACGGCTCTTTTTTCATAATCATGGTTTACAACTCATTCATCGTATTCATAGTTCACAATTCATTAATAGTAATCATATCATTTTTCATAATCATTTCTAATAGTCTATTAATTACAATAATCCTAGATCATTAATCAAAGTCATTGTTCATATCTAGTTCATTGACCATAATTAAAGCTCATTAATTAATCATAAGCGTAGTTTTTTCATTAATCCTAATCATAATCATAATTTGGAATTTAATAATCATATTCATATTTTATAAACCACTAAGTATAAGCGTAATTCATTAATACTAATTATGATCATAATCATAATTATTCCCCACTAGTTCATTACTCATAAATTTATAGGCATAATCATGATTTTTTAAGATTTTGGTTAGGAGGTAGGGTTTAAGGAAAGTTTTAAGGTTAGGGTATACTTTTTTGGATATAGGGAATAGGTTATAGGGTTTTTGAAAATCACTTGGTGTACATTCTATTGAGTAAGTGCATATATCAATTCCACATAAGCTCTTTGTTCCTTTTGTACTCTTACCTACTTTCAAAGTTTCAATCACAAATCTATAATTTTGTGTTTGGAATTTAAGTGAAATATATTGTATTTAATTGAAATCACAATCACAAATCTATTGGACCTAGGATGATTTTTCTCGATAGATCCCAAGCGTCTTCTCAATTCCTATATTATTGTTTATAATCAGCGAAAAATTGTACCAACTGTCTCTTCTCAATTCCTTTGTTATTGTTTATAATTTTAAATAACCTCTTTGTTATTGTTCTTCTTATTTATTATCTGCAGTTTCAAAAAATTCGTACTTTGAATATGTTTTTTGTTCTGGAAATTTTCCTTTATTAATCAACCTTTTGCTTCTATTTTTTTATCTTTTCTTGTATTTATAAACTTACTCGAACTTTTATTTCCACAACAACTCAATCTAGCGCTCTTCTTTCTCATTGTTATTTTTCTTCTAAAAAGCAATAAAAAGTAGATTGATGGACTTCAACTATTGTACTATTTTCAATAAAATTTCCTTTGGACTACTATACTACACGTTTCCTTGGCATACTCCTTGATTAATTGACTATACTTATCGACAAGACTAAGATAGTATATGTGAGCATTAATACTCTAGACTAGTCCATAAATAACAAAAATTACATGAAAAGAAAATATCTTTCCATCCTTATTTAATTTACATATATAGTTTGAGCGTGTTGGGCAATTGATTGTTGGCTAACTGTAATGGATAGTTTGATGAACATCTATTTACGGTGTTTGGTATTAAATGACTGTTTAATTATTGATTTTATAAAATTATCTAGTAAAGCAATTGTTAATATTGGATTCTTATAATAAAATTAAAGCAAAAGATAAAATCCAACACAATATCCAAGTCAAAAGATTTTGGCTAAAAGGTTGACTTTTTTCTCTCCAAACTCCATTTTCAAAACACTTTTTTGTTATTGACGAATGAAAAAAGTTAAAAGCCACCCTAAAAAGTCATGTATCAAGAATTCCCTTCATACACTAACACTATTCACTTCCTCTACTTAACTAAACAAAGACACGTTGGATTTTATCATTATTTTTACTTATTGATATTTAACGTTTTAATATAATAAGGCATTAACAGTGTGTTTGGATAAAAAGGGGAAGGAAAGAAGGGGAGAGAAGGGAAAAGAAGGGAAAGAAGAAAGGGGAGGGGAGGAAAGAAGTATAAATTTCGCCCCGAATCTCTCTATTGTTGGAGGGGGCAATTTAACTACAAATTGATCTTTTCATTTCCTCCACTCCAATACATACACTCACTCAACATTGTTCCACTCGATGGTTTTTCGTTCCTTCCTCTCACTCATATAACGCACATTATCTAGCCAGTTTAGATGTAAAGTTAAAAAGTAAAATTCAAAAACGTGCAAATCTTTTATTCTTGTTCGAAGATATGTATCCCTAGATCCCTGATCCTAGGATCGAACTGATGTATGAAAATTACTGATTTTGTGTACCTTACAAAGCAAAACGACAACAATAATCGAATAAAATAAAACATGGACCACATAACAAAACAAATTGTAATTTGTACAACCCCCCTACCTGTACTTCCATATATAGCAAGTTCATTAATTTGATTTTTCACCATTTTAAACACTACACCACAACACCTTCTAGATTAAGTACAAAACGAGAAAAGAAATCTGCTAAGGGTTATCCCATCGCAATCTGAGGCGTTTCCATTTCATGATTTTTCCCACTATCCTCTCCTTTTTTACTCCCTTTATCTTGTTCACGTGGAACCCATACACGTAGGAGCAAAAACCCCATGCACATAACACGGTGGAGCGACCTTGGCACCACCGAAGTTATCTCCGTAGACGACAACGCCACCAATAACGTTTATGGCTAGAATGGCGGTCATCCAAACGCTCACCAGTCCAGCGGCGTGGTTAGGAAGACCATGCCCGCGGTACCATGAAGCACAATTGCCAACTTGCAATGTTGGCCACCACCATCGAGGTAGTACATCCTAGGGCCTAGGTCAAATACAATTTACTCTCCCTTGTCATTTTCGTGGAAACCCCTATCTGATGCCATTCCTTCGGTGGCGAGCACCGTTGCTGCAACACTCCATTACTAGCTGCATCTCCATCACCATTTCGTAGCAATACACTTCCCTACATAAAAAGAATATATTTACGTAAAGTGTTACATTCCGATTTTTTTTCTGTGTGTAAAACATAAGATACAAAGATCCAGTCACTTAATTTCAAGAGCAAGTAAACAGTTTAGGGTCTTTTATAAATCTAACTACTCCAATAAGAAAATAATAGCAAGGTTTTAAAAGAACTTTTCATATTTAATTAAGCTAATACCCGCCAGAATTATGCCATTTCAACGATTGATGTACTACATACAAAATTCTTTTGGCAATTATATATTGAACAATATATAATTTTAAACGAAGATATTTAAATAATTGGTATTGATTAGAACTTAACTTTCTACGCAAACACTTAATTAATTAATTGAGGTCCAACGAAACTTCTATTAAGATTTCTACACGAATTTCCGATGCAATAATGTCCCATTAATATATTTAGGAGCATTTTCGAAAGAAAAATCAAGGCTACTATATAAGCTGGTGTTTGAACTTGTGTTGCCTTTCTAAAGAAAAAGAGGGTCTTATTAGAGGGTAGAGTACTTTTCTAGCACAAATGCCGAAGTTTATGTGATACGAAAACTTTTTCTGAGCAATGTCAATGGATTTAGTTGGCAAATGTAAAAACTCAAACATAAACAATTTCTGGACAACGTAAAATAAATAGTTCAATCATCATCCATCTTTTAATGTAATGTCTACTTTAGAAAATAATTGCAGTGATGAAACCGCATGCAAAAGCATCCAAAATTGTTAGCAAAGTCACAATAATTATTCATAAAAAAAAACTCAAAAGTGGACGAACATAGAAACAGGAAAAAGTGGAATTACAAAAGATCTATATATGTATGTAGCATAGCTCCTGGGCACTTGTCCGTCTGTAGTTGTTTTTGTATGATTCTGGCATTATGTGTGTGTTCTGTGAAAGTCTAGCTAGATGGAAATGGTACTATCCTCTCGGTTATACAGGGAAGGGACACTTGTTTGTACATGGTCGTAGCGCTGTTCCTGGCTTCTTCGAATTATGGAATATATGTACACTATATGCTCTATATATATCTATCTTGTGACATAATTTATAGGTTTTAAAGGTAATCTGACAGCTTATTTTATATGGTGTTGGGCGTATTACCTAGGTCTAAATTGAAGAGAATATTTTAGTCATAAATTTTTTTAATTTTTATATGATAAAAAGATTATTTTAAATAATAACGATGAATTTAATACGTCTCATACTCTCATATGACTATCTTTTTATTGTATAACCATTAATTTTGGTGGAAATTTTGTAATATTTGACCTGAAAAAATTATTGAATTAGTCATATTATATGAATGGAAGGGAGTATATATAATCATAAACGTGAAGCATAGGCTGATCTATTTCTACATCCAATAATACTCCTATATTATTAATAA
The DNA here is from genome assembly GCA_947645195.1 of Patellifolia procumbens. NCBI lineage: Eukaryota > Viridiplantae > Streptophyta > Magnoliopsida > Caryophyllales > Amaranthaceae > Patellifolia > Patellifolia procumbens. The sequence continues at coordinate 358,175 of CANSGD010000170.1, read as the reverse complement.
AACATCAAAAGTAATAACACACCATTTCATTTCCAAAATTGTCAAATAAGTAGAAAATAATCAAACGTTTTTCTGAGGACAGAAAACACCTAAAAATGTATAAAAACAATTGTATATTTTATAGAATAGCACTTTGTTACATAATTCAAAATTTTATAGAAGTATATTTTATCATTAAGGAGAATTCTGAAATGTAGTTTTTGGGTGAATACTAATGTATCTCTATAGGAGTATAATAATTATCCCATATACTTGAGAAATAATAATAAAGAATCTATATAACAAAATTAGGACGATAATGTTATACTCTATTAATTTTTACTAGACTTTTTTTATGTGAGTTTGGCAATGCATAACTTCAATATTCATAATTCTCTAACGAAATAAAATCGAAATACAAGACTACACTCGCTAGTTAAACTGAGTGGTCCGCGTCAAGTTAGTGAAACTTCTAAGACATGTAATTCTATACTCAAAGAGGTGATCATGAGTCAGACCCGACTTTACCTACAATGTTAGGTCATTTCGAGGCTGAATTTTATGTTAAATTTGAATTCAATCGTGTTCAAATCATATCAGGCAAAGTTGATTAACTATAGAGTTTGTCTAGCACGGACGTAAAAGTTATTTATTTGAAAGGGAGGGGTTCTGCCAAATTAAAGAGAAAGGAGAACAAAAATCACCTATAGATTTTCTCCATGAGGGAAGATAAAGAGCGAGCGGCAAACCAGCACCAATTGTACAAAAAATACCCAACAAAGTACATGGCCTTGGTTATACCCTTTGGACGATCATGGCTAGAACTTAAAGCCAACAAAACTGAACTTAACGTTAATAAAATCACACAATTCAAGTTATTAAAAGTAATCTTTTGTTTAACAATGAGGCAAGACAAGATTAATGTGAACGCAAGTTGAGATGACAAAAAGCAAAGAAGATGTTGAAACAGGCAAATAAGAAGTACCCCATGAAAACAATAGATTATTTAGACCTAAAAGAAAGCCAATTATTATTGAAAGAACCAATATTTTTGTAGTGAAGTTTGTAAAGGTTTTTCTTTGTGTGAAATTAAATAAAAATGGGAGAAAAATAGGGAGTAAAAGGATGGGAAAACCGGCACATTGGACCCATGTGGAGACCCACCGGCTAGAACCTTTGTGAATGAAATAAAATTTGGCTAAAAGCAGAAGAGTATTGACCCCACAAAAAGAGACATGTAGTTTAAGGTTAATAACACCATGTAACGTTTTTTGTTAGGTTGTTTTTGTGGTGGTGAGGTTTTTAATGGGGTGGTTTTGACGGCGGCGAATGGTGGTAGAGGTGGTGGTGATGGGTTGAGAGTGCTCATTTTTTGTTGAAGGAGGGAAGAGTGAAAATTGAAGAGTGAAAGTTTGAAAGATGAATTATGGTTGTTGAGAGAAAATTGGGATTTTGGAACGGTGGGAAATGTTAGTGATCAACAAATGGGATTTCACGTTTGGGGTTTAAGACTACTTAAGGTGTTGTATGTGCATGTCTTGTGACTTGTGTGAGTGTGAGTGTAACTGTGGGGAACTTTTCAGGGTTTTGGGAGTTTGTTGTGAGGATCAAAATTAATGATTTTTTTCTATATTAGTGCACTTTATCTTGTTGAAGAAAATTGGGTTCTTCTTATCCAATGAAGAATTTCTGGAAAGGTGATGAGGATTATTGGTTTGAATTTTCAGGGTTGTTTTTAGGAAATTTTGTCAAAAAAATTCCATAAGTTACTACTTTTGTGAATAAACATTTTACATATTTTTAAATTTTAACACCTTGGACTTTTAAGCTAAAACACATGCGGTAAGATTGTAAGTTAAAACCTTATTGTTTTGTTTTAAGTTAAAGTCTTACTGTTTTAAAGTTGAAACCTTTTGGTTCTATCATAATCTATCCATAAGCATATAAATAGACCATCTACCACACGACTTATTCTTTAATATTACTCCCTCCGGTTTTTTTATTAGGGACGTTTGCTTTTGTGCGCGGATCAAGGAAAAAGTGCAAAAGAAATAGAGAATGATTGTAAAAGTAAAAAAAGTGAAAAAGGTATAAAGAAAGAGAAAAAATATGAGAGAAATGCAATTATTAGGTGAACCAACCTCCATTTATGGAAAATGCAGAAGAGTCCTAATTAAAAAAACTCTAGATAGCAAAATGTCCTTGTTAAAAACAGATGGAGTACTTTATATTCGTAGTTTGCAGTTAATTGAGTGTTTATTTAATACTATAGCACCTTTTCAACTCTCAGTTTGAATGCATTAACTTCAGATAAGAAACCAAATCGGGCAAAAGATTTTCTGCTATGAAGCATGAACTATGATAAATTGATAATGCCTTGAGTTATCAGCTATGCATCTATGAAATTTGAAAAAGAATATAAAATAAATAAAGCTTTGCATTTAATCCATATGGGTATGGAATTTTGAATGTTTTATACTTTTATTTATTGTGATATAAAAAAAGCATTAGTAAAAAATTTAAATTTATAATCAGCACATGGCAGTTAAATCGATTAAGACGACTCTGAGAATGTTTTGAGTATACCTGAAAAATAGGACCCATATCGAGACCGCATCAGACCAAAATACAGAGACTCAAAATTGAAATGAGCCAACCCAAATCCAACATGAATCAAACAGATTCGAACTGATCGGAAACCCCCAAAATGACCCGACCTAGACACGACGTTAATCTCGATGACTTGAACTTAACTCGACCAAAATGACCTGACCATAATCAACCTAAACTATGACCTCATGATTCTCCAATATAGCATAAACCAAAATTTATTTTTATTAATCGAATGTTTCGTTATTTACTCCCTCCATCTCATATTAGAAGATACACTTTCTTTGTTCGTCCGTCCCACATTAGTTGATACCCCCCCTCATAAATGGCATGAAGTACAATAGAAATATTATTATTTAATATTAATGGGTCCCACATATAATTAATTTAATAACCCCACCCACACCAAATTCCATTATACACATGCCACCATGATGCGCATGGGGTGCGCTCAACGTAATGAACTTTTAGTTCATTTGCAAAGAACATCGCAAAAACCGAAGGTTTTTCCTATGTAATCTTAATCAAAGATCATCATTTTATATACAATGAACAATGGCAGATGGCCCGATTTTTTTCTCTTCTCCATTAATGAATATTTTGAATTCATTTACCCAAAAAATTTCCGCTTCTTTTTCAGCCATCTATTTTCTCCCTAAGAAATTGTTCATTTTAAATGTTCAATATGTTCATTTATTCAAATAAAATGATCATTGTAAAATCAGCTAAATTTTCAATGAATAGTTTCTATTTGTTTGCACAATTTTTTTACATAATCCTAATGTTCATTTGTTTGAACAAGATGTTCGTTTATTGATAACCAATGTTCATCGTGATTAACTTTAAAAAAAAGTATTGGTTTCATTTCATTTGAATATTTCTTTTTAAACATAATCCCGTATTTATCATGGGTATTGAAGATGTTCATTGCAAATAAACTAAAGGTTCATTATGATTTATCAAGTTAATTGTAAAATCAACGTCAACAAAAAATGTTTCCCAATTAACGTAGACATATTTTTTTAAACATAATATTAACGTTCATTATGGTTTTTAAAGTTGTTCCATTATTTACATCAAATGTTCATTGTACAATATAAACAAGAGATATGAGGTAACTTTTGAATGAACAATTGGTTAGCCGAAAATGAACTGTGTTAAGGCAATAAATGAACAATTGGTTACATTTTGAAATCATTTGCCCAAAAATATTCTCTCTGTTTTAAGAAAATTTAATGAACATCTTGTTTTAGGTAAATGAACAAGTTAGGATATAAAATGAACATATGGTAATAAAATAATGAACAATAGTTCAATGATCACATCTGTTTTTAAAAAGAAGGGATAGAGAATTACATTAAAAAATTAATAAAAAATAATAATTACATAAAAAATGACATAGAAAATTAATTAAAAAAATTAATTAATGAATTAATAAATATCCATAAATTAATGAATTACATAAAAACACTTAGTTTCTTATTTTTTAAGAATGACGCTTCTTCTTCATCATTTTGTTTCTCTTCGACACTTCTTCTTCATCACCAATGACTCTTCTTCTTCATCATTTTGTTTTCTATTTTTCAAGAAAATAAATATAAATTAATGAATTACATAAAAATACCTAGTTTATAATGAAAAAGATTAGTAAAAATAAAAAAACAATGACAACGATTCATTAAGAACAGACCAATTAGAAGGATCATCGAAAAATCTGCCATAGGTTCATCCTTAAAAAAATTATGAATTACCAAAAAACTAATATAAGTTCATCCAAGAACTAAAATAGGTTCATCCTAAAACAGATACAGGTTCATCCTAAAAACCTAAAATGTTAATCCTAAAAATTAAAGGTTCATCCTTAACATGACATAGGTTTTTTTGATTTTTTCAAAAAATTGCCCAAAAAATCACCAAAAAATTACCTAAAATTACGTGAAATTACCTAAAATTACCCTAAAAGCAAGCAGAGGCTCGTCAATTTTAAAAAGCAAACAAACTGAAAAAGGTTCATCCCTAAAAAAAATAAGGTTCGTCCTTAAAAAATAAAATTAAATTATCAAAACAAAAATTCAAAGGTTCAAAATTTTCAAAGAATTGCCAAAAAAATGACCTTTATTTCTTCTAAAAAAAGTACCAAAATTACCAATAAAAATATCAGAAAAAATAATAATTTTTTAAGAAAAGCAAAAAACATGAAAGGAGTTCATCCGGAAAAAACAAGGTTCATCCTAAAAATAAGAAGATTCATCGAAAAAGCAATTCTAGTCGATTTTTTAAAAAGCAAACAAACTGAAAGAGGTTCATCCTCGGAAAAAAATAAGGTTCATCCTTAAGAATAAAAAGACGGTTCATCAATTCTAAAAATTACCAAAAAATATCAAAAAATTGCAAAACAAACTATCAAAGGTTCTAAAATTCCAATAAAAACTAATCTTTATTCTTCAAAAAAAAAAAACCAAATTACCAGCAAAAATACCAAAAAGCGACAATTTTTTTATAGTAAAAAAATAAAAGAGATTCATCCAAAAGAAAATTAACAAATTCTATTTTCCATGAAAGTAAAAAAAAATTACCAAAAAATTAACAAAAATTACCAAAAATATTAAAATGAACCAAAAATTAACACAATGAACCAAAAACTAACAATGAACAATGAAACAAACATTAATACAATGGACAATGAACCAAAAATTAACACAATGAACAATGAACCAATAATTAACATAATGAACAATGAATAATATATACCAAATTACCTAAAAATGAAAGTATATTTTCAAAAAACTAATATAGGTTCATCCTAAAACTGACAGAGTTTTATCGTAAAACAGTGATAGGTTCATTGTAAATAAATAAAAGGTTCATCCAAATTAAAATTTAAAAGGTTCATCCTAGAAATGAACTCGGTTAATCCTAAAAATGTTTATAAATGAACAAAAAAAATATTTTTTTATTAAAAAACTTACTTGGAGCCTTCATCTCTTTCAATTGCATGTGTCTTGACTTCTTCATCATCTTTACCAACAGCGGATCTTCTTCATCCCGTCTATCTTATTTTAAGTAGTTTACATAAACATAAATCAACACTTAATTTAACAAAAAATGTTAAAAATAAAAAAGTTGAAGCAAAAATGCAACCAGAATGGCAGTTTTGAGGTGAAATGCCAAAAAAATGGTGAATTGGAGGAGAAGAAAATGACATTTGAAGGTGAGAAAAAATGGTGTTTGAAGGTGAGGAGAAAATGGGGCGAAGGTAAGGAGCTTTTAGAAAAGAGAGCGAGAATGGAAGGAGAGAGAGAGAAAATGAATTTTGAGTGAGTAGAGAAATAAAACTGATTGAGGGTTATGGGGAAGGTAAAGGGTTTGGTAATTTTCAAAAAAATAACTGACAGATGAAAGAGAGAACGTTTTCCGTGTTCATTAGGAATGAAGTTAAGGTTCATTAAGAATGGAAGGAGAAAAATGGACGCTTTTCCGTGTTCATTACAAATGAACTGATGGTTCGTTCCGTGCTAGATTTGTCCATTTTGTTGGGGCTGAGTTTTGTTTGTTGGGGCCTTGCGTTTCAACAAACCCACGAAGAGCATGTTACTAGCATGTGTATGATAGACCTATTGCACCAAACCCCTATGATATACCCACCAACATGCACTTTATGTACTAAAACAAATACCAATAACAAACTACTCTCAATAAAATAAGTTAGTCAAATAACACTCCTAAAAACTCTATATCAGTCAAACTGTATCATCGAATATGGGACGGAGGAGTACTTTCATATTAGTCATATCGATTACTATTTTTAATTATCATCTCAAAGTATCTTATTTTTATTATTACTATAATTTAAAATTAAATATATAATTTTAAATATTGACTTACTCGCAACAGACCTGAATTAACTTGAACACATAGATTCGAAATAGACGACCCGACCCTAAAACTGCAAGACTCAAACCAGTCCTGATCCGAATCATACCCTAAATTGGCCTAATTCCAAGCGACCCGACTTGTACCCTCCCAGATAACCCGACCCGAATTAAGTAACCCCCACCTATAACCGACCTAAATGACCCAATTGCCACCTCTAGTTCTGAGCCTCCGACCTTGTAGACGGTGCTATTGGGCTATCTAATGCCTCGATTCGTATCCATATATTGCATTTGGCCTAACTGATTTCAGATATATTTTTTAACTATAAAATTTATATTTAAAAAAAATCAGATCTAGTGAAGTATGGTTTACGTTATAAGATTCTTTTTTAATGTTTGACTACAAGAAATATTGTGTTATGAAAATAAAAAATATCTTCTTTATCAATTTTATACATTCTAGCTAGCCATCATTTTTTTTGAAAAATCTAAAGTTATGAATAATAAAACATACTTTCTTCTCTTTTGTTCTTTTTATTTGGAATCAATTGACAAACTAAGACTGTAGTACCATGTCTATGATTCCCCCTTAATAAGTATAGAAAAATGATAAATACAACCCATGGGCTGTATATAAAAAGCTAAAAAGGAAACATAAGTAACTTTCAAATATTAATAATACCGATTCACACGTGATTTTGGCAACAAATTCGGTTCCCAACTTAATACTGGTTTGTTAGGCAATATATTTAAGGCTTATATACAACCTTAGTATTGTGTATATCATTAGTCATGACATATTCTAGTTTGTTACTATCAATGAGAGTAGCGCCCGTTCAGTTCAACTTATTTCTACTGAATTGAACTTATTTTTACTGAACTAAACTTATCTCTACCGAACTAAATTGATTTTTTTAGAGTTGAACTTAATTTTACTGAACTGAACTTATTTTTACTGATTTGAACTTATTTTTGCTGAACTGAACTTATTTTTACTGAACTACTGAACTTATTTTCGCTGAATTATTATTTTAAGGTAAACTGATCAGGGCTTAAGGCCATGTTTATTTCATCTTATTTTTATCGAACTGCACTTATTTTTGCTGAACTGAACTTATTTTTACTGAACTGGACCTAAATTTGCTGAACTGAAACTTATTATTACAGAACTGAACATATCTTTACTAATTCATGTAGTTTTTTCTTCTTTGCACTACTGATTTTTACTAAACAGATCTTATTTTTACTGAGTTATACTTATTTGTACTAAACTGAACATTTTTGATGAACTGAACTTATTTTTGTTGAACTGAACTTAATTTTACTGAATATTATTAATTTAAGGTAAATTGAACAGGCCAAGGCATATATGAGGATTGATAAATGTATAACAATTATACATTTATTAAATGTATAACATGGGCAAAATCGTCATTTCAAGATAATAAAGGGAGACAAATTACAGCCAAACAGTCCAGTGCCACATGTTTTCACTTTTTGTCCAATTTCATTCAACATGGTATAGTCATGGATATATTTTGTCGAATACATAGTGATATAGTATCCAAATAATGTAAAGCGAATGTTTCATAGTGTCCAATTGAAGTAAAACACAATTTTACTTTTTCCCAATGTAAAAGTACATATCATTCAACATAGAAGGGGCAGACAGGTCCAGAACCGGACGGATAGGAACCGGTTGACTGTGGACGGAATTTTAGATTTCGGGTGGACTGACTGGAATAACCGGAAAAATCAATTCTGGTCCAGCGCTGGACTATTTTGTGTTCGTTATAAAAAAAATTTCTTAAAAATCCTTTATTTTCTTTTCCGAAGTTTTCCACATGTTTCATGAAAATGATGATATTCCTCATATCTATCTAATATTATAGACTCGAATGTACACACAAAAAGACTAACTATTTTCTTACAGATTTGTACCAAAGTTTTTACATTAGCCGATTTTTATAAGATTTTAGATATATATGATAATTCCTCTAAACGAAAACCTATCTTAAATTTATTACCGAAATGTATCAACCATTAGTTCATTATAAAAATTTTAAAAATAATGTGCAACTAATAGATTATTTGGTCTTCAGGTCTGCCAGGATTTTTCAGGTCTTGGACGGGGCCGGACGCTAACCCGAAATCTGAATATTTTGCGGACCAGACCGGACTCCGAATTTTCGGTCCGGTCCCAATTCAGGTCCAAACCAGTCTAAAATCAGCTCCGGACTGAATTTTGCACCCCCAATTCGACATGGTATATCATGGACATATAGTGTCAATAAATGGTATATAGTGTCAAATGATGTCAACAGTGTATTCATATTAAGATATTTACCAAATTAACGTAAACGAAACTAGTATGGCTACAAATAACACTTTTGCCTCCTTTTTCTCTTTTGTCAGCACTTTTGTCCCCTTTTCGTTGTTTCATGACTATCTGCTGTATTTTGCCCCCTTTCTCTTTTCCCTATGAATTATACATTTGATAAATGTATAACTGTTATACATTTATCAATCCTCAGCATATATATTTGATGAGACAACAATGTATTTTTTAGAGATTTAATGAATGCATTAATGCAATACGATGTAAACACAATAAAAGGTATCAAAAGTAACCATATGGCTAGTATATTATGTTTACAATGAGAGTATTTAAGTCCAAAAAGTAAGTTTTATATAAAAAGATTTAAAGTAGGAAGAATATTTTAGAACATTCTAATGGAATACACGAAGAAAAGAAGATTAGCAATGACACAATGCTAAAGTTCATGCCATGAACTTTAATAAATCCTTGTTAGCAATGACTCAATTATAGGTTGTAGATCAAAATGCCATGAAATAAGGTTATAAGATGACCTATTTTCATGAATGGTCACCAAAAAAAATTGCACATTTACTTTTTTTTACAGCAAAATGAGCTAAAGGGTACACATGCTTATACATATGGCAGATAGACTGGTGGTCTCAAAGAGAAACTATTGTCATTTGTATTTTTGTAAATATCATAACTTATAAAAAAATCAGAAAAATAAAATAAAAAATATGGACAGTTTTATTTTTTATTCTCTATAAAATAACACCCATTTTGCTATAATTTATTAAAATTAAAATATAACATAAAAATCTTAGAAATTGGTAGTGTTTTTGATAAATGGAGAGAGAAAGATAAAAGAGAAGAGGCGATTAACTTTACAAAAGGCCATTGTTAATAAGAAAAGGTTGAAAGATGATATTATTGGAGAGAGAAGATAGAAGAATAGTCCCATGAACTTTTATAAAAAGATTGCTAATAATGCTCTTATATTTTGAAAAATATCTTTAAGCTTTGCATTTGGCCTAACACATTTCCGATTCTTAAAAAAAAGTCAAATTTGATATCTCCTCTGTTCTCTTTTGTTCTTCCTATTTGGAATCTTTTTGAGAGAAAAAATCAAAGTATGAAAACAAAGGGAACGGAGGGAATATGACTTATGTAACCAAACTTATTTTTAAAAAAGTTTAGATAGAGAACTCTTATCTTATACTCCCTCCTGTTCCCATTTGATGTTCCCATTTGGAATGTGGGGGAAAACCAATGCAAATTGATGTGGATGAGAATCTTTTGAATTTTATATTGTATAAAGTGTACTTTAGTACTTTTTGCTTTGGAAAGGTAAGAGAGAAAGAAAAGTGGGTGATTGAGAAACAAATTATTCTAAATTGGGCTCATGTAAGACAAAAAGTAAAAAGTGTTGTAAATATTTGGTTGTTAAAGGGTAAGATGTGGAAATAAATATTCTTAAAATAGAATAGATTCAAAATGGGAAGAACTTTTAGAAACATCCCAAAAAGGAAAATGGGAATATCAATGAACGGAGGGAGTATAAAAAAAAGATATTCACCATCAATGTTACGCCTTCTAACCACAGATGAGCCTTGAAAATCTTGAAATTTATTTAAAATTTGAATATTAGGGATTTTATACATTTTGCTTATTTATACTGATAATATATGTCAGCTAAAAAGAATTATTTATTTAGATTTTCAAAATAGTAAATTTATTTAGAATTTCAAAATCGATGATGTCATACTTAGGGGTGTGTACCGGACCGGACTTGGACCGCAACCGGATCGGAATGAACCGGACTTAATTCGGTCCTCAAAAATTACAATTCTGTTTCCCGGTCCGGTCCAAAACCGGAATTTTCCGACCCGGACCGAAAACCCATAAAACTATACATAAATTTATTTTGGTGTTAATAAGCACTAGTTAGATTACCCAAAACTATTATTTTTATGTGTCACTAGTCACTTATATATATTTTGAATTGAATATAGAATTTAAATTATACTATAAGTAAATGAATATGTTTAAAAAGCAGATAAAATATTTCATATAAAATAAATAATCATACAGGCGGACCGGATTTTCCGGACCGGTCCGGTCTAGACCGGAATTTTTCTGGTCCGGTCTTCGGTCCGCAAAATAGTTGTGATTCCAATTCAGGTCCAAACTGGTTCGAGTCCGGTTTCGGACCGGTGCACACCCCTAGTCATATCGGCTAAACATGATTGATTGGTTCACTAAAAAAAAGTTTTGTACAACCTTACATCGATTTTGCCACAATTTCAAATCAACTACGACGCTACTTTTTTAAGAAAAAAAATTATTTATTTTGAATTTATTGTAGATCACTACAAGTTGATGGTAAAAAATAAATAATATGATCAATGGCTTACAATAACTCATTTACTTATTCAGTCAACGCATTTCCCTCACATAGCAGATCATTGTGACATTTTTTTGTCAACATTTTCTCTTGTAAAATATACCTAAGGAAAAGATAATAGTATGTATTTATCAGAAAGAATTATTAGATTCTTTAGAAATGTGAGAGTACTAACCAAGGCCCCAGCCCTTTTCTATTAGTATATCCTTAGCTAGCTATGCTCATTAGATGGTCCGGATCATCTATCCCACATAGTTAAGCCCCATTTAGTGTCTCATTTTCTATTATTTCGCCCTATAACTTAAATAAAATAATTTTTTCAATTTATTTATACATTCTCCCTACTAGTAGACAACCCACACAAAAAATAAAAAAACTAACCTCACTTAGTAAAATAATGGGCGAAAACGATTTATTTCCTTTTCGCTCTTTACTTTAATGGGAGTGAAATTTATTTTTCTACATTTTATGTTTGAGGGGCTTTACTAGTAGGGAGGGAGTGTATAAAATAAATTAAAAAAATATTTTATCTAAATTAAATGGGACACCAAATGGGACACTATGAGGGATAAATAATCCGAACTCTCATTAGATCCACCTTTCGCATGCTGAGCGCCTAACCATATGGTCTCTATATTTTTGCACCTTATCAAATTGTGGGCCGAGCAACGTTCAAGGTAGACCAGGCCCAACTCTGGGATGGATATTGTGTCTAGAACAAAAACGGGTCATAAAATTTCGGACTTTGACCTCAATAATCCATTTTCCAAAATTCGGGTCGTGCACGGTCTTGCCTGGAAATTGGCACGAAGGTTTTGCTGAAAATAGTTTATGTTCTATATTGCATTAGTGTGGAATAACGTTATTTGTACGATTTGTCTAGTAGGCCGTTTTAAATTGGTTCATTACCTCCAAACATGTGAATGTTTTACAACTCTTCATTCTCACTCAATAACATATTCACAATGTTCATTGTTGGTTATGCAAATTTATGTTTGGGTATGAATTCTCATTACCATAAACATTGACATGAGTTTTTTCTCGTAAAACTACACTAAAATTTATTATCATTGCCAGCATTTATTACAGTATATGTATGTGGAAAAGTTGTTAATATAATGACCCAAAAAGATAACTACTTGTACTACATCATTTCCATGCAATTTAGTTACTCAATATAAATTACACTACCAACCTGACTTTTTAATTTCATAAACAAGTAATTCGGCATTACAAAATATAGCCTCTAAAAACTGCATTTAGCTAACAGAGTAACCAACTAGCTAGGTGTACCACGAAAATCTTGGTCTAGTGGAAACCTTTAGGGTGGTAAATGCCTAAATGGTATCTACATTAGATCTCGGGTTCGAATCCCTATCCTAGATTCATAGAATAAAAGAAAGAGCTTTAACTAAACGCAGCAGCTGTAGAAAGTTGTCACTATTGTGATCAACCCATGAACTTGACTGGCCTTCATTAGCTTGTTTGCCACTTGATGACGATGATAACTGCCACCATTTCCCGGACCTCGAACTCGACTTCACAGCCTCTAAACCACCTGTAGCCGCTGCGGCCGCCGCCCTCCTCCTCTCCATTCTTCGCTTTATCACATAATCTTCCGGAATAAATACATCCATATTTTGTCTCAAAACTATAGTATATAAGAAGTATACAATATTATCTGTTTATATTAATTATCACGCTAGATTAAGGAACGTATATATATGAACAACAAGGTGCCTAACTAATTAGGCTAATGAAATGAAATCATATAGTAAATTAATTAAAAGGTGGAAGAACAATAAATAGAAGGTATTGTCGGGGGTATATATTCTGTGGATTTGGCAGGCAACAAAAACAACAGGCGAAATGTTGCTAGCTTTACGGTTGCTGTGCGCGCGCTACACTCGAGAATAACGAAAGTGGCGCTTGTAAATCTGTTGGCAAAAGATGGGTGTAACAGCTGGTTGGTTTATATATGCAACAATGGAGGAAATTTCACGCAATATTAACCCAAAAAAATTGAAGGAACGAATATAAAAAGACAAACCTTAATGTCTTAACAACAAAGAGGAAATTTCTATCCATGTGGCTAATTTTGTTTTGTCACGTTTTTTCCTATGGGCGAGGATTTCGGTGTGGGAATGGCAAGTTAATTAAGAAGCATAGTTACATTTCTTGTAACATATTGAGATACATATATTAGTGGGTATCGATGCCTTCCCTAGCATCTTCACGGGTTCGAGTCTTTCTTCCTCTCTCGCTATGCCCCTAACGTACACTCAATAACTTATTTTCATTCAAAAACAATTTTTTAAGGTGAAATTAACAAGCCGTAGTATTGTGTTGAGTCCTAGTTTTAATGATGACTAAGAAGTATGCTCAGTCAACTTATTTCCAAGTTCAGTACTAATTCAGTCAGTTTTAGTTACATTCATTATTTAACTATTTTGTTAAATATTAGTGTTAGATATATGCTTGGAATATCTGTTGGTTCGAACAACCAAGTAAGGGGATCTCGCTATTCTGATTTTGATTATCCCGGAGATGTGGACATTAAAAGATCTATGACTGGCTATGTGTTCACTCTTGGTGGTTCAGTAGTGAGTTGGAAGGCAACTCTACAGCTACAGTGACTTTTGTCTACTACTGAGGCAGAGTACATGGCATTGACTGAAGCTGCTAAGGAGGGAATCTGGTTGAAGGGGCTAGTTGGTGATCTGGTTTACATCATGATCAGGGTTGTGGTTTATTGTGATAGTCTTAGTGCAATATGCTTAGCCAAGAATCAAGTCCATCATGAGAGGACTAAGCACACCGATGCGAGATATCATTTTCTAAGGGGAATGAGAAGAGGATCAAGGTGAAGAAAATTGGTACTGCTGATAATCCAGCAGACATGTTCACCAAGCCTGTCCCACATGGCAAGTTCCAACATTGCTTGACTTGCTAAAATGTTCTAAGTCATTAGAGTTTGTTCCCTTAAGTGGGAGCCTGGGTTACTTATAGAACAATCTGGGCCCTTAGGGGCAATCTCAGAGTCTGGGGTTTCGAGAGTCTGGGCCTCTTATGGGGGCAATTTGAAAATTTGAGCTCTTAAGGAGAAATCTGTTACAGAGGGAGTAGTCTGGTACATCTAGCAACTTGGTTGCTGCATCTAGTACATCTGTGGTCTGGTGGTTTGGGAGAATTCAAGTCAAGGTGGAGATTTGTTAGATATGCCTTGAATATCTGTTGGTTCGAACAACCAAGTATGGGGTGTTATAAGGTTTGACTAAACCTTATATTCTGTTATAGGTTTTAGGGCCATGTCTGTTTAGGTTAACTCTAAGGGTGTTGTATAAATTCTTGGGTTAAATCTATAGTCGTATGAATTGAATGCTTATTCACTTATCTGATTATTAGTGTTGTCTAACACTATTATGTATTTTGTATTCCCTCCTAAATAAAACTATTTTCCTCTTGTCTGGTGAACGTAGCTAGCACATTGCTAATGAACCACGTTAAACTATGTGTGTGCTTTTATCTTTCACGTTCTTATTTATTCTTTAGCGCCTTCTCTGTCATAACATTTAGTAGTATTATGATTATTGTTGGTCTAATTTATTTTAGTATTACTCTTATTATGTTATTATTATTATATTATTATTGCTTAAGGAACAAGGTTAACTAGCAACCATAACCCAACGACTAAGTGAACATGCACATTATATCATGAGCATGTGTTCGTGTTTGCTAATCAATATGTGTAATTTAGAAATCCTAGATTGATCAGTGTTAGAGATAATATTGTATCCAAAGAGTTAAGGTGGAATCTCCTTCGCCTTCTTGTTCTTGTAAAGTGAATATATTCTCCTTCTTATTTGTGCGACTAGGTCTATACTTAACATGGTATCCGACCCATCAAAAATATTATGGATTAATGATCTTACGCTTTCGCAAACCTCCATGGCTGGTGGTAGTTTCTTAAGCTTTGTCTCTTCTTTATGATAGTTTCTCTTTGAGTATCTTCATGCACGTTAGTCCTCAAGTCAAGTTTATCCACATCAACTTTTTATCATAGTATTCTCTAACTCTTCAAGCAATTATACCTTGCACAAATATACACTCACAAAATGTTAATAAAATAGTATTAACTTGTCTTTTGTTTATATTGTCGAGGGTCTACAAATGCCAAATTTAATTATTCTTTATGATTTATAATTTTACTCTTATCGAATTTGACGAAATAACTAATCAAAGAGAAAAGTATAGGGCCAGACCGTCTGACCGAAACATTTGGTCAAACGGCCCACCCTTAAAATCCAAAACCAAAATCGGAGATGAGAGAAGACGAAGACAACACAAGTTGTTGGACAATGACGAAGAAGAAGGTAAAGATATTATGGGAATTGGCAATTGCACCGATCATCTTCAGAATTATTCTCATATGTTTCTTGCCACATAACCTCCCCCCCTTGTCCTCTCGCCTTAAAGTCTCCACTCGACTGATCTCCCTCTGACATTCTAACTCTCTCTCTTTCTCTCTTAATATACTTATGGTAGTACTAATCCCTTTTGGTTTTTTTCTAGGGCAGTGGTTGAGGGTTACCGGTTGAAGAATTAGGCATTCGTATCCCCTTATGTTAGTTGGTTTCTTACAAGAAATACGTGATTTCACTATTGAATAGCAATTTCAGAAATTGAAGAGCTAATTTCGTAAATTGAATATCTTATTTTAGATTATTAATTGTGTCTGTGAAATAATAAAAAAATATTAATTATTTAGGTCAGCTAATCAAAAATGTATATCAATTATTCCAAATTTTAATTCAAATACCCAATATTTAATCAATTTTAGACTCGTCTAATCATAAGTTATAATCATATGAGTTTCACCCTATACCATCTCATAATCAAATATTGGCATTTGAGAATTGAGATTGTGAATTGGACGGATATATAAATCGGGACAGGAGTTGAATATGGCAAACAAACATAGTTGGAATTAGGCCCAACTAGCATGTATACCGACATAGAACGCTTCTGGACCAGTAGAGCAATGAAACTGGCGAATTTTGGGATGTGAATAGAAGTTATAGATCTTTGGGTTCTGCTTCATATTACATGAGAAAGGTGGCTTCAGCCCGAGGAATTTGCACATAGGTTGGCAACACAAAAATAAGAGCATGCCGGGTGCGTAGCCCCAAAAACATAGGCATTAGAGACGAATGCATAATAAGCATAACAAAACTCCAAATGCACATAATCCTTTCAGGTTTTGCTATAATCTCAATACTATAAGGGAAAGAGAGATTGGACCCTAAAATAAAAAAGAAAAATACAAAATTAAATAACTCAAGGAAATGAAAGTTGTTATAATCAAGTAAGGTTTTTGTTTTTTTTTTTTTTTTATTTTTATATGTCAATCTTTCACCCACATCTTTTCCTTCAAAATTCTTATATGTCACTCTTTCTCACGCATAGCGTGCATATAAGTCTAATGTCAAAAAAGCTTACCGGAGTACATGACTGTAAAATTGGATCGCAAATGTAGGACTTATATATAGCTGATTATTTTTTGGTATGCAATAATCCTAATTTATATTCTATTCTTGTAATGTTGCATTAGGAGTTTCTCTTGAGAAGCGGGTTTTCTTATCAGATTGTTCTATTCAACTTATTTCTAATCTTTACTACAAGAAATAAGTAAAAAGAAATACTAGTCGATTTGATCCTCTACATACAAGGTTTGAATAAGTTTTAATACGTTCAAGTAAGTTGGGAAAGTTGAAGAGAACAGACTTGTACTCCATATATGTGCGTTTAATATTTAATATATAATATATAATATAGGGAAATTTGTCAAAAAGGACCTTAAAAAAACATTTTGTGAGAAGGGACCTTAAAAAAAATTGGCTTTTAAAGGCCAAAAACAAAAAAAGTTTGTGAGGAGGACCTTATTTGCTAATTAACACCTAATTAAATACTAATTATATATTAAATATAATTAAACAAAATTAATGTCTAATCAATGTCGGATATATGCATGTATCCATCGGCCACTTTTTGACAGTACATTCCATGAAAATGGTTGTAAATTTCATGAAAATGGCAGTACATTTATTGACAAACGTAGTATATAAAAATCGATATTTTCACAGCTATATAACTATATAGTTTGTATTTGGCATTTTCATTAAAAAAATTTACTACCATATATATTAGAATATACTACCATACATAAGAAATGTACTGCCATTTTCATGGAATGTACTGCCAAAAAAGTGAGGCGATGGATATATGCATATATCCGATATTGATTAGGCAACCCTGATAGTGGAAAGAGGAGATAGATGGGGGTGATGGGTCTGCTGGTGGTGGGTATGGCAGAGGAGAGAGGGGAAAAATTTTATTAGGTATAATTTTGTTTAATTATATTTAATATATAATTAGTGTTTAATTAGGTGTTAATTAGCAGATAAGGTCCCTCCTCACAAACTTTTTTTTGTTTTTGGCCTTTAAAAGCCGTTTTTTTTAAGGTCCCTTCTCACAAAATGTTTTTTTTTAAAGGTCCTTTTTGGCAAATTTCTCTATAATATATACATATATCTATAAATTGCCAGGGATTATTCGCATATATTTTTAAAACAATTATACATTTTGTTTGGACCTCTTTCAGTCATGGCCCACCTAACCGGTGAAATGACTAAAATACCAGGATCCTTCAGGCCAGAAAGTACAGGCCTTCAGTCAGGCCCACTGACAAAAAGGCTTTTATGACGTCACCATCTTCACCAGATGACGTCACTTCAGCACTACCTATAAATAGTACTCTCATCTGATCATTCAGGTACATTTTTCCATATATTGCAGAGCATTTACTTGTACTACTCTCTTGACTTCTGAGATTAGATCTGACTTAAGCATCGGAGAGCCGATCCCGGGAACATCCCCGGGGTATTTCACGGTGCTCGGATTTTGCAGGTGCCGGGATTCGAAGACCTTGGACTTATTTGGTTACTACCCTAGCTGGAAATTGGACTTCCCGAATTAAGAATTTACTGTGTTTCTTGTGACCCGAACGTTGGCGCCGTCTGTGGGGAACTAACATAACAACTACATTTTTGAACACCATGACACGAGGACAAGGTACCCGCGGTACTACTGCTCGAAGGACTGGTTCTGAGAATGCTCAGACTACTCTGCTGAACCAACGAGGTGCTATCGTGGAGGACGAGACCGACGTCCCAGAAACTAGAAGCCAGGCTGACATGGCTATCGAAGCACCACCACCAGCAGTGACTTACTCGGATCTTCGACATCTCGAACTTCGAATGGAAAGACATATGACGACTGTCATGCAACAACTCGTTTAAGTAATGAAGACTCAACAGACTACTCCCCCTGACCGAGGGATAGTCTTGGATCAGCCACATGCTCATCGAAGGGCAGCTCAGCCAAAATGTGCCTTAACCGAGCATGATGTTGGCGGCCCCTCGAAGAGGATACTTGCTACTTCGAAAGAAAAATCTATTAGGTCACCGAACCAAGATGATGCTCGATATATCATACAACAGAAACAGAAGAGGGGTAAGAACTTCGACGCCCGGGAGTTCATCGAAAAGATAAGAGAACAATCCCAAGGAGGGAATTCGAAGCATACAGTGGCCACAAGAACTACAGCACAATCTCATCCGTGACTAGCCGTCACACTCTGAGGATAGTGAACCCACAGTTCGAGGAGCCCGATGAGGTAGCCGAATCAGGCTTTCGAGTGGGTTTAGCAGTGGCACACAAATCACCATTCAGCCAACATATCATGGAAACCCCTAACCCGGGCAAAGTCAAAATCCCTTCAATAGAACCGTACTTAGGTGTTACTGATCCTGCTGACCATCTGGCAGCATACAAAGCTCAAATGAGCGTGCAGACGTTTTGCGAGGCAACGTGGTGCAGGTATTTCCCGACCACCCTCAAAGGTTTAGCTCTTAATTGGTTCACCAGTCTACCAAGCGGCATCATAACCAGCTTCTCGGCTCTCGAAGCTCTCTTTTCCCAGCACTTCATAGCGGCAAAACGCCACAAAAAGACTAGTCTACACTTGATGTCAATTTCCCAGCAGAAAGGGGAAAGTCTGAGCTGCTATATAAAGCGATTCAACGAAGAGTCCCTCAAGGTCTCCGACCTCCAAGATGGAGTTGCTGTTACGGCCTTGATGAACGGCCTCCATCCTGGACGCTTCAAGTTCGAGCTCGCCATGAGGGATACTCTCACTTTGGCCGATGCCATGAGGCAGGCACAGAAGTATATCCAGGCGTCGGACATCTGTAAGAATGTTCATGAAGAGGGAGGTAACAAAAGGAGAAGTGAGCCATCAAATCAGAAAGACATGGCAGACAGGCTAAAGAGACATCGACCATCCGACGGAGGTCATGACCCTCGTTTCAATGTTAACCGAAGAGAAATATACTTAGACATAAAAGAGAAATCTGTGTTGCCTGACCTAACCCCATCAAAACGTCAAGTTATCGCAGAGACAAGAAGCTATGGTGCGAATACCATAAAGATTGTGGTCACACGACCAAGGACTGTAGAGAATTGAAGAAAGCACGCGACAAGTTGGTTGACGAAGGGAAATTGAACAGATATCTCAAAGAACCCCAGGGTGACCGAAGGAGAGATAAGGGAAAGGAGAAACAAGCGAAGAGCGACGAAACCGAAGGCTATGTAGGCGTCATAGCTGGGGGCTTCGCTTCGGGAAGCCTAACCGGCAATGCAAGGAAGAATCACCTATACCATCTAAAAGATGGTGAGAGAATGAAAAAAACGGACACTCCCACCATGGTGTTGGGAGAGAGTTCGAAGGAGATACAGACCCCCCATGATGACCCCCTGGTCATCGAACTGAAAGTGGCCAATCACAGGGTTGGTCGAGTACTGATCGACAGTGGGAGCTCGGCAGACATCATTACTTGGGAATGTCTGCAAAAGCTCAAATACGAGAAGAAGGACATCAAAGCCATCGACCAACCTTTGGTTAGATTCAGAGGCCAATCTGTTCACCCCCTTGGAGTCATCAATTAACCTAGCTGGTTTGGTGACAAGGGAAAAGGACGATGCCTTCCAATCAACTTTTTAGTTGTTGACATTGACCTCCCCTATAACATCATCATAGGGAGGCCCACACTGAACAGAATAAAAACTGCAATCTCGACCTACCAGCTCCTGTTGCAGTTCGAAGCAGATGATGGGACAGTTGGAAGGTTACATGGGGACCAAAAGTCTGCTCGAGAGTGTTATGTCAATAGCTTGAGAAGGAGGAAGCCAGTCGAACCAAGCTCAGGGAAAAGGAAAATAGAAGAAAAAGAAACTGACAAAATTTCACCTCCACCATTGGGTTTGTTCTACAACGAGAACCCAATCAACTACAATCGACCTCAGCTGGTCAATGAAGATGAAGAGATACAACTCGGACCTGATCCTAACCGGACAGTTGAATTGGAGAGGACCTTAACCAGGTGGATCGAAAAGAAATAGTGGACCTCCTCCAAGAGTATCAAGAGGTGTTCGCATTTTCAGCTGATGAGATGCCAGGGATAGACCCCTCGGTCACTAAACATCAAGTCAGAATTCAGGTGCATCAAACAGAAGTTAAGACACCAGGGCGCTGAAAGGAACAAAGCAGCAGCTGAAGAGGTGAAAAAGCTGCTAAGTGCAGGAATGATAAAGGAATGTCAATACACAGAATGGCTGTCGAACGTAGTACTAGTTTGAAAGTCCAACGGATCATGGCGCATGTGCGTCGATTTCACTAATCTCAATAAAGCGTGTCCCAAAGATGACTTCCCTCCCCAAAATCGACAAGTTGGTCGATTCCACAGCAGGTCACGCACTTTTTAGCTTCATGGATGCGAATTCTGGTTACCACCAAATTCCCCTTGCCGAGGGTGATCAGGTGCATACCGCATTCATTACAAGTTCCGGGATTTATTGTTTCGTGGTCATGCCGTTCGGACTTAAGAACGCAGGGGCTACATATCAAAGGCTTGTGAATAAAATGTTTGAGAAGCTGTTAGGGCGCAACGTTGAAGTCTATGTTGATGACATGATAGTTAAGAGCAAGCTGGTTGAGGATCATGTCCAAGATCTACGGGAAACTTTGTCCACCCTCCGCTTTTATAACATGAAACTGAATCCTAAGAAGTGTGTCTTCGGCGTTCGAGGAGGAAAATGCTTAGGATTCTTGGTGGACGAGAGGCGCATTGAAGCTAACCCTGACAAAATACAAGCCATCATCAACAAGAAATCTCCTCGAACTGTAAAGGAGGTTCAAAGACTCACAGGGTGTATGACTGCCTTAGGAAGATTCCTACCAAGATCAGCTGACAAGAGCTTACACTTCTTCAATACATTGAAGAAACCATGCTTCGAATGGGACTATGAAGCGGAACATGCCTTCCAACAATTGAAAACCCACTTAGCTTCATTACTTAAGCTTGTTTCACCCTTGCCGGGAGAAACATTATTCGTGTATCTCGCGGTATCTGAAACCGCTCTAAGTGCTGTGCTCGTTGCCGAAAGAGACAAACAATTTACGATGAAATTTTTGAAAATTGACCTGATGCTTACAATTCCAAAAAAGAATCCTGTTTCCATATTTTGTTAGTCATGCCTCTCGAGGGGCTGAAAGTAGATACCCCCTGTCGGAGATAATGATATATGCCTTGGTGATGGCCAGTCGAAAATTGAAGCCTTATTTTCAAGCTCATCCAATCAAAGTACTCACTAGTCAGCCACTCAGAAAGCTCATTGAAAGTAGAAATGGCTCTAGTCGAGTTATCGAATGGGCTAATCAATTATCAGACTTCGGTCTAGAGTTCGAACCAAGAAGAGAAATAAAAGCACAGGCCTTAGCCGATTTCATTGCTGAGTGCCCAACAGAAGTCGAGACTGCCACCCTAACCGGGACATGGCAACTCTATGTAGATGGCTCTTCATCGAAGGCAGGATGCGGAGCCGGTCTACTAATAATAGACCCTCTCGAGAATAAAATGGAATATGCAATAAAGTTTGATTTTGCCTCGTCAAACAACGAAGCCGAGTATGAAGCTCTTCTGCTAGGATTAAAATTGTGCCTCTCAAATGGGGCTAATGAAATCACTGTAAAGACAAATTCACAACTGGTTGTGGGTCATGTCGAAGGGAAATTCGAAGCAAAGGAAGATAGTATGAGAATGTACCTCGGAAAATTAAAGGAGCAGCAACAAAAGTTCACCAAGTTCTCAATACAACACATCCCACGGTCCGAAAACCAGCAGGCAGATGCTTTATCACGAATGGCCAGCTCAGCGTCTGGACTGGAACCTCGAACCATTTCTTGGGAGGTGTTGTATAAACCAAGTATCAACAGCCAACTCCTCATTTGCAGTATAGACCGTTCGAACAATTGGATGCAAAGCATCCGTCTATACTTCGAAGAAGGAAAATTACCAGAAGATGAAAAAGAAGCAGAAAGAGTGCGACGCCGTGCAAGTTGGTTCCTATTGCATGACCACTTGCTATACAAGAAGTCCTTCAGCCATCCCGTTCTAAGATGTGTGACACTCGAAGAAGGCAAGCAAATATTTTGAGAAATACACGAGGGCACCTGTGGTAGTCATCAGGGGGCTCGAACCGTAGCTGGAAAAGCCCTTCGAGCAGGGTATTATTGGCCAACAGTGATGAAAGATGCCAAAGACATGGTCAAAAAATGCCACAACTGTCAAGTGTATGCCCATGTACATTGACAATCCGCCACTCCTCTCACAACAATGCAAGTGGTACTACCATTCGACCAGTGGGGGATGGACATCCTCGGGCCCTTCCCAGTTGCATCTGGTGGAAGAAAATTCTTATTGGTAGCTGTCGACTACTTCACCAAATGGATCAATGCTGAACCCTTAGCCACCATCACAGATAACAAAGTGCAAGACTTCATCTGGAAAAACATAATCACTCGTTTTGGCATACCTCGAGCACTCATATCAGACAACGGTCGACAATTCAACAGTGGTCCTACCAAAGCTTACTGCGCTCGATTTGACATACAAACAATATTTTCTGCTGTCAGTCGACCGTAGACCAACGGGCAGGCCGAGGCAGCCAACAAAGTCATCCTCAAAGGGCTGAAGAAAATGTTAGATGGAGCAAAAGGGTCATGGGTTGAAGACCTACCAGGAATACTATGGTCAGCTCGAACTACGGTAAAAGAAGCAACTGGTCATACGCCTTTTAACTTAGTCTATGGAAGTGAAGTTGTGCTGCTAGTTGAAGTGGATATCCCCTCACCGTGGATAACATTCTTTGATTACGGGCAAAACGAAGAAGAGAAAAGCGTCAACCTCGACCTCTTGCCAGAGACCAGGAGAAAAGCGTCAACCTCGACCTCTTGCCAGAGACCAGAGGAAATGCACTGCTCAAATCAATTGCTCAGAAGGCTAGAATGACCAGACTATACAATCGAGGGGTCAAGGAAAGAAAGTTCGAAGTAGGAGACCTAGTCCTTCGAAAGATTGAAGCCACAGGAAAAAGATGGACCTTGGCAAGCTAAGTCCAAATTGGGAAGGACCATATCGAGTAACTGAGGTTATTCGTCCTGGAACATACAGACTCGTGAACATGGATGGTGATCCTTTGTTTCGTCCATGGAATATCGACAACTTGAGGAAGTTCTATGTTTAAGGCCAACCACAACAACTTAAGGGGCTAATATGATAGCAAGCTAGATGATTCTTTATACTACTTCGACCTAGCCGGTCTAGATAAGGATTAAGTTGTTGTGATATACATCTAAGTATTTGTAATATTCTTAAAAACTTGTAGACCTTGCCGGTCCAAACAGACTTGAGAATTATGAATAAAATACGACCTCACCGGTCATTCGAATTTGTCATACATTTTATTTATGTATCGTGTTCGAATTTTTTTTAAATACCTAACAGGTTCAAACGAATTTATGACCTCACCGGTCTCGAACTTATTATCGTCACATAATAAATCTATGTTGAGTCATGCGACTCCTTTGAGGAGGGCCTTCGAATTTTTAAATGGGCCCTTCTTTGAGGGTGCTCGAATTTTGTCATACAAAAGGAAACAGGAGACCTAGCAGGTCGAAAATAAATGCAAAAGCATGAAACAAGATGAGCAAAAAGTTCTATTCATTCCATTCGAAGTAAAGATTACAAGCTTTGAAAACAGAATAAAAAGAAAGCTAAGTAACTGAGTTACAAAAAGTTAAATACATAATGCTGAGTTACAAAGTCAAGGGGCCTCTATGTCGATATCCTCCTCCTCAGACGAGGACTCGGATGAAGAGCTCGCATAATCAGCTTCACTCACCTCAGGCTCACCTTCAACAGCTTCCGAAACAACCTCAGCAGCTTAAACTTCGCTTTCCTTTGCAGGTGAAAGGTCGGCAGGGGCTTGATCCTCTATGGCCTCTGCGACCTCCTCAGGGACAGAGGTCGAAGCATCACCAACCCCCGCTTACCCTTTTCCTTCTCCATATATTCATTAAGGGCCTTCTGCTCATACTCATCATACTTGGCCAAAACCTGTTGAAAGTCCAGATCAGGAGCCAGGTCCCTCAAAGTCTTCTCGAAGAAGCTTTGGACTTCACCTCGAGCAGATTGGAAACCCTCAACCATCTTTTGGTCAGCGAAGTTCTTACCCTCCTGTGATCGCTTCCACCGACCGATGTACTTGTTCCTCTTCTGCTTCAAATCCTTGACGGACTTGTCGTATTTTTCTTGCAAGTCATCCCGCTGAGCCTGGGCACGATCGAACAGCTCCTTTTGGCCCCTCAGCTGGCCCTCGAGATCAGCAACCTCTTTGCGCGAGGCCTCGAGCTTCTTTTCGGCTGCCTTGAGCTGGTTGGATAGCTCCTCTCTGTTGGTCATTAGGCTCGTCCTCTCGCTGTTAAAAGCCTCGAGGTTGTCAGCATCTAACCTCTTGGCCATTTCGATCTCAGCCTCGAGAGAACGGACCTTTCGAGAAACCTCCAGCAGCTCCTGTTTACACTTGTCGAGCTCCTCAACCAGCTTACCCGAGTCACGACCTTCCTTTTCAGTGAGGCAGGCCATTCGGATAGACATCTGCGACAACAAGCAAAGATAAAATGTTAACGAAGTGGGAAATAGACAAAAAAAATAAACAAAGAAGACTCACTTGTAACCAGCACTCGTTGAGTGCCTCGATCTCCTTCGCTACACCGAGCTTAGAGACGTCCTCCTTGTCCCCAGGCACAAGCAATGCCTCTCGAACTCGTTGGTAACGAGCTCGCAGAGCCTTTCGGCTGGCATTCTCGATGCTGACGGTTTTGTCTTCTTGATCAGGGGCTCCTCGACATCATCCTCGCCTGGAGGACTGGAACCCGTACCTAGATGAAAACTAAGATCCAGTATCAACGGATCAATTGAAGGGGAGGTGCGGGCCTTCCTTTTTAATCCTACACTCTCGGGTTCTTCGACCACTAATAGGGGGGTCGGGCAGAGTAGCAAGAGGGGCAGGCAAAGGCTTCGGCGTTACCGATTTTGCCTTTGGCTTGTGTTTTGGATTCTGCACAAACAAGAAAAGACTAAGTTAAAAGGAAACAAAGAACTAGAACCAAGCAGGAGGATGTTCGAACTTATAGCAGGAGGTTTGGGAACTTTAAGTTCCCCCGTTTGCATCGACAGCCTGGCCATGGCCGCCATACCACTCTTCGCAGTATTTTTCTTCATCTCCTCGTCAAGATTGTTATAAGCAAGTACTACAAGGACAAAAGTGAGTCAAAAATAAGTTTATATCACAAACAAAAGAAACAGATTAAGTTATAGACCCCTAAGTTGGTCATAAGCCGGGGACACACCGAAAGCCGACAGGAAGTGCTCGTTGCCCAGGTCCTTATCATTGGGCAGCCAATGATCAGTTTTGTATTTCGGCTTCCCGTCAATGTGAAACGACATGGCCTGGCAATGAATGGCCACTATAGCCTCCTCGGCGTCCATTTCGGGCACATTAAGATTCATACCGAAGTTTGGAGGGCTATCGGACAGAGTAACAGGTACATCCCACGGCTGATCCCCTCGAAAAATGAAGTGGAACTCCCCCTCAAAAAAGAGCATGGTTGGTTGGCATCTCTGTTGTGACCTTATATGATTTCTCATATCTTAGGCCATCCTTGATCATAATAAGGTGTCTGGCTTGAAAAGAATACCAACCAGGCCCATGGCGAAGCTCGGACATTTCGTTTATTCGGAATATATTGCGCCAAAGGCGCAAGGACGGTCGCACCCCAAGCATGCGACAAATACATAAAAAGGCAACAATTGTCCCAACAGAATTGGGCATAAGCTGACATAAGGCTATGTTATACGCCTCAAAATCTCCTTAAAAAGCGGGTGCTGATAGGATTTAGTCGTATCACCTATTCAAAGATAAACCTACGGTCCTCTAACTAAGGTAGTCAGTGGAAGCAGGGTCGAATCCGCAGGGAGACAGAGTTTCTATATTAATATTCAATTAACTAACTACTTCAGTTGAAAATAAGGAGAATTAATTAAACTAATGAGTAAGCTAAGGAATACGAATTAAATCAAGAATTTAACTATGGAATAAAAGCCTAGGGTATTTGGTCGGTCCACCATGCTTATACCAATCAAACAAGATCAACTACTATCAAAACCTAGGTCAAGAGTCGAGGGATTAGAGCATGTGTTGAGCTATGGTTAAGACTCAACGCTCATAGTTCAACATACGCCGCATCTTCACTAACGTAATCAGAACTACTGATGTGTCCTAGGCCTCTAGTCGTAAGACGGATCTGTGCAAACAACTATTAACCACAAGCAATCAATGAAATTGGCCACTAACATTAATCACTAATTAAGAACAAACCACACCACAACCACTCTAATCAAGCCCTAGAAATCAATAGAAGTCTAAATAACAATCATGGTATAAACATGGCTTCCCTAACTAACACCCTAGAAAGAGAACTACTCAGACATGATTGAATTAACAATAACAAAACTAATTGAAAATCCTAAGAATTGCATCATGAACTAATTGAATAATAAGCAATTAAACTAAAGCAATTGAGAGATAAGAATAAAACAATAAGAAAGACTATTACCAAATTGACGGAAAGCGAAAACTTTAATTGAATTGAAATAGTACTTGAATCTCTTCTACAATGAAAAACTAGGCTAGGAGCTCTCTAAATGTTCAATAGAATCCAAAAATACAAATAAAAACAACCTAAAAAGTATTTATATTCTCCAAGAAAACAATAAGATAGAGTGGGGAAATAACGAAAAATCGCGTCCCCGTGTCGTCCACCCGATCGGGCAAAGGGCCGCCCGATAGGGTCTGGGAACAAAATTCCAGCAGCAGCATTATTGGCTTCACCCGATGTGATCAGGCAGCTTCCACCCGATCGGGGCCGCAACCCTAGCACCCGATCGGGCAAGTCCATCCGATGCCATCGGGTGGATGTCTTCTTCAGAGCTCTCAGAAATCAGCAAGTTTGGCTAAGTGAAAGTCCGTCCGACGGGATCGGGCAAGTCCGCCCGATCGGGTGGACAATCAGAACTTTTGGCCTATTTTACTCGTACCCGATCGGGCAGCCCGATCGGGCAGCCCCGACCGGGCAGCCCGACCCGATCGGGCGTGGCTTCTTTCTTTCTTGCCTTCACTTGGCTTCAGACGCCAAGTCTTTTGAATATTTCTTCTTCACAACGGGGTCCGAATACCATCTCGAGACCGCTAAGATGCCTCATAACCTTCCGCTATAGCGTGGTGCTCAAAACATCAAGTAAATAGGGAGTTTTTCCCTATAAACCTGCAAAATGATATGGAACACACAAACCACAACTATATCGAAACAGTTAGCATAAATAGCTCCTAAGAGCATCAATAACGCACAATTTAGCTTGTAAAGAAAGGGAAAAACTCTATAAGAAATCAATATATCAAATTCCCCCAAGCTAAACCTTTGCTTGTCCTCAAGCAAATAGAACATGATCGTGGAATAGATTGCCTCACCCCATAGATAAAACAATTCATGCTCAAAAATATATTTTCAAGACTAAGAATCGTTCAAGCAGGCATAATTCAAATTCGGCAAATCAAATCCATCCAACCACCAATCATCCAAGCAATTCATCAAGTTCAAGTGACTACTAGGCATACAAATCCTGAAAAGGTGCTCACAAAGGGTGTCACTCCTCTCAATTTTGTGGCAGGCAAAGAATGTGCCCGAACACTCACCGACCCGACCATAAATGCCCCTTCCCACTCACATTCTCATGTGTTTAAGAAGGTAAAATGTCGCTCATCCTAATCAAGTCGACTCAACTAGCAGACGTACTCTTTAACTTTGACAAACTGACTCAAAATCAATCCAATAGACATTGTAGGCACAAGCTCAAGAGGACTTTTCCGGGTTGTAATGGGGCTTAGGTAAGAGGTAGGGGATACTTTTGGGTAATGTGGTGGAAGAATCAAGAAAGGGGGAGCATGAACACTCAAACAAGGCCTAAGATGGCCTAAACAACTCCCAATCAACACCATATAACCACGAAAAAATAAACCAACTCTTATAATTCAATGAACACTCACAACAAACCCAATTTTTAGGCAATGAAGCGAATTTTTCTTTATGAAAGTACGTGAATGAAAGAACTTTGAATTCTTTTGAACTTTTATTTCATTTTTCTTTCATTTTTCTGAACTTCATTCACGCAACTCTAATTTTGCCTTTTCTTTTCTTTTTCTCACAATCAAGCCACAACAAATACAACTTTTGATTCCTCAACAACCAAACCAAACCATGAAACCAACTTCAAACTCAACCCATACAAAAGCTCCCCCACGCTAGGCTTGGAAATAATATCGAAACAAAGGCCATGGGCTCATAATAAGGGTTTAAGTAACATGAAACAAGGTCATTAGGCTCAGCGGGGCTAAGGAGGATAAAAATGTATCAAAAACTCACTCTGAGGCTCAAGAATAAGTCAAAAGAACGCCTCTATCATAGCAAATGTAACAAGTTACCAAACATCAGATGAGTACGAAGTCAAAGTCAAGATCAATCCGCTAGAGAGGAACTAACACACCAAAAATATAGACTGGATAATAGTATGAATCCAGTAGGCTAGAAAAAGGCCTCACAGTCTAACCAAATCAGGTATGCTGCACAAAGTAGTATATCATAGTCAGAAATCGCTCGAAATCAAAGTAGTCGAACATCAAATCAAAACCTCAGAATCACAAATGCCCAGCTATCCAGAAAACAGAGTCAAATCATTTTCAATAACAACACAACAAGGGGCACAGGGAAGCAATCAAACCAGTCATGATCAATCTTATTTTTTTTTCATTTTTTCAATTTTTCTCAAAGCTGTAAACTATTCTATCAAAGCTTTAAACTACACTAAAAAGCAATAAACTATACTAGAAAGCAATAAAGAGAGTACTCACTGTAAGAGATCCTCCCCCAAGCTGAACGAGGCAATGTCCTCATTGCAACGAGGGAGAGGAGAGAACAAGGGCATCAGCCGCCCATATCATCATCAGTGGGGGCACCGAAACCACCACTAGAAGTACCACCACCATCTGTGTAATCACCGGAAAAACCACTCATCCTTCCACCAAAGCCGCTAGTACCTGCATCATAACCACCGCCAAAACCACTTGGCCCAAGACCAAAGTCTCCTAAAGAGACGGACTGACGAGTAGGCTCCTCCTCCTCATCCTCTGCCATGTCATCACTCTGACCGGCAGGCGTGCCATAACTCGGGTTCCAATGGTACCACGAGGGGTGTTGAGCAGTCTGCTCAATAATGCCACGCCTACAATAGTCGTCATAGAGAGGATAAAGGGCGTAGTGGTGGTCATTGGCCAAGGTATCCATCCGTCCCCCCATCTGATCTACACGGGTGTAGAGCTGATCGATGCGAGTGCCATATCCCGCTAGGGTGGCGGTGTTCGCGTTGATCAGCCCTTCCATCCTTCCCATCCCCGTCTCCATGCGACCTAGGGTCGACATCATAGAAGTGAAATCAAATGTGTCCGTGTGAGAGGGAGGAGGGGGAGGAGCAGAAGTGGAGGTGCCCTCGTCCAGGATCGGCGTATGCCGCCTATGGTAAGAACGGCGAGGGGGCTCTGGGTCAGGGACAACGAGGTTGACTCCCTCTATAGGGAGTAGGTAGTTCTCCTGACGAGGTCGCAACCGGGCTCTAGGGTCGGGCAGAAAGATGGATTTTTTTGATTTAATCACCCACTGAAATCTCTGGTCACGCAGGCGGTTCAGGACTTTAAGGGTGTTGAGGTATGTGAGGTGAATGAGGGTAGGGCCAAGGACGGGGGTACGCTGAGTCTCGTCAAAGCCAGCAATTTGCTTGGCAAACAATGTGATCAACCCCCCGTTGACTAGCCTCCTAGAGGTCCAACTACCGTCTTCCCTAAACCTAGGGAGCGAGTTCGAGATACGCTTGAACTGAATAGCTACATGGTGGGCCAAGTTGTACTGAAATTGCTCCCTAGAGCCTTTGGTAATGTAGATATCTATAGCAACTAACTCGGCCCCCCGGACCAAGTGACCCTCAAATCGCCCTAAAAGTGTCTGGGCCATGAACCGTATCCAAATGCTAAAAATTAGGTGATGAAAATTCGCCCAATGACAGTGCTCGATGTC
Organism: Patellifolia procumbens; assembly: GCA_947645195.1. Lineage (NCBI taxonomy): Eukaryota > Viridiplantae > Streptophyta > Magnoliopsida > Caryophyllales > Amaranthaceae > Patellifolia > Patellifolia procumbens. The sequence continues at coordinate 327,288 of CANSGD010000170.1, read as the reverse complement.
AAAAGGCGTAGTGTCCCCAGTCAGCATGAGGTAAGTATGGGCCATTTTAAAGTTGTCTGGTGGGTGTAGTCACCCCGTACCAGTAACCGAAGAAACCCCGCAAATTCCTTAAGGGTGAGGGTGTGGTCATGGTTTAGCAGTCTGAAATGGACGTGGGTGACGGGACCTGTAACGCCCCGACTAGTAAGCATCTTTATTAGGTTGATTAACCAAGTATTAGCAGCGGGACAGCCTAGTTAGTCGGTGCGTTACTGCCGTACTTTCCTTTTGGAAAATACAAGGCAACATAATTTCATAAAACCAAATCATAACATTATTTAAGCTTCAAAGTTGACATAGTCATAATTAACTAACTGGTCTTAACTACTGTTTTCAGGATTAGTAATTGTAAGTTAATGTTACATAGCCGAAATAATTAACTAATTTAGATAGTGCATAAATCCTCACAGCTACGCCATTCCTTCATCCCCGTCAGTACCTAAAACAGAAGGAAAAAAACGTCATGAGCCGAGGCTCAGTAACATATTACCCTAACATCGTAAATTCATTTTATTTGCAAACAGGGAGGAGAGAATGACAATAAAACATTTTAAAGAAAACATATAATCTTAAACAACATTTCATTAATCATTTGGCATTATCACGTTTGTTATCATTTAGCATTTATTTGGTACCTTGGTGAGTACAACGGAAGGGACGTCTCCCCAGAATTAACATCATCATAGTGAATGGAAGGCAACCACCCAAGATCATTTTAGTTTTATAACAGAAGGTGGTGCCCAATGCGGTGTCACCCGAGAGCATAAGCTCCCATAACAGAAGGTGACAGACCGCCAGAAGGTACGTGCACGACCCAGACATAACATAACAGAATACTGTCAAGAACCGTCTTTCACTTTCCTTTATCATGTTTCACATCTTATTATGATCATACTTCAGCAAACCATTTACAGAAAACATTTATAACACCATTTGCATAATAACGTTTCATATCCCGCAATCCGTAAGGAACATTACTGAAACAAAATTGCCCTTCCCACTCACACTTTCATGTGTTTAAGAAGGTTAAATGACGCTCATCCTAGTCAAGTCGACTCAATTAGCAGACATACTCTTTAACTTTGACAAACTGACTCAAAATCAATCCAATAAACAATGCAGACACGAGCTCAAGAGGACTTTATAGGGTTGTAATGGGGCTTAGGTAAGGGGTAGAGATATTTTTAGGAGATGTGGTGGAAAAACCGAGAAAGGGGGAGCATGAATCACTCAAACAAGGCCTAAGATGGCCTAAACAACTCCCAACAACACCATATAACCACGAAAAATAACTCAACTCTCATAAATCAATGAAAACTCACAACAAACCCAATTTTCAAGCAATGAAGCGAATTTTTTTTTATGCACGTACGTGTATAAAGGACTTTGAATTCTTTTGAACTTTTATTTCATTTTTCTTTCATTTTTCCGAACTTCATTCACGCAACTCTAATTTTGCTTTTTCTTTTCTTTTTCTCACACTCAAACCACAACAAATATGCTTTTAATTCCTCCACAACCAAACCAAACCATGAAACCAGTCTCAAACTCAACCCATACAAAAGCTCCCCCAAGCTAGGCTTGGAAATAATATCAAAATAAAGGCCATGGGCTCATAATAAGGGCTTTAGTAACATGAAACAAGTCATTAGGCTCAGCGGGGTTAAGGAGGATATAAGTATATCAAAAATTCACTATGAGGCTCAAGAATCAGACAAAAGAACGCCTCTATCACAGCAAATGCTACAAGTCATCGAAAATCAGACAAGTACGAAGTCAAAGTCAAGATCAATCCACTAAAGAGGAACTAACACACAAAAACAGACTGGATAATGATATGAATCCAATAGGCTACAAAGAGGCCTCACAGTCTAACCAATTCAGGTATGCAGCACAAAGTAATGTAATATAATCAAACTTTGCTCGAAATCATAGCAATCAAACATCAAATCATAGCCTCAAGATCACAAATGCCCAGCTATCCAGAAAACAGAATCAAATCATTTTCAATAAGAGCAAAACAGGGGCACAGGGAGGCAACTAAACCAGTCATGGGAACCATATTTTTTTGAATTTTTCAGTATTTTCGAAAGCAATAAATCTATCCTAGAAAGCAGTTAAAGAGATAGAGAATACAAACAGAAATCCTCCCCCAAGCTGAACTGGGCAGTGTCCTCAATGCCAGAAGATGAACAAAAGGACGATGCTAAGAGGAAAAATAACGTTAGTGTTCTCTCACTCTCTCTCACTAAAAAAATTTTAAAAAAATAAAAATAAAATAAGGGGAAATTACAGGTTGCCTTCCGCACAGCGCTGGTTTAAAAAGGTCCCGCACGACCATATTACCTCCATACCTCAGATTGGAGGGGCTTGGCAGTGAGTGCCACCCTCATCAAACATTTTCCTTCTCCAAATATTCTCGCTCTTAATAGTGGGCATTGGCGGACCAGTAGGGGTGCCGTCAGGATTAGACACCCCATATGACTTCAATGATTTGGCCATAACTGAACTTAAAGTGTCTGATTCAGAGGTGTTCAGCTGAACAGACTGCTTTTCCCTCTGAATTTTCTTTCGAATCCGCCCTGATTGTCCTAGTAAGATCGGGATCCGCTGGAATGGGGGAACCGTTTCTTTGAGAACTGGGCATACAAAAGAAACAAAAAGAAACAGTAAAACGTACCTCAATTGGAACAATGAAGTTCCAATGAGGCACAGAGAAGTAGACCAAATAACCAAACAAAAACTTAGAAAACTAGCCGTCTCCCCGGCAACGGCGCCAAAATTTGATAGGATTTAGTCGTGTCACCTAATCAAAAATAAACCTAAGTCCTCTAACAATAGTAGTCAAGGGAAGTAGGGTCGAATCCACAGAGAGACGGAGTTCTAAGTTAATATTCAGCTAAAAAGCTACTTCAGACAAAAATCAGATAGAAATCAGCTGAACTAATAATTAACTACTAGAAAACAATATAAAGATCGGAATTTAACTATGAATTAAAGGTCTAGGGAATTAGTTCGGTCCACCATGCTTATACCAATCAAAGGATCAAACAACTATCAGAACCTAGGTCGAGAATCGATAGATTAGAACACGTGTCAAGCTATGGTTAAGTCTCAACGTCCATAATTCAACATATGCAGCATGTTCACAAACATAATCAGAATTACTGGTGTGTACTAGGCCTCTAAAAGTAAGACGGATCTGTGCAAACGATTATTAACCTCAAGTAATCAAAGAAATTGCGAAATAACGTTAATTACTCAATAAGAACAAATCACACCATAACCTATCTCATCAAACCCTAGAAACTAATAGCGATTCAAATAATCATGGTATAAACATGGCTTCCCTCTCTAAATCCCTAGAAATTGAACTACTCACTCATAATTGAGTCAACGATAAAAAATCTAATATGAAACCCTAATAATTGCATCAAGAATAATTGAATAAATAAACTAAGCAAATGAGAATAATAAAAGAGATTAGGGCAAAGAAGAATACCAATTGACAGAAAGCAGGAACTTTTATTGAAATCGAATAGGTTCAATCACCTTTAATCTAATCTAAAGTGTTTAAACTAGAAAAAGCTAAACTAAGAACTATGGAAAAACTAGAATAAAAAGATGTCTCTAAAAATATGAGGAATAGTTATTTATAATAGCCCCAAAATCTAATAAAAAATGAATAAAAAAAGATAGAATTTCGGGAAAAAGAGCCGTCCGTGCTCCAGGCCCGATCGGGTCAATTCCCGCCCGATCGGGTGGCTAAACTACAATTCTGCATCAACTTGCGAAGGCCGTATCTCTCAAACCAGAAGTCCGATTGGGGCGTGTGACCTATCATTGGAAAGCTCTTGAAGTCTAGAATTCAACCCAATTAGAATTTATTGATTATCAATTTTCTATCAAAAGTTATAATGAAAATAGTGAAGGTGTGTCATTTTTGGCTTTTGTTTCACTAACTCTTTGCTTTATTCCAACTCAAAATCGTCCCAAACGGAAGCATTGTGATCCTTGTGCAAGCTACCTTCATCTTCAATGATTAATAGGCTACATCCTTGGTAGTCATGATCACTTTGTATCATAATAACCTGAAAATCATCGAAACACACAAACGGGGAGTAGTAGAGCACAACTTATGTAATTCATGTCATTATGCACCTAAATGCTCAAAAAGGAGTTCTAAATGCAATCTAAATGCATCTAGAAACTATATATAAATGTGATACATCAATAAGCCACCTCATTGACACGTTCAAGGATCTCATAAGGCCCAATGTACCTAGGGCTGAGTTTCCCGGATTGGCCAAATCTCATGACACCTTTAGTAGGCGAGACTTTTAAAAACACGTGGTCACCTACCATGAATTCTAGCGGCCTTCTTCGACGATCAGCATAACTCTTTTGCCTATTTTGTGCTGTTTTGATTCTGGCTTGGATCAATCTCACTTTTTCTGTAGTTTCCTGTATCAGTTCAAGTCCGATCATTCGAGTTTCGTCAATGTCATTACAACGTAAGGGCGTCCTACATCTTCTCCCATAGAGAGCTTCGTATGGTGCCATCCCAATACTAGCTTGATAACTGTTATTGTAAGAAAACTCCACCAATGGTAGATACTTCTCCCAACCTCCTTGGAAGTCCAACACACATGCCCTGAGCATATCCTCGAGGGTCTGGATCGTCCGTTCTGTTTGACCATCAGTAGCTGGGTGGAAAGCTGTGCTGAAATCGAGTCTGGTGGCGAGAGCTTTTTTTAACTCTTTCCAAAACCTTGCTTGAAACCTTGAGTCACGGTCTGACACAATAGAGCTCAGTACTCCATGTAATATGACGATTGTGCTTACATACAAGTCAGCTAGCTTATCCAAACTCCAGTTGTTCTTGATAGCTAGAAAATGTGCTGACTTGGTCAACCTATCGACAATCACCCATATTGAGTTCATGCCTCGAGGTGATGGTGGTAATCCCATAACGAAGTCCATTGAGATTGAATCCCACTTCCACGCTGGAATGTCTAACGGTTGCAACAAACCTGCGGGCCTCTGATGCTCGATTTTTATCTTTTGACAAGTCAAGCACCTTTCCACAAACTCAGCGACCTCTTGCTTCATATTACTCCACCAGAAAGTCTGTTTCAAGTCTTTATACAGTTTGTTCCCTCCTGGGTGGACAGAAAAAGGACTGCTGTGGGCTTCTTCGAGAATCTTCTTCTTTAATACTTCGTTATCACGGACACATATTCTACCTTGGAACCTTAATGCACGATCGTCGTGGATCACGAATCCTGGTGACTTTCCTTTCTTCACATCATTCCTTATCTTCTCTAGTTCCAAGTCTCCACCTTGCAATTCCTTTATTTCTTCCAACAACGTTGGCCTCAGCTCCAACACCCCCTTTTCTTTGGACGATCTCCACTTCCATCCTTCTTAAGTCATCCATAAGCTCCTTGGGTAGGGTTAAGGCCGTGTTTAGGTATGCTTTTCGGCTTAAAGCATCAGCAACAACATTCGCCTTCCCCGGGTGGTATTGGATGTCAAGATCGTAATTCTTCAGGAGTTCCAACCACCTCCGTTGTCTCAGATTCAATTCTTTCTGCGTAAAAATGTACTTGAGACTTTTATGGTGCGGTGAAGATTTTGCATGGTACACCATAGAGGTAGTGTCGCAAGATTTTAAGTGCGAATACGACGGCAGCTAGTTCGAGGTCATGGGTTGGGTAGTTTTGTTCATGAGGCTTGAGTTGTCGGGAGGCGTAGGCTATAACCTTCTCATTCTGCATCAAGACGCATCCTAGGCCATGCTTAGAGGCGTCACTGTACACAACAAAGCCATCTGACTCGGATGGGAGGGTGAGAACTGGGGCGGTGGTGAGACGTTTCTTTAGCTCTTGAAAAGAAGATTCACATTTGTTGTTCCACTCGAACTTGACGTTCTTTTTCACCAGTCGAGTTATGGGCATTGCTATCCTAGAGAAGTCTTGAACAAATCTCCGATAATATCCTGCTAGACCCATAAAGCTCCTAACTTCGGCAACATTGGTGGGTCTAGGCCACTCCATTATGGCTTTAATCTTTTGGGGGTCAACAGAGACTCCTTTCTCAAAGATGATGTGTCCCAAAAGGGCGACTTCCTTCAGCCAAAATTCACATTTCTTCAATTTTGCGTACAACTTATTATCTCTTAATACCTTCAACACCTTTCTCAAATGTTCTTCATGTTCTTCAGGGCTCCTTGAGAATATAAGGATATCGTCGATGAAAACCACGACAAATCGATCCAGATATGGCTTAAAGACTTGGTTCATTAGGTCCATAAAAACAGCTGGAGCATTAGTTAGCCCGAAGGGCATAACTGTAAACTCATAATGGCTGTATCGAGTCCTAAACGCAGTCTTTGAGATGTCTTCAGGTTTAATACGAAGTTGATGGTATCCAGATCGCAGATCTATCTTCGAGAAGGTGGTAGCACCTCGCAGTTGGTCAAAAAGGTCATCAATGCGGGGCAATGGGTATCTATATTTCACGGTGATCTTGTTCAGTTCCCGATAGTCAATACATAACCTTAGGGTTCCATCTTTCTTCTTCACAAACAAGACCGGTGCTCCCCAAGGTGAAACACTCGGCCGTATGTATCCTTTCTCGAGTAGTTCATCAAGTTGCTTCTTCAACTCTTGCAGTTTCGCTAGAGCCATTCTATACGGTGCTTTCGAGATTGGGGCAGATCCCCGGAACGAGGTCAATGTTGAAATCTATCTCTCTTTGCGGAGTCATACCAGGTATCTCTTCTGGAAATACATCGGGGAATTCACAGACTACAGGAATATCTGACAGAGTGGGCTCGGGGCTTCCCATGTCGACCACGTTGCAAAGATATCCATGACATCCTTTTGCAAGTAGTTTGAAGGCATTAGAGGTTGTGATGGTTTTAGGTTTGGATTTTCTTCTTCTATAAGAAGGCTTATGTCCGTCTTGACTTCTAAGGGTTATTTCTTGATTGAGACAATTTATATCGGCTTTATACTTGGATAACCAGTCCATCCCCAAAATCACGTCAAAGTCGGTCAATTCGAACTGGACTAGGTTTACAGAGAATTCATAAACTCCTATAAAGATAGGGCAATCCTTATATAATACACTACATCATATGGATTCACCATTAGGGAGGGACACAGACATGGTAGAGAATTCAGAACATGGTTTTGCTTTCAATTGTCTAGCAAACGAAGTAGAAATAAATGAATGTGAAGCTCCAGAATCGAATAGAACATAGGCAGGTAACGAGTTAACAGGGAATGTACCAGTGATGACAGTGTCATCTGCTTCCGCTTCTTCCTTCTGCATCATGAAGACTCTTCCAGCTTGAGGGGCTCCCCGCTGAGGGTTTCTGTTGATGGTGACGTTGGCATTGGGTTTCCCACCATTTCCGCCATAACTAGTGTTTTGGTTTCTCCTTTGGTCTCGTACGGGGCCACGGTTTCCACCTCGCAAGTCTGGTGTTGGGCAGTCCTTGATTACATGTCCAGGCTTACCACAACGGAAGCATTGATCGGTTCCCCTTCGACAATCCTTTGCTAGATGGCCTGGTCTGTCACATTTGTTACAACGAAGGATTGGTACTTGCTTGCGATTGTCTCCCATGTACCCTGTGTTTTGCCTCTTGTTAGCGGCATTGTTGGATGGTCCTCCTTGGGAGTTCCCTTTTCTCTTCCCATTCTCGTATACCTCCTTTCTTAACTTCATTTTCCTTTCTACATTTATGGCTCTATCATACAAGTCCTTATACGTTGTACTCATATTTGCAGCAAGCCTTTCCTGGATGTCGAGGTTCAGACCTCCTTCGAAACGGTTCATCCTCTGGCGATCTGTGCTTACCAGATCAGGGGCAAAACGTGCAAGCTCATTAAATTTCACCGCATACTCCAACACTGTCATATTTCGTTGCCTCAGATGGATAAATTCCGACTCCATTTGGAGTTGCAAGGACTGTGGGTAGAATTGGTTTCGCATAGCCTCCTTTAATTTCTTCCATCCAAATTCAGGATCTTTTTGCATATCTTTAGCGGTTTTCCACCAAAGATTGGCTTGTCCTTTCAAATAATAGACGCAAAAATTGACCTTCCACTTGTCTGGGCATTGAATAGCATCGAACAATTTTTCCATGTCGCTTAGCCATTCCTCGAATTCGGTGGGGTCCGGCTTTCCATCATAGGTAGGTGGATGATGGGCAGAGAATCGTTTAAACATATCTGAACATTCTTCTTGTTCGGTTTTGGGCTTTGGTCGATTCCTTTGCAGTAAATCCACCATAAGCTTCAAAAAGTCTGTTTGGGTATTATTTTCGTTTCTCGTAGGGGTGGCATTTTCGAATACGGGATCGTTCTTTAATGCATCAAGTCTGGCTCTCATTTCTTCGAGTGTAACCTCAGACTCTTGGTTTCCATTTCCTCCGTTCGTGGGTTCACTTCCACTTGATGCCATAATCTAACACGTCAAATGTTTCAGCCATTATTATAATTTCACAAAACAAACCATCGCAAAATATAAATATTTCCCACCCCGTTTCCTATCACTCACGCTCATATTAATTCAGTTATCACTCATTTTCTTTTTCTTCCTTTAACCTTTTATTTTATCATTTAGCCTTTATTACTTATTTCAGAGTATTTTATTCCTAGACCCAATTGTATAAGATCCGTAGGGTCGATGTTACGGTTCTCAGAACCTGGCTCTGATACCATTCTGTAACGCCCCGACTAGTAAGCATCTTTATTAGGTTGATTAACCAAGTATTAGCAGCGGGACAACCTAGTTAGTCGGTGCGTTACTGCCGTACTTTCCTTTTGGAAAATACAAGGCAACATAATTTCATAAAACCAAATCATAACATTATTTAAGCTTCAAAGTTGACATAGTCATAATTAACTAACTGGTCTTAAATACTGTTTTCAGGATTAGTAATTGTAAGTTAAAGTTACATAGCCGAAATAATTAACTAATTTAGATAGTGCATAAATCCTCACAGCTACGCCATTCCTTCATCCCCGTCAGTACCTAAAACAGAAAAAAAAAACGTCATCAGCCGAGGCTCAGTAACATACTACCCTAACATCGTAAATTCATTTTTAAATTCATTTTATTTGCAAACAGGGAGGAGAGAATGACAATAAAACATTTTAAAGAAAACATATAATCTTAAACAACATTTCATTAATCATTTGGCATTATCACGTTTGTTATCATTTAGCATTTATTTGGTACCTTGGCGAGTACAACGGAAGGGACGTCTCCCTAGAATTAACATCATCATAGTGAATGGAAGGCAACCACCCAAGATCATTTTAGTTTTATAACAGAAGGTGGTGCCCAATGCGGTGTCACCCGAGAGCATAAGCTCCCATAACAGAAGGTGACAGACCGCCAGAAGGTACGTGCACAACCCAGACATAACATAACAGAATACTGCCAAGAACCGTCTTTCACTTTCCTTTATCATGTTTCACATCTATGATCATACTTCAGCAAACCATTTACAGAAAACATTTATAACACCATTTGCATAATAACGTTTCATATCCCGCAATCCGTAAGGAACATTACTGAAACAAAATGTTATCATAAAACATAGTTGAAAGGGGATTATGGGTGTTAGCAGTAGACGTTACCTCGATCCTTGCTTAGTAATCTTGAGAGCCGGGGGAGGCTTGTAATATCCCTTCCTTTTTAATCTAACCAACGTATTAATGTATTACAGTCTTTCGCGTTAACTCTATAAATTATTTTCCTTAAATGTTTTACTTAAGTTAATTGTATTGGCTTGCAGTTATAAAACCGACATTGCCATAGTTGATTCATCATATTATCTTTAGTGAATATTCCTTAGCTCGATGTACTTCTAACATTATATAACCCATTATTATTTATGAGCTATCAATTACGATTCTAGATAAATATCGATTATTCAAATATGTAATTTCATAACATTAAAACAATATTATTAAAGAAAAGTAACTAAATGTATAACAAATTTAACAGAAATATATATATAAAAACATAAAAGTGAATTCTAAATGCATAATAAATAATATTGAAACTATAAACTAATATTGTAAATAAACAATTAAGTGAACAAAACATGTTAAATTTACTAATTTCTCTTTTTACCAATTAAGCCCATAACTTTTATGTTAGATTAGAAATGTTATGTTAGTAGTCCAATGGTCCAATAGTCCAGAAGTCCAATAGTCCAAGATTAACAGTCCAAAAGTCCAAAGTTCGGTAGTCCAATAGTCCAAGGTTCAACGGTCCAAGGTTACGGAAGTCATAGGAAATATGTATTATCAGCTCATTTTAACTTCGTATTCAAATTAGAGAACTTAAGTGACATTAGTGAAAGCAAATTAAAATATTAACACTTAAAGTGATGCATTTGTTATATTATGTTAGTCATACTTGTTGTCAAAATTTATATTAATTTATTTATAAGGTTTATGTTAGCGTATATTATTCTAAACATTAACAACAATGCATATATATATAATTTAATCGTAGCAATGTAATATTAATTAAGTTTATAAATTAGAGGGAAGTTAGTCTGAGTTACCCATTTTGGTTAATTGGTTAAACTAAGCAAAGTAATTAGTAATGAGCATGATATGTTAACTCCTAATGGGTTTATAATAAGTAATTGTTAAGTAAGTAGGCCCAAATATCAATTTACATGACTTAAAAGAAAAGATCATACATTTGGGAGGCAAAGAAATAAGAGAAAGAGCAAGGGAGCAACTCACCTTGTCCCTGTATAGCCACGAGAAGAAGCGAAAAGAGGGAAGGAGGAGGGGCCGCAGCTCCGGCGCATCAGAGGCAGCGACGGGGATCCGTGGTGGTGCCGGCGTGAGCTGCGTTTGCAGGCAGTGCAGGGGAGGCGGGGAGGTGGTGTTGCGGGCTGCGTTTAGCAGCGAACAGAGGAGAGGCGGAGGTGCGACGGGGAATGAGAAGGGCTGGGGGTGCGTTTGGACACCGGAAAATGAAGGTTGGTGGTGTGGGTCTTCCCGGCTGTGGCTGCAGCCGGACAGAGAGGGAGGGAGAGCAGCAGAAACAGTGGAAGAAGGAAAGAACAGGGAAAGAAGAAGAAGAAGAAGAAGAAGGAAAAAAATGGTGTGGGGTTGCTCTTGGGGGTCCTTGCTATTTATAGAAGGGTTGTAAGGGTTCTACATTTAATGTGGGGGGTTGTAAATCAGAAAATCTGATTTGGTTTTGACAATCTTGAGAGTTCATTGAAGGAGGAAAGGAGAAGGAGGAAGATGGGGACGGTCAACCTCATAAGATTTTCCTTTTTTTTTATTTCCCTTTTATTTTAGTATAAATTAGTATATTGTTATTAGTTTATATTACTTAACAAACAATATAACTTTTATGCTTAAAATACTTTAGAACTTTCACCTTATTTGAAAATAAATTGAGTTAGTGACTAATATTATTATTATAAAATTAATTAAATCTGAATTTTCGAATATTTTAAATTAATCGTAATAATTAAGGATTGTTTTAAGAAGATATATTAGGACTCATTAATCTAATTAGTTAATTTAGATTCGGGATATTACAGGACCGGCCCGGGGCTTAGTCAGACTGAAACTGCTAAAAAATTCATAGACTAATGGAGGATAGGTGTTAACATGCACATTATAAAGTGACTCCATGCCCAAAACTTTCATAAATTCCTTAAAATCATCATTTAAACCCAATTTAGACAAAAGCTCAAGATCTAAAAAACGGGTAGGAAGTACCTCACGTTTTTTAAATTGCAAGAACTTCTCGCGATGTTCATCATCCCGAAAAATGATTTCCGGGTACTGGGGATCCCGTGGAACCTGTGGTGGTGGTGGTGGTGGTGGTGGTGTTGCTTCTTGCCTAGATCGCGAGCTTTCACCTCTAACGAGCCTTCTGAGCTTGCTTGCCATTGTGAATTGGAACCTTGTAACCTTGCCTAACACAAAGGATGTGGCTTTGGGTGAGTGTGAGAAGAGAAAGGAGAAGGAAGATGATTTTTGTGAATGGAAATTTGTGAGATGGAGGGTGAAAGGAGAAAAGGAAGGGATTTTATGAAGTTTGGAGGAGAAAGGATGAGAATTTGAGGTAGAGAAATGGAGTTTTAATCGAGATTGGGGTTTGGGGTTGAAGATGAGTGAAGAGAGAGAGAGAGTTAAGTGGAAAAAGAGATAAGGAATGAAGGGTGAGAAGAGCAAAAAGGGGGTTAAATCCGTGTGTTGGGACGGTTTTTGTGCGCAGGCCCGATTGGGCACTGGGCCGCCCGATCGGGTGGAAGTTCAACTTTCTGGCTGGGGTTTTTAGTGCTTCGCCCGATCACCCGCCCGATCGGGAAAATGATTTTTGATCGGGTGCTAAGGTCGCGGGCCCGATCGGGCGATGTTTGCCCGATGCCATCGGGTAGGCGACCTTTTTGCCAGATTTGACTTTTTGACTTTTGCTCATTCACCCGATAGACCACCCGATCGGGCAAGGTATTTTTGATCGGGTGCTAGGGTTGCGCACCCGATCGGGCACACCTTGCCCGATGTGATCAGGTGCTCCTTTTTTTCTTTCTTCAGCAAAGTTTTACGCCCGCCCGATCGGGCAGGATCCGCCCGATCCCATCGGGCGAGCTACTGTTCAGTAAGTAGCTCGCCTTTTTGCAAGTATGGGGCAAGCAAAGCTCGGTTTTCTCCTCAAATAGCATATCTGCACATCAAAACACTCAAGATCTAGGAACACATTAGTACCCTCACGCTCTCTCACATGCTACAAACTACGAAACAAAGGAAAGGAAAAATTAACTAAGGGATATGGGTTGCCTCCCGCAAAGCGCTGGTTTATAAAGGTCCCGCACGACCATATTACCTCTCTAGGCAGATGAATCAAGTGGGGAGGAATCAAAGCGGATTTCCTCCACACAACCAACAAAGGCACCCTCATGGTACAGCTTCAGAAGCTGTCAATTTGCCTTAAACTTCTCTCCTTTTTGGTTGGCAACCTCGATGGCACCATGTGCCTTTACTTCTGTCACCTCGAATGGTCCAGACCATCGAGATTTGAGCTTTCCAGGAAACAGTCTCAACCTGGAATTGAACAATAAAACCTTGTCGCCAACCTTGAACTCTCTTTTTCCTATCATCTTATCATGCAACTTCTTCGTTTGCTCTTTATAGAGCCTGTGATTCTCATAAGCATCCAAACGGAGCTCATCCAACTCATTGAGTTGAAGAAGTCGTGCTTCACCTGCAGCTGTCAAATCAAGGTTAATTTCTTTGACCGCCCACGCAGAAAGATACTCCATCTCAACTGGTAGATGACAAGCTTTGCCATAAAACAATCAATAGGGTGTGGTACCCAAAGGAGTCTTAAAAGCAGTGCGAAGCGCCCAAAGAGTATCATCAAGTTTCAATGACCAATCTTTTCTAGCTTTAGTGACAACTTTCTCAACGATCCTCTTAATTTGCCTATTAGACACTTCTACTTGGCCACTAGTCTGAGGGTGATAGGCAAGACCGACTTTGTGGGTGACTCCATGTTTTGTCAATAGGGCCTTGAAGGTGCTCTTATGAAAGTGAGAACCTCCATCACTAATTACAACACGGGAGACACCAAAACGGGGAAAGATTATTTTCTTGAACATCTTCATCACAACCTTGGAATCATTGGTTGGTGATGCTATAGCTTCCACCCATTTAGTCACATAGTCAACAGCCACTAAAATATACATATTCCCACAAGAGGTAGGAAAGGGTCCCATAAAATCAATCCCCCACACATCAAAAGGTTCGACCTCTAAAATCCCACTCTGTGGCATCTCTTGCCTTTTTGAAATATTGCCCGTCCTTTGACAAGCATCACAAGACAAACAAAAGGCACGGGCATCTTTAAAAATCGAAGGCCAATAGAAACCACTATGTAGGACTCTAAAACCGGTCGCTTGGGAACCTAGATGACCACTAGAAGGCATACTATGACAATATAGCAAAACACCCTCTATTTCCCAATCAGGAATGTAACGACGAAACATCCCGTCGGAGCACTTCTTATATAGGAAAGGATCCTCCCAAAAATACATTCTAGCGGCATGATAAAACTTTTTGCGCTGCTGATATGTACGATTGGGAGGATGAGAACCACTAACACAGAAGTTAGCAAAATCAGAATACCAAGGAGTTTTAGAGGACACAGAAAACAAATGATCTTCAGGAAAAGAGTCATCTATAGGAGGGTCAGAAGGGGATCCAAACCACAAGCTAGAAAGGTGGTCGGCGACCACATTCTCAGCACCCTTCTTATCTTTGATTTCCAAGTCGAACTCTTGTAGCAAAAGAATCCATCTGATGAGTCTAGGTTTGGCCTCCTTCGTGGCCATCAAGTACTTCAAAGCAGCATATTAGTGTGCACTATAACTTTCGAACCTATAAGATAGGTTCGAAATTTGTCCAATGCATAGACTATGGCTAGCAACTCCTTCTCTGTCGTGGCATAGTTAACCTGGGCTGGATCCAAGGTTTTGCTAGCATAGTGAATAACATGGAGTAGCTTATCCTTCCACTAACCAAGTACTGCCCCTATCGCATAATCACTAGCATCACACATGATCTCGAAAGGGAGATTCCAATCTGGAGGTTGTATAATAGGGGCAGTGATCAAAGCTGTCTTTATCCTGTCAAAAGACTCCAAACAATCATTAGTAAAATCGAACGTGGCACCCTTTAGCAATAATTGAGTGAGGGGTTTCGCAATTTTTGAAAAATCTTTGATAAATCTGCAATAAAACCCTGCGTGACCAAGGAAACTCCTCACTCCTTTGACATTCATTGGAGGGGGAAGTTTCTCGATCACCTCAATCTTTGCTCTATCCACTTGGATGCCACGCTCAGAAATCAAGTGACCTAAAACGACACCTTCATTCACCATGAAGTGAAAATTTTCCCAATTAAGCACGAGGTTTGCCTCAACACATCTTTTAAGCACTTTGGACAAATTATGCAGGCAAACATCAAAGTCAGAACCATAAACACTGAAATCATCCATAAACACTTCCATGATATTTTCAATAAAATCGGAGAATATGGCCATCATGCAGCGTTGGAAAGTAGCGGGAGCGTTACACAATCAAAATGGCATCCTACGATATGCGAAGGTGCCATAAGGACATGTAAACGTAGTCTTTTCCTGATCATCTGGATGGATGGGAATTTGGAAAAAACCAGAATATCCATCTAGATAACAGAAATAGCTATGTTTGGCTAGCCTTTCCAACATCTGATCAATAAAGGGGAGGGGGAAATGGTCCTTCAGAGTGGCATTATTAAGTCTACGATAATCAATGCACATACGCCACCCTGTCACAGTCCTAGTGGGAATCAAGTCACCTTTCTCATTTTCAACAACAGTGGTCCCCCCTTCTTGGGAACCACTTGCACAGGACTGACCCACTTCGAATCAGCAATGGGATAAATGATCCCTACATCTAACAGTTTCATAATTTCTTTCTTCACCACCTCTTGCATATTAGGATTCAAACGTCTCTGAGGTTGAATGCAAGGGCGGTGATCCTCTTCCAGATTAATACGATGCATACAAAAATCATGACTAACTCCCTTTAGATCATCAATATTATACCCAATAGCCTTCTTGTGTATACGAAGCACATCAAGCAAGCTTTTCAATTGGCTATCTGTAAGTTTAGTACTGACAATCACAGGACATTCTTCCTTATCATCTAAAAATGCATACTTCAAATGAGAGGGAAGTGGTTTGAGTTCCACCTTAGTTACCTGAGGAGTAGAACTGGAGCATACACTTTCAAGTGCCACAGTTTCCTGTTTCTGTTCAGCTCCATGACCCTCTAAATCAGCAAGACAGACATCAACATCAGTATCGATACCTAAGGAGTGGCTCTCAGTCAATGCTACCTCCAATGGGTCAGCATCACGTATCTGCTGGAATGCAGACATCACAGCTTTGTCTACCACATCTATCCTGCAACAAGATTCTTCAAGCATAGGAGACTTCATAGCATTGGTTAGTTTAAAAGTGACAGTATCATCACCAACACTCAAAGTCAAAGATCCTGACTTGACATCAATAACAGCACCTGCAGTGCACAAAAATGGTCTGCCCAAAATAATAGGAATTTGGGAATCCTCTTCCATATCCAACACAACAAAATCCACAGGAATGTAAAACTTTCCCACCCTAACAGGGACGTCTTCTAAAACACCTAAAGGGTATTTTATAGAACGGTCAGCCATCTGCAAAGTAATTTGAGTGCACTTAAGTGCCCCCATATTCAGTTTATTACAGACAGACAAAGGCATGACAGACACAAATGCACCTAAATCACATAATGCTTTATCAATAAAAAGTGCACCTACATGACAAGGGATGGAAAAGCTACCCGGATCTTTCAATTTAGGTGGAGATTTATTTTGCAAAACGGCACTACACTCTTCAGTGAGTGCGACTCTATCTACCCCACCAAAATCTCTCTTTTTTGTGATCATCTCCTTCAAAAACTTAGCATAGACAGGCACTTGACAAATAAGTTCAGTGAAAGGAACCGTTACCTCAAGGTTCTTGACCATAGCCAAGAACTTACCAAGTTGTTGATCCATCTTGGACTTTTGCATTCGATGAGGAAAAGGCAACCTTGGTGTAAAAGGTGTATCAGCAACCTTCTCCTTCTCCTTCTTCTTTTCTGCCTGTTCAGCTGTTTCAGATACTTCGACATCAGACGTCGAATTCTTCTCCAATTCCTTCTCTACTACCTCCTTCTCCTTGCTAGGGACAGTATCATCATCTATGGGCATAGGAGGAGGAGCATAAGATGTGCCACTACTAAGAGTAACGGTATTTGCTTGCTCCCTATGTGTAGGTTGCCTTGGCAATTGTCCCTGCTGCCTCCGTGCATTAGTTTCTGCCAATTGAGCAATCTGGGTCTCAATAAGTTTTATGTGTTTCTCTTGAGCCTTCTGAGCATCCTCGTTGGCTTTCTGCATAGCCTGCATAGCCAACAACTGTCTCTCTTGAGTTTTCTGTGTCTCGTCATTTGTCTTTTGCATAGACAATACTAGTTTCATCAGTTCAGAAGTGCTAGGCTCTTGTGAGGTTGCATTTTGTGGTGTTGGCTGATAATTTTGATGGGCAGGTCTTTGGAAACCAGGGGGATTGTGAGAATTACCTTGGTTGTGGTAGTAGTTGGGTTTTGGGTTGTTATGTGGAGGTTGATAGGAATTTTGTGGGGGATGGTAGGAATTTTGTGGCTGCGGGTTCTGAAAGTTGTTACTTCTATAGGAAAGAAGTGGGTTGTCTTTCCAACCAGGATTGAATGTGTTAGAGTAGGGGTTATTGGGTTGTCTTTCCTGAAAAGCATTAGCCTGCTCCATCTGATTCTGACTGAACTGACAATCATGGCCGAAGTGACCCTGGATACCACACACCTCGCAGTAAGATGAGGTGATGGGTGCAACTGCTGACAAAGCGTTGATGCTCATAGGCGGAGGTGTTGAACTAGAGGACTTCATTAGCTGCTGAGTGAGTTGCGCCATCTGAGATGTAAGCAATGAAATAGCGTCAACTTCAAGTACCTTCTTATTCAAACTCCTAGATGATGAATGGTCATTGGCTGCAAGATTTGCTAGGAAGTCATAACCCTCATCAACTGCCTTGTCTAAAAAGACTCCTCCTGCAGACGAATCAACAGTGCTCTTCGTCTGAGGCTGCAGACCATTATAAAAAGTCTGCGTCAGAGACCACTTGTCCATATTATGATGTGGACATTCCCTTTGTAGGTCTCTGAATCTAGTCCACGCTTCCCTCAATGTCTCATCTGGCTCTTGGGAAAACGTGGCCAACTTGTTCCTGATTTCTGCTGTTTTTGTGGGAGGGTAATACTCATGTAGAAATGCAGCAGAAATCGCCGGCCATTCGGTCTCAGTGATATCGTTGAACCACCTCTGAGCCTTGTCTCTGAGTGAGAACTCAAATAACATAACTTTCAGCTGCTCAGGTGTGACTCCTTGATGTTTAACAGTCCTGTAGAGTTGTTGGAATCTCTGCAAATGGTTGGCCGGATCTTCAGAAGGATGCCCACTAAACTGATTCTGCTGCACCATATTAATTAGTGCAGGTTTGATTTCAATATTGTTCGCAGCAATAGTGGGCATCGGTGAACCTGTGGGTATGCCTTCAGGATTAGGCACCCCATAAGATTTCAGTGACTTCGCCATTGGTAATGTAGAAATATCTGAATCTGGCTTCTCTTGATCAAATTCTGCTCTAAGATCCCGAAGTATTGCTTCTGTGTCAGGATCTCCAGGAATGATATGAGTTTTCTTTTGATACCTAGACATATAAGAGAAAACGACAAGATAACCGTAAGAACGGCCTCAACTGGAACGGGAGGTTCCAATGAGGCAAAGAGAAGTACGCTAATTAATCGAATAAAAACTAGAAAACTAGCCGTCTCCCTGGCAATGGAGCCAAAATTTTATAGGATTTAGTCGTATCACCTATTCAAAGATAAACCTACGGTCCTCTAACTAAGGTAGTCAGTGGAAGCAGGGTCGAATCCGCAGGGAGACAGAGTTTCTATGTTAATATTCAATTAACTAACTACTTCAGTTGAAAATAAGGAGAATTAATTAAAATAATGAGTAAGCTAAGGAATACGAATTAAATCAAGAATTTAACTATGGAATAAAAGCCTAGGGTATTTGGTCGGTCCACCATGCTTATACCAATCAAACAAGATCAACTACTATCAAAACCTAGGTCAAGAGTCGAGGGATTAGAGCATGTGTTGAGCTATGGTTAAGACTCAACGCTCATAGTTCAACATACGCCGCATCTTCACTAACGTAATCAGAACTACTGATGTGTCCTAGGCATCTAGTCGTAAGACGGATCTGTGCAAACAACTATTAACCACAAGCAATCAATGAAATTGGCCACTAACATTAATCACTAATTAAGAACAAACCACACCACAACCACTCTAATCAAGCCCTAGAAATCAATAGAAGTCTAAATAACAATCATGGTATAAACATTGCTTCCCTAACTAACACCCTAGAAAGAGAACTACTCAGACATGATTGAATTAACAATAACAAAACTAATTGAAAACCCTAAGAATTGCATCATGAACTAATTGAATAATAAGCAATTAAACTAAAGCAATTGAGAGATAAGAATAAAACAATAAGAAAGACGATTACCAAATTGACGGAAAGCGAATACTTTAATTGAATTGAAATAGTACTTGAATCTCTTCTACAATGGAAAACAATGAAAAACTAGGCTAGGAGCTCTCTAAATGTTCAATAGAATCCAAAAATACAAATAAAAACAACCTAAAAAGTATTTATATTCTCCAAGAAAACAATAAGATAGAGTGGGGAAATAACGAAAAATCGCGTCCCCGTGTCGTCCACCCGATCGGGCAAAGGGCCGCCCGATAGGGTCTGGGAACAAAATTCCAGCAGCAGCATTATTGGCTTCACCCGATGTGATCGGGCAGCTTCCACCCGATCGGGGCCGCAACCCTAGCACCCGATCGGGCAAGTACACCCGATGCCATCGGGTGGATGTCTTCTTCAGAGCTCTCAGAAATCAGCAAGTTTGGCTAAGAGAAAGTCCGCCCGACGGGATCGGGCAAGTCCGCCCTATCGGGTGGACAATCAGAACTTTTGGCCTATTTTACTCGTACCCGATCGGGCAACCACTGCCCGACCCGATCGGGCGTGGCTTCTTTCTTTCTTGCCTTTACTTGGCTTCAGACGCCAAGTCTTTTGAATATTTCTTCTTCACAACGGGGTCCGAATACCATCTCGAGACCGCCAAGATGCCTCATAACCTTCCGCTATAGCGTGGTGCTCAAAACATCAAGTAAATAGAGAGTTTTTCCCTATAAACCTGCAAAATGATATGGAACACACAAACCACAACTATATCGAAACAATTAGCATAAATAGCTCCTAAGAGCATCAATAACGCACAATTTAGCTTGTAAAGAAAGGCAAAAACACTATAAGAAATCAATATATCAGGTGCAAAGGAAAACGCAAACTCAGCTCGAAGTATGACTTATATACACAAATGCACCCAGGGGGTGGTGACACCACCAAGTCCGTGACTTGTGGGGGATACATAACATAGGGCAGTTTTATGTGATACAAGGTCGACAAAAACGACAGCCCTCCTTGGAGATCCTTTCGCCACTTCTCCGTTGACCAGTGGCCACTTATTCTCAATCTCATGTTGGGGGAAGGGCAGGGCTCGATATAGTCGGATGTCAAAGTTCCTTCATCGGTCCCCTCCATTATTTGCACTACACCAAGGAAAATGAAAGAATCTAAGTAACTCCTCTTAGAAGGAGGGAAGGCTATCGTTACTTTATTAGGGTGATCTAAAAACTCCTCAGGTCCCTCGAAATCCTCCTCACACTCCTCTTCCTCAATAGGAATGGCGTCGAGCAAAATATCAGAGTTCGGGGCCCAATAAGCTATTGATACAACAGGAGCCCCATCCACCCATGTTTTTATCCAAGGCATATAAGGAAGGGGCAAGGCATATGGGGTGCTCAGTTCGAAAACAAGTTTCATTATTTATAATACAGTGACCCCTATTGAATTTATTAAAAGAAAGGAAAAGAGTCAAGAATGAGAAATCATACCTTGGTCGAATTACACGAAGAAGATTCCTCGCACTCTTGACGCACTCTGAGCAGCACACAAAGGAAGCAAAAGGCTTCTTAAAAAGGGAGAGAAAATTAGAGAGAGAAAGTAGATAGAGAAATTGCAAAGTGAGTAAATGAGGAAAGAAGTGAAATATTTATATCTTACCTACCCTGAACAGTAACCTCTCTAATATGAACAGTCACCCAACATGGGAGTTCGTGCCAAGGAGTAGAAGGAGGTTTGTTTCGATACTGTATTTATACGGTTGAAACGTATAAAAAACTGTCAAATACGGTTGACTACCCCAAAAAGTTGACTTAAAAAGTTGACTTAAAAATCATTTGACTTTAAAAGCGTTGACCCTCACCGGGCCTACCTTGAAGAAATTCAGCTGTACAACTCTTCCCTCACCGGGGCTTCCTCGAACTCTTCAAAAGGAACAACCCTTTGACTGAGCTACTTCGAGCAAATTCAAGGATGTTCTTTGAATCCATACTTAGAAATTTTTCCAAGTATACAAACCCCTTCATAAGGCACCCTCATTCGAGCAAACGAGTTTTGAGCTCAATTAGCCCTTACCAGGCCACCTCGAATTTTCAGACCAGTGCCCTTACCAGGCCACGTCGAATTCTCAAATTGAGTATTGGACTCAATTAGCCCTTACCAGGCGCCTCGAAGAAAATTAACAACTCAATGGTTGATGATTACAAGTTTAAATCGAACACCTCGTAGAGGGCGTTCGAGTTTTGTGTTGAACCTCTCCATTGAGGGCGTTCGAATTTTGCCTTTCATGGAACCCCTCCAAGGAGGGCGTTTGAATTTTGTTACAAACCAACCTATGATGATCTACTTGAGGGCGTTCGAATATTGGACTCAATCAGCCTCTCAATAGGAGGGCATTCGAATTTTCAGAAAACACTAAATGGTAGGTGTCTAAGTCTTTTAGAACCTCTCCTATGAGGGCGGTCGAGTTTTATGAACCTCTCCTATGAGGGCGTTCGAGTTTTATGAACCCCTCTCATAGGAGGGCGTTCGAATTTTGTGAACCCCTCTCATAGGAGGGTGTTCGAATTTTGAGAACCCCTCTCATAAGAGGGTGTTCGAATTTTTGTGAACCCCTCTCATAGGAGGGTGTTCGAATTTTTGTGAACCCCTCTCATATGAGGGTGTTCGAATTTTTGTGAACCCCTCTCATAGGAGGGTGTTCGAATTTTTGTGAACCCCTCTCATAGAAGGGCGTTTGAAATTTCAGAACCCCTCCCATGAGAGGGCGTTCGAATTTTCAGAACCCCTCCCATGAGAGGGCGTTCGAATTCTCAGAACCCCTCCCATGAGAGGGCGTTCGAATTTTCAGAAACCCCTCCCATGAGAGGGCGTTCGAATTTTTGGGGACCCCTTTGGGTGAGGGTGCTCGAATTTTTACAAGGTCAACCCTATTGTGGGGTACGTCGAGTTTTTTAGCAACCATAGCAGATAATTCCGCTCCACATCACAGTCTCATCACGATCTGACACTACGACATAAAGCGTGGGGCTAATGTTTGGACCTCTTTCAGTCATGGCCCACCTAACCGGTGAAATGACTAAAATACCCTTATGGAGTAAAATTACCATTTTACCCCTCAGGATCCTTCAGGCCAGAAAGTACAGGCCTTCAGTCAGGCCCATTGACAAAAAGGCTTTTATGACGTCACCATCTTCACCAGATGACGTCACTTCAACACTACCTATAAATAGTACTCTCATCTGATCATTCAAGTACGTTTTTCCATATATTGCAGAGCATTTACTTGTACTACTCTCTCTGACTTCTGAGATCAAATCTGACTTAAACATCGGAGAGCCGATCCAGGGAACATTCCCGGGGTAATTCACGGTGCTCGGATTTTGCAAGTGCCGGGATTCGAAGACCTTGGACTTATTTGGTTACTACCCTAGCTGGAAATTGGACTTTCCCGAATTACAAATTTACTGTGTTTCTTGTGACCCGAAACACATTTTATCCATTAAGCTAAATATTTACTTTCAGTTAAAAAAAAGTTATAACTCTTACCTATAAAAAATAACATATGAGTGCCCCACATTAATGGATAAGAGAAAGATGTTTCCTACTACTTCCCTTATTATCATGTGCTTCTAAGGTCGAATTCCTTTGATCCTATAAGTGGACATTCTCTCCTTTTGGCGGATGCGTCCCAAACCCATATAGTATCAAAGTCAGACCGCAGTTGGGACTTTTAACATACGCAAGGTCGTGGATGCTCCTAAGGCCTTTGGATGCATTGAAACAAAAGAGCATCAATCTTGAAAAGCTAAATGTTTTATGAGCATTCCGATATTTATGGTTATGATTAATTTTTAGAATTGAAAGTGTTGGAAGAAATACTTCCAAAATGCATTAAGGTTTCTAATTGGTGTTTGAAATTACATCAAAGATTAGATTCTTTTTCAAAACTATGCATTGTATATAGAATATTATTGACAATTATTATGACGGCTATTAGTGGCGCAAGAAGTTTCTAATATTGCTTAAATCTTATTGAGAACAATATGTTACAAGATATATTGAATGGATTAGTCACACTAAGAGTGAAATGTTGGAGCTACTGGATCGAAAAAAGTTACACAAGTGACTTTGAAACCCAAAACGCTTTATAAATTAGAAATTATTAAAATTGGTGTCTAAATTAGTTTGTACCTAAGATCCATAAAATCCTACACACAGTTCTGAACATACGTCAATTCAATATATGGACCTCAAATATTACCACTCCTCTTTTTGATCAATATGAAACAACTCAGCTAAATTTTATTCATGCTCCCTTTTTTCATTTAAACCTTTGAACATGCCCCTAATATGTTAGATTGACAAATATCGTTTACCGACATGATACACTATTTTGATATTCTAGGATGTCAACATTCCTATGCTGTTGAAGTTGATTGAGTTGTAGTTTGTTCTTTTGTATGTAATGTTAGTTATGCTTTCTATATCACCAACGTTTAGAATAAAGAAAAGGAGAGAATTTTTGTAGTAGAAAGAATGGTTAAAGAAGATATCTTTTTAGGTGGCCAAATAAAAAGCAGTTATTATTGGAATTGCAACAACTCAAAGAAGCATCTAATTAGCTAGTGAATCAATATAATTTGTGAAATTAATGAAATTTGTGGACGTAAAAGTGGAGTGTAAAGAAGAAAGAAGTGATTTGCCACCCAAGAAATGGGGCCTAATACTTTTTGGGGCTATGGATGTAGTCAAAGAAGGACAGACCACATAATTATATCTGATTGATTAATTCTCATGAAAAATATCTACGCGGAAGTAGTTCCCTACGCAGTTCACTCGGAGTATGGAAATTATGCAGACTTGCTTGCCTTTTTCAAAAGAAAACAAAAGGAAAAGAGAGAGAATCCCATGCACACTTTTCATTTTTTATTTTTATTTTTCATTTATGCACTAGCATTGATTCACATTATAGGCCGACATGCTTGTTTTGATGATGAGAAAGGTAGGAGCTGAGAGTAGAGCTTGAGACCTCCTTTTTAATAAGGAATATTAGACGGGTAAAATTTGGTGAATTTTGCACTACATCGGTATAGTTGGGATGGGAATGAGTATACGTATAGAATGTTATACCCATCATGAGTAGTGGCCTAATAAGTAGGTGGTGGGTATGATTGTATGAGTGATATCCACCCCACCCCATACCATCTGGCTAATACAATACGTACCCATCGGATAACTTTAAAATCTTAATCCAAAGGCGAATGTTCCATGGAATCCCAAAATTTTTACGCCTAAGTTTGCTCTTCACGGGTTAAAAGAAAGCTGGACAATACAAGTTCATTAAGTATAACTATTGACATATTTCATTACTATTAACCCAATACCATATTTTTACAGTTTATTGGTATTGCGACATTGGGCTTTCAGCCTTCACCAAAATTTATCGGCACACGTAATACCATCATTCATGTATCGATTTACTTTCCCTGCACATTGGATACTAAATTTACTTCTTTTTTTTCTTTTTCTAAACTTTGGGGTTTCCTGATCTTAACTATTCCCTTGGTCTCCCAGAGGATTTCTTATTTCTTTTGGGCACAAAGTTTAATGATAAAGGCAGATGTGGGCCTATATTTTCATTTTATAATTGAAAAGTAAGAAAATTATATAATAATTGGTGAATTGTTTCCAAATAAGAAAATAGGAAAAATAGTTGGGACAAACAAAAATGGAAAAATGAATATCCTTTGGGAGAGGGAAGGAGTATTTACAATATTAGGTCCCGTTCTTTTCAATTTATATTCATTCCTTATCAGAAACAAATAAGATAACATAATGAAACAAGTAGAGACTTCATCATCATCAAAACTACAATCGGTGATTAGAGCATCTCCTACGCACTTCGCTGGAATCTACAGTATTTTGAGACAATATGATGGTTTGATATAGATGCGAGGATAACAATTATCTAAATCATCTGTATAAATTTGAAATTTTGGTAATCGTTGAGAGGCTGTATAATTCTTTATCAACAAACTAATTTTCACGGTAATCCATCAAACCTGGAATCCAGTAGAGTACTTTATAAAACATGAAAAATCTCACAAAAAGAAGAAAAATCCTATCTTTCGAGAGAGAAAAATTCTCAAAACTGGAAGAAGAGAACGGTATGTGAATGTAGAAAGCAAGAAAATCGAACAAATAAAGCAAAAAACACAAAGAGTAGGACTTTCCATCGGTTAAATAAAAGCCCCTCCGAGAAACACAAAGATTTGAAAGAGAATAGAGAAGTTTAAAGAATTTAAGGAAAATTATCATTAATTCATTATCCGAGTTCCATGGAAGTCAATAGAAATATTATAACCAGTATTATAACAGTAAACAGAAATACTGGTCTTATACAATTTCTGTAACAATATCCAGCACAATACTGTCCCATCCCACACCCAAAATATAAATCATTGAATTTATAAAATTTACAAAAAAAATAATGGAAAATCTCAGCTGTATCTTTGATATGCCCATCTGGCACCTCATTAATAATTATATAACTCCATTTTCAACTTGTCCCCCATCTACTTTCATCTTCCTTCTATCTTTATCATCTTCTTCTTCTCTATTTTCTCTCCTACTACCAATTAATTTCATCCCCCAACTTCCTCTTCTTATTTTCTTTCTGGGTATCTTTCTTCATTCTCTATTATTCAATTAAAATTCTGATTAATTAGTGTATCAAAAAAAATGGCTGAAGAACAACCAAAGAAAATAGAAGAAGAGAAAGTTGAAAATGTGAAAGAAACTCCAAAAGATGTTGCTGAAGAGAAGACTGTGATTCCTGCTTCTGATCACAAAGACTCTGACTACAAGTCTTCCACTGCTGATGAAAGTAAAAAAAATTCTCCCTTTTTTCAACTCATGCTTATTTTTTCACTAATACATTTGCTCCGCTTTTTTTATACTTGTATCATTTAGCTTGTGCGCGGAATTTCGTGTAACTAATTGATTGTTTATTATGGCAGAGGCTATAGTACCAGTAATAACACCTCCACCAGCTCCACAACCTGAGAAAAAACCTTCAGGAGGTTCATTGGATAGAGGTATAACACCCATATATATTATTTCCTTGAATTTCTGCTTTAAAAATCCAATCTTTGTATGCATAATTATAGTTCTAAAAAATTGTGAATTGCAGATGTTGTGTATGCTAAGGTTGAAGAAGAGAAGAAATTGGCTCTTGTTAAAGCATGGGAAGAAAGTGAAAAATCCAAGGCTGAAAACAAGTATGTAATCCTTGTTAATATTATGATTTTTCCGATACATCATGTTAACCGACCTTAAATCATTTTGAGACTACGCCCTTTTTGTGCGCAGTAAGGTGGACAATTTATTTTATCCAGATACTAGATGTTTTTAAAAAAAAACATGAATGTTTCCACTAAGCAAAAACTTTAGAGATGATTAATCATGATACATGTATGTGAGCTGTCCATGTATTTGTTCAAGTAATCTAAACTTATGAGAGTTAAATTTCCAGGCTGTATGATTGAGAAACAAACTAATTTTGTTGGGTATAATGAACATTGAATAGGGCATGTAAAAAGCTGTCAGATGTAGACTCTTGGGAAAACAGCAAGAAAGCTTCAATAGAAGCTGAGCTCAAGAAGATTGAGGTAAAACTTAATTACTTTTGTTTCACGGAGATGTTACACTTTACATTTTGATACTATTAACAAATGCTTTCCTGACCGTCTTTTGTGATTTATGGGTAAAGAAAAATGTTACATCAACTTCTTATGATGTTCAAGCTTTCATATTTGCATCAGTACGAGTATAACAAACTTTGTGAACAGATTTAGTACGATTTATAAGAATCTTAATGCAAAATATTAGTAAAGATTGAATATAATACGATTCTTGTGTGATAAATTTAGGAAAAATTGGAGAAAAAGAAAGCAGAATATGCAGAAAAGATGAAGAACAAAATAGCAGAAGTTCACAAATTAGCTCAAGAAAAAAGGGCAATGATTGACTGTCAGAAAGGGGAAGAAGTTCTTAAAGCTGAAGAATGTGCTGCAAAATATCGTGCAACTGGACATATACCCAAGAAATTTATGGGTTGTTTTTAGCTGCTGATGATATTCCATTATACCAATTTGCAAATTGTTAAAAGTTTGAAAGGGTTTTTGTGTAATTTTTATTTTAAATCCGATTGTTTTGGTGTTTGATTTCGTTTGTCAAATTGTACAGTAAACTTTGGTCATGTGTGATTAGTACCAGTATATTATGCTCAGTGTTTGGCGGATATCACTTTTATGTTGCCAATTGTCATTCAGATGATCACATCTTCATTCTATACTGTATTTTTTATTTGTTGTTGTTTTCTTTATTCTTGTGTTGGGGCTAGATGTTTGCTAACTGTACACTGAGATTATATATCAAATGATATTTGAAACTAAAAACTGGAAATTGTTGCCGACATATCCATTGGGCATATACACATAAGTACTTCCTCTTTAGGGTGTGTTTTATTCGTCTGAAAGTAGCTGAACTAAACGGAACGAAAAAAGAATAGTTAAATGTTAAAGTACTAGTATCGTCAAGAGATGAACTAACTGAATGGAAAATAATTGAACCGAAAATGATTGAACTGAAGATAATTGAACAATATTGAGTAGAATTGGACTGAAAATAAGTTGAGCCCTATGTGTAAGAACTAATAGTTATGATAACCATCTTTTTATGATAAATGAAAAAAAAGAAAAGTTTATATAAGGTAGAAAAAAAAGGGATAAATGATTTTAAAAAATGGATTGAAAAGGCGAAAATCATATAGGTGTTGTGAAAAGATGAACACAAAAGCAAGAAATAAACTAGACAGATCAGAGGAAAGAAATACTAAGGGAAGGTTTTTACTCGGTGTCAT
The DNA here is from genome assembly GCA_947645195.1 of Patellifolia procumbens. Taxonomy (NCBI): domain Eukaryota; kingdom Viridiplantae; phylum Streptophyta; class Magnoliopsida; order Caryophyllales; family Amaranthaceae; genus Patellifolia; species Patellifolia procumbens. The sequence goes on along the minus strand of CANSGD010000170.1, from coordinate 299,100 downwards.
TTGCATTCATCCTTGCAATCATGCTATGCTTATACCTATATGCTATAGCATAGGGGGGTAAATTTGCTACATGCATTTATGATATGTATGGTACATGGTAGTAGATGGCCACTCATCTTTGACCTTTAATACTCCCCCTTGAATGTCCATCTTTTCTAATGATGCTTCTTACAATTATATCTCTTTATATGCTTAAACATACTGCCTCATTAAAATCCTTGTCAGGAAAAACCAGTGGGATAAAAACCTGATCGAAGGGAAAAATAGTGCAGTGCATATAAGAACTATAATACTCCCCTGGAATGCCCATTGCCTTATTTACAACAAAAACATGGTGCAACTTTATCGTGTTATATGCTGATATTTATTGCCTCGTTAAAAACCTTGTCAGAAAAAACCCAATGGGATAAAAACCTGATCGAAGGGAAAAAGAGTGCAGTGCATATAACCCTCCCTTTGAGTCTAACGTAGGTCATTGAGGTGACGCATTCCGATCATGTGCACCAATTGTTCGAGTCTCTTTGAAGGAAGGGACTTGGTAAACAAGTCCGCAAGGTTTTCACATGATTCAATTTGTTGAATGTCTATCTTTCCTTCTTTCTAGAGATCATGCGTGAAGAAGAGTTTCGGTGATAAATATTTGGTTCTATCTCCTTTGACATATCCTTCACTGACTTGGGTGATGCAAGCAGTATTATCTTCATAGATCAGTGTTGGATTATCAGTAATTGAATTCATCCCGCATTCTTCTTGGATATGGCTAATCATTGTTCTGAGCCAAACGCATTCTCTTCCAGCTTCATAGAGAGCAATCAATTCGGCATGATTTGATAATGTGGCAGTTAAGGTCTGCTTCGTTGATCTTTATGATATAGTTGTACCTCCATAAGTGAATACATACCCAGACTGTGACTTGGCCTTTTGAGGGTCGAATAAGTATCCAACATTTGCATAACCAACGAGTGAAGCACTTTGCTTCGATTGATAAAATAATCCAAGGTCATGTGTTCCTCTGAGATAACGGAATAGGTGCTTAATTCCAATTCAATGCCTCTTTGTTGGCGCATTACTGTATCTAGTCAGGCCGAGTATTATTAGCTAGGTACATTAAATCGCCAATTGCACTTAAGTATGGTACTTCAGGACCAAGAATTTCTTCATTTCCTTCTCGAGGTCAAAATGGGTCGTCTTTCACATTCAAAGACCGCACAACCATTGGAGAATTTAATGGATGTGATTTATCCATGTAAAAACGTTTTAAGACCTTTTTCGTATAATTTGATTGGTGAACAAAGATCCCATCTTTCAAATGTTCCATTTGTAAGCCAAGGCAAAATTTTGTTCTCCCAAGGTCTTTCATTTCAAATTCTTTCATCAAGTATCTTGCAGTTATTTCAAGTTCTTGATAAGTTTCAATGATGTTCAGATCATCAACATAAACTGCAATTATAGCATATCCTGATTTGAATCGTTTAATGAAAACACAAGGACTGATTTGATTATTTTTGAATCCTTCTTTCATAAGGTATTCACTGAGACGATTGTACCACATTCTTCCAGATTGTTTAAGTCCATAAAGCGATCGTTTTAGCTTTATAGAGATCATGTCTCTGGATGTGTACTTTTCTGGTAGTTTTAGTCCATCAGGGACTTTCATGTAGATGTCAGTGTCAAGTGACCCATATAAGTATGCAGTCACGACATCCATCAACCGCATTTGAAGTTTTTTGGAGACGGATAAACTCACCAGAAATCTTAGTCTAGTTGCATCAACTACTGGAGAATACGTATCATAATAATCAATCCCTGGCATTTGGGAGAAGCCTTGGGCAACAAGCCTTGCTTTGTATCTAACGATTTCATTTTTCTCGTTTCGTTTTCTGACAAATACCCACTTGTATTCCACTGGTTTTACACCTCTTAGTGTCTAAATTATTTGTCCGAAAACTTCTCGCTTTTCAAGGGATTTTAGTTCTGCTTGATTGCTTCTTTCCATTTTGGCCAATCTTGTCTGCGGCGACATTCGTCTATGGTTTTTGGTTCTATATCATTCTCATCAGACACCATTTCAACCGCTGTGGAGTAAGTAAAGACTTCATATATGACAACATTTTTTTGATTCCACTGTCTCTTTGTACAAGCATAATTAATCGAAATTTCATTGTTGTCGATACTTTCGTGTTCATTGTTGTTTGGAACATCTTCTTCTTTTTCTTTGTATTTATCTTTTTCTCCATCTTGAATATCATGATTTTCAATTGGAGGAACAATCATTTGTTCCTTTTCTATTTCATCTCGCTTTTTATTTTTTCTTGGTTTCGAATCTTTCGAACCAGGTGGCCTTCCACGTTTACGGCGTGTCATAGACTCTTTTGCAATTGCCTTATTATCTATGAGAATTTCAATTCGTGGGGGCATTCTCTGCTGGTATATGTGACTTTGTCACTTTTTTACTATCAACGAATGCGTCAGACAATTGATTTGCAACACCTTGTAAATGAACAATTTTCTTAACTTCTTGTTCACAAGAGTTCGTTCGTGGATCAAGAAAAGATAATTGTGTTGCATTCCATGTAATTTCTATATCTTTCTTGTTTGGGTCCACTTTCTCTCCCCCTAAGGCTGGGAATAGGCTTTCATCAAAATGACAATAGGCAAAACGAGCCGTGAATAAATCACCTGTCATTGGTTCAAGATATTTTATAATTGATGGGGATTCAAAACCAACATATATTCCCAGCCTTCGCTATGGACCCATCTTTGTGCGTTGTGGTGGAGCAATAGGGACATATACACCACATCCAAATATTTTCAAATGTGAGACATTTGGTTCTCGACCAGAGACTAATTGCAGCAGTGAGAATTTATGATAAGCAGTTTGTCGCAATCGAATCAATGATGTTGCATGTATTATGGCATGACCCCAAGCAGATGAGGGCAACTTTGATTTCATCAATAGTGGTCTTGCAATCAATTGCAATCTTTTTATTAATGATTCAGCAAGACCATTTTGTTTATGAACATGAGCCACTGGATGCTCCACATCAATCCCAATGAATATATAATAATCATTAAATGTTTGGGATGTAAATTCCGCAGCATTGTCGATTTTTATTCTTTTAATTGTATAATCCGGGAATTGAGTTCTCAATCGAATGATTTGAGCAAGAAGTTTTGCAAATGCACTATTTCTGCTTGATAAAAGGCTTACATGTGACCATCGTGTTGAAGTATCAATCAATACCATAAAGTATCGAAATGGTCCACATGGGGGATTAATTGGCCCACAAATATCTCGTTGAATTCTTTCAAGAAATGTTGGAGATTCAATAGCAATTTTATTTATAGAGGGCCTTGTTATCATTTTCCCAAGTGAGCATGCTGCACATGCTAACTCATCTGTCTTTGGGATTTTTACATTCTTTACTGAATGCCCGATTGAGTTCTCAATGATCCTGTGCATCATTCCTGTGCCAGGATGACCTAAACGGTCTTGCCATAGATTAATCAATATCTTATTATCTGACTTCTGGTTAGATATCATGTTTACTTCAAACGGACTATCAACACTGTATATTCCTAAAGAATATGCTGGCAATTTCTCACAGATATATCTCTTGCCATTTCTATTTTCCGTGAGACATAGATATTCCGTTTCATCATTCATCATTTTTTCCAAATGATAACCATTTTTACGCACATCTCGAAAGCTTATAATGTTTCTTCGAGATTTACTTAAGTATAGTGCATCATCAATAGTTAAATTTGTCCCTTTTGGGAGTATTACACAAGCTTTTCCGGATCCTTCAATAAGTTTTGCTGTCCCGGATATGGTGTTGACATCACCTTGAAACATTGTTAGTTTTGAAAAATACTCTTTATTTTTCAATATGGTGTGCGTTGTTCCACTATCCAGGAGGCATTGGTGTCCAGATCCATTTTTAGGTTGATCCATATCTTCATAATAAGAAACAGATTTAATAGGAACATGCATATTTCATTGATAATTAGATGGTAGTACAATGCTTAAACAAAACAAACATTAAATAAATACTTGATCAACAAGGAAATAAATACTTTCATAGCTAAACAATCAACTTTCCCCTAAATTAAAATCATTTTCAGCTTCAACTCCATCCATAAAAAAATCGGAGACATCAAGGCTAGGCAGTGAGGTATTTGCCTCATTCACAAAATTGGCTTTTGCATCTTTTCCTTTATTTTTCCTAGAAGTCTGGTAGAGATCTACCAAATGCTTGGTTGTACCACTACTACAAAAAGGCCTATGAAGTCGGTCAAAAATGGCCAAAGAAACCAGATTATAACAAGTCTAAATCTCATAGGTGTCTTTGATTAAGAAAACCAGATCCCAAAACTGGTTTCTTAGTTTATCCTAGGAAACCGATTTTGAACTAAAACACGTGTCTTAGAGCAGTTGTAATTTCGAAATTAAAATAACCTAAGAAACCGGTTTTAGGCTGCCACCGATTTCTCTGACCAGAATCAAGGAGACCAGTGACCGGTTTCTTAGTTAGTTTTGTATTTAAAAAAAAGGTATTGCTAACAATCTACAGATACGTCTGATGCTGTTGTACATATTTTGCATAGATCACTACAATATATGCTGCTGTAGATATTATGCAAAGATCACTACGATATCTGCTTTATATATTATATATGTATAGATTAAATCAAAAGGTCGCCGATGTAAAAATTAATATACAATAATAAAGCCTCAAACTCGTAATTAAATTTGAATTCATTATGTATAATGTCGATCAAAAGTATTGCTATCAAAAGTATTCCTGAATAACGATGTACGAATACGTAGTGCTACCTCCAAAAAAATTGCTGGAAAGTCAAAATATCTTCCACAATTACTTTATTATGAACACATTTACAAATCATCTATTTCTTCATCATCTTGTATTGGCTTGAAAAAAATATGTAATTCATATATCCCTTATCTCATCAATAATCTTTTGCGAATAATGTGCAGGAGCTCCAGGAAAGTACTACAAAACAAAGTCAAAAAAATTAATACAGAAAAATTAAAGATATGTTAAAGCTATATATACTAAGCGCATATAAAAAACTAGCTTCGAAGTCTAAGTAAATACTACCTTCGTTTCGCAATACATGCAACATATACTTTTTTTAGATGTTTTACAATACATGCAATATTACCTTTAATAGTTAGTCTTTTTAGCTAAAAAGACACTTGTAGCCCTACTTTTCCACTCACATGTAAACTACTTTATTCTTTATCACATGGGTAATAAAGGCAATTTGCACTCTCTCTCTTCAACGTTGCATGTATTATGCAACGGAGGTAGTACTATTCTGAAAAGGATGGTTGATCCAGCTGATATTGAAAAGGATGGTACCAGGACTTGGGTAATTGACAAGACTAACATCCCAAGGACTCCAACTTGGTTCAAGAGAAAGCTGGTTCTTAAGAGGGACTTCTCCAAATTGGATGCTCATTATGTGACTCCTACGGGGAAGAAAGTTAGGTCGAGTACCGAAGTGGTACAGGCGTACAGCAAAGTACTTAAAAGAAAATCCTGAAATAAAAGGTGTATGTGTGACTGAGTTCAGGTTTACGGTGCCAAAGGTGGTTGAGGAGACAATATCGAAGGATGTCGAGAGGAAATCGTTTTGCTAGAGGAGATAAGAAAGCTAGAGATTCAAAGGCTGATAATTCTTGAATGGTGTTAGGATATTTTGTCTAGTTCAATGTTTGTAATGTTCAACTATGTGTGATGAATCAGATTCAAAAGCTGCTGATTGCTGAAACGTTTCAGGATATTCTGTCTAGTTCAGTGTTTGTAATGCTCAACTACGTCTAGATCATTTTTCGTATGTGTCTCTATGCCATGTCACAATACGTACTAATGTAGCTTCCCCGGTAAGACTACTAGATTTCGACTTCTAAATGAATCTAAGTTAATCTGTAATGGTTACTTGTGAAAGAATGATAAGGATAGGATCTTCGGACACAAAGACGTAGAAGTAACAAAGGTCACTTCAATCCCAACAACCATCACAAGAACAACAAAACCAACAGCAACAACAACCACAATAAGAACCACAATGAGGACAACAATAACTAAAATAACAACCACAAGCAAAACAACAACAACAAAAATAACCACAAGCAAAACAACAACAAAAATAACCACAAGTAGAATAATACCAACAACCATAAGAATAACAATAACAGTAAGAAAAGCAATAAAACTACACCAACGGCTATGGTTTATAGTTGAGTACACTGGATTCTTTAAAGGTGCAGTCCAGGTTGGAGATATCCTTGAGTTTGGGACACTTGCATCAAGTAATGAGTTGAGCTAGCGTGTGTGGTGGTGATGCATGATGCATACCAGGTGACATGTAACGTGGTGTGTGAAGTGGGTTCTTGGAGGCGCTTTTCACGCCCCCGCTGAAGGAAATATCTTTAAGTCGGTCGCTCAATATTCTCTAGGTCTTTCCGCGAGAGTTCCCAAACTCAAATCAGTTTTGACTTGGTAAGCTGTTTGAATCTAGTAGTATTAATGCCCCTCTCCCAAACTCAATTCTTTCCGGCCTTTACAGACACATGTATAGGAATGATTAAGGAAGACCTCATTAAGGAACATATATTACAACAGAGGGTTTGGATGAACATACCTCTCCAAATGGGAGAGAACCCGACTTTTGTTTCAATCGTTGCGTCCTTATTACAAGAGAAACGATAGTGAAACACATCAACAATAAAATAAAATCACATGTTGTTTAGGGAAAGGAACATATATTATGATCGAGAAACGAAAATACCTTTCAAGATGCTCCAATCTCACCGTAGCTTATAAAAAAATTCCAAAGTAAGCTCTTTATTTTCATTCATTCCAAGGTAGTGAGCTCTTTGCTGCACCCCAAACTCCAAACTCCTCATTCTAAACTCTAGACACGACGATTACTAATACATACTCAATTATTCATTGTTTAATTCAATTCGTCAAATTCATGATAGCTAATTCACAACACTACACCACATACCCAACTCATAACGAATATAATTAGGCAATTTTAGGGCAAAACAACAATTACCCAGAAAACAATTCATATAACTATAACATAGTAGATCATTATTTAAAAAGAATGAGCAAATAAAGAATACCCTTGAGCTTTAAGGAGGCGACGTTGTTGAGAAGATCCACAAACATTTAACAGTGACAGAAAGCTTGCCCGTCGAAACCTAACTCCTTAGCCACCTCTCAACCCATCGAAAGAGAACTCAACCTCATCCACACACTCCATCCATGCTATAGGTAATTCTCTTTAGAGAAATGTATGATGTGATAGAGATAGAAAAGGTAGTATCGGGCCAAAATGCAAATGGGAAGTTGGTCTAAATGAGTAAATAAGTTCAATCTACAACTAAAAATACGTGTATGATAGTCCAAGTAATGAACTCTGCTAACCAATAATCAGTTGAACATGGCACACCTTTAACATGAAACTTCACTTGGAAACTTTCAACTCTAGAGTATACATAACTTCATAATTTGTCTAGCAAAAATATTTCTATTTTAGTTGGAATCCTATCGATTCACTTAACTTTTGTTGTGTAGAATGCCAAAAATTAACAACCTAGTACATTTGATTGTGAGGATGATGCTAATGCATAATCACCGGCAATACAGCATGGATACAATGAGCTGAACAAAAAATTGTCCCAATTAAAGTCTTTGTTTTCGCTCATTCCAAAAAACATGAGCTCTTTGCTGCACTCCAAACTCCTCATTCTAAAGTAGTGCTACATTATAGAAGCTTTCTCTATCTAAACACTAGACACGACGATTTGTAATACCTACATAATCATTCACCATTTAATTCAATTCGTCAAATTCATGTTAGCTACTACCCAGATGACAAATCATACAACAAAAACATAGTAGAACATCAATTAAGAAATTGAACAAATAAAGAATACCCTTGAGCTTTAAGGAGGCAACGCTGTTGAACCTCCTTGCTTTCTCTCCCTCCTCATTGTCTAACGCCGGTAGCTGCAACGACGAGTTAGTGTTATTGTTGTTCTCCCTATCCGAGTTTACCCAACGAGTTGAATCTTGAGATGAGAAGATGATATTGCCGATTTTTTAAGGCCTTTCCTGGAATTGCGAAAGAGAAAGCGAATTCGACAAGAACAGGGGATTATTGTTGCGAAAGAGAGCTTTCCTGGGGTTGATACAGGGGGTTGAAGGAGATGATTGGATTTGTGGGAAGGTGAAAATTATAACCGACGATGAACATTGAGCAGATGATGTAGGGGTGTTAAAAACTGACACGACCCGCCAACTCGACACGAAATCGACCCGTTATTAACGGGTTTAGGTCGAAGGTGTTGACTCGTTTAAGTACACGGGTTGACACGACACGACACGCTTAATAAACGGGCGGGTCAGGGTTGGAGGGGTTCAACCCATTTAACTAAGCGGGTTGACACGACATAACACAAATTACTCATTTTTCAATTTTTGTATGTAAAAACAATATGACACATCAACACGACCCGAACTCGACACGTAATAAACGGGTTTGGGTCAAAACTCTTTGACACGTTTAAGTAAACGGGTTGACACGACACGACATATTTATTAAACGGGTCGGGTTAGGGTTGAGGGGTTTAACCCGTTTATATAAGCGGGTGACACGAATATGACACGACACGTTTACCAGGTCTAGATGATAGTATTATGCGGGTTATGAAATGAGGGTGGGGTTAGTGGGTTAGTAAAGTAATAATAGAATTTCAATAAAATAAGTTAAAGATATTATGTTCCTTAATTTAAGCACAAAATTTTGATTTCCCGCCCTCAACCTAAGATACCAATTTAGCATTATGAATGATTTCACAAGCTAAGAAACCGGTTATGTTAACAAACACATGTACGCCCCCAGTGCCCAGATATACCACATCTAAAGCATATATCTTTTGTCTTCTGATTATCATGCTTGTGGTATTGTTGCCCCCTCTCATTGTTTTTGAAGTTACTATTATTTTTGGGGAAATATCCTTTACCTCGGCCTCGACCACGATTGTTTTCACGTCCTTTCCCACGGCCATTTCCATGCCCACCTCTAATCTGGTTTGGCAGTTGCAGCTTCCATGGGAATCCCTCGGTCTAGGGCTGTTATGTTAGCTATATTTCCCGCTATCCGGTGAGAAAGAACCTATTTTAAGGTGTCCGCAGTTTCAGTAGGACCCTAGGCAGCCTTTTTTGGCTTATGCGAGAAAGAAAGAATCCCTTGAATAGGCTTGAAGACAAGACTCGTAGCGTCGTTGCCTAAACCTTTCGTATTGTATTCTCCAGCGCAAAGTAGTAACAAGAGATTGAGTCATGAGCAGCTAAGAGGCTCCACCTATTTTGGATCAAATCTCGCAGCACCCGTAATAGCAGCAGTTTGGCCTCTATCTGGTGAAGCAGTGCCTTTTGATTCAGATGGGTCTGAGATTTCTACTGCATTCGCCTCTTGGAATGCCAAAGACCCAGTTGGTCTAAGATTATGATTCTTTAGTAGAAGATCATTATTTTGCTCAGCCACCAACAATACAGAGATTAGCTCAGAGTATTTTTTAAAGCCCCTTTCTCTGTATTGTTGCTGTAATATAATATTTGAGGCATGGAATGTAGAGAGCGTTTTCTCTAGCATTTGTTCCTTAGTGATCGGATGATCACAATATTTCAGCAGCGATACAATTCTAAATAGTGTTGAATTGTAGTCACTGATGCATTTAAAATCTTGGAACCTTAGATTAGTCCATTCGAATAATGCCTTGAGGAGGAGAATATTTTTATAGTGGCCATATCTTTCTTTGAGGTTGTTCCATAGTTCTTTTGGATCTTCCACCAATAATTATTCAGTTTTTAGGCTCTCATGCAGGTGGTGTCTCAAAAGAACCAAGGCCCTGACCTTTTCTTGTTCAGTGGCCAGTTTAATTTGTTGGGCTGTACTTGAGCCTATATTGACGGTTTGTTCTTTAATAGTATGCTCTAGTCCTTGAGCCTTTACATTCATCTGAGCATCTACCTTCCATTCCAGAAATTTATTTCCGGACAAATCTAAGACATTGAATTGTCTTTTCATTAAATCTCCCATTATAGCTTTTGGTTTTTGTAAGCAAACTCGTGCTGATAACGTATTATGAAAAGATGAACACAGAAGCAAGAATACTGAGGGAAGGTTTTTACTCGGTGTCATTTGCATTCATCCTTGCGTCATATATGTACTGCAATCATGTTATGCTTATACCTATATGCTATAGCATAGGGGGTAATTTTCTACATGCAATTATGATATGCATGGTACATGGTAGTAGATGGCCATTCATCTTTGACCTTTAACAATAGGCAGCATGTTTCAATTTTCAAATAAGGATTTGTAAATAGAGACAATTCTTTATGTAAAATATACCAAATAGGAGATGGAAAGATTTTTGTAGAGCTAAAATTTTGACAGTGAGGCTAGAGACCCAATAGTTATTCACCTCTCTCATCTAGGAGGGCTTAACCTCTAAGTGTCATAGCATAATACATTTGTTGTTATTTTATAATAAGGTGTTTGTTTGGTTGACATGAAAAGATATGGAAACTGTAAATTCATGGGAAGTAGAAAATACTAGAGTTCTTTGTTAAATAAAAATATGGGAAGTGCAAAATGGGAAATTAACTTACATAGCACTAGGTAAGGCTCTGTTTTTTGGACCTAAATGAAGAATTGAACTGAAACGTTTTTCAATTAATCCAGTCCAAAAGAACAGGACCTAAGTCTTCCCATAGAATTTCCATTACGAACATGATTTACATATTTGGAAAGAGTAAGTCATCATCATCACCTATGCTCTGATACCATGTTAAGTTTGGATATTTCTTAATTGTGGGAATTCTGACAACTTAGAAACCGCCCATCCTAAAACCAATTGATTCAACTCATATTTTTCAATGTGGGACAATACTTTCACTCACTTGTGGATTGTTCCCTGGGTCTCAAAACATCCTCTATGTTCTTATTATAAGGTATCTTAAGTTATTATTTCCAACATTGGTCGAATTTATGTTACCTTTGACACAATTGTTTTCCCTCCCATTCAATTCTGAGGATGTCACTTTTTTTTGCAGTGCTGTTTCCATGTTCTTCCATTTTTCCTTCTTTTTTTCCATGATTGAATTAAGACATGCTATGTTTTTGATAGATATCTTCCTCCTGATGATTATGGATCATAGCTTACCTTAAGCTGACGTGAATATTCTTGCTGGTGGTGTTCGGAGTGTATTGGTATCTTCTTAGGCTGGTCATGACTTCTCATATAACCTTCATCTAGCAACCCTCCTTTTTTCTCCCATACCAAAAAGCTATGTAATTATAAAATAGAAGGAACCACTCTTATTGAATTACTCCTTTTCATATTAAATGACATTCTACATATTTCATTCTATAGCAAAAATATAGTATATATGTATCATCAAATAGTGAAACTTGCTCCGAATAATTTACTACCTCTGTCCGGAATCGATCATCACCTTAAAAGCCAAATTTGGACTAGTAATGTTTCGAACAGAAGTAGTAGAATGGAATAAGCTGCCAAAACCTCTGATAAAATTAAGCAGTGGGATGTTTGCTTAAGCTGCTTCTTTGAGTACACCACTACATTCCATCTCTATAATCTAGTTCGATGGAACGGGTGATAATTATGGCAGCATTTGGGAAGTGTCGAGTCTCTTTTTGCGTCCAACAGCTCGGCCACAAAGAAGCGCATTGCTTGGAATGGGATATTCATCCCTCCAAGATTCGGCAGGTGAATATACTCGAAAATAGAACTGCTGACCCAAATATTGGCGTGCCCAGTTTTCAGATCTTATGTTCCACATTCCAACATTGTCCAGTGGCATATAAACTGCAGTCCATGACTTTGGGTAGACCTGTTACAATCAATAAAGCATATTAAGATTCATCTAGTTTAGGACTTCAGATGCCAGAATAATAGGGTCATATATTGTCTTGTTCTATGTTACTTCAACAATGCAATTCACCTTGCACGTCGGTTTCGGACATGAAACTTTGGCTGACACGGAGCAGGATGCACATAGGATACTCTTAGGACTGAACATATGGGGAAGACGAGAGCCCCGACACCCACCATTTATCGAACTTTTTTATAAAAAAAACAAAACTTAGGTCACCCCAAAATAATTTCTAGTTATGCCCCACATTCCAACACAACAATACACTTGTCAATATATTAAAGGAAAACAGAGGAAAACAATGACACAAGTCACTCTACATCCTTAAATTCATTTTCTTTTTGGTGTATAGGGAGCCGGCAGGGTGAAAATTGATCTCATAATCTCTTGAAACCTTTTGCTCTAACTAATCGAGCTATTCCTGAATCTCACATCCTTATCTTTATGAAGCTGCTAAGTTTTCTTTCTTGATTGCTATGTTCTTTTTACAATTGTTAGGTGGTTTATACTCATCCTATTGATAACCATGTTTAAAAAATTATCATGCTTGACTAAATGTGGTTTACATTCAATTAAAATACTACTCCAAGACACTTGAGTTGTGTCGTTTCAGTGTCTAGAAAACAAGTTAAGGCACTCGTTTGACCGTATCCACATGTGGTAGAGTGTTGGATACTTAAATCCCTACTTGTATATACTACAATCTTTGAAGAATCTGAGCAACATAGGGCATGGGTAAATCAACGTACCTGCACACTGCATCTTGAAATTGCATCTCTTAAATTGTAGCTCGATCTGCTAGCAGTAGACCATGGTGATCCATCCATTCTGCTCAAATTCACATCACATAAATCAAATAATATTCTGAGGTACATAAACTATATATATTGAGATCAAACAAATGATTTTGTTACCCAACAACAAAGAAAACATGGCCGTCAATATGCCAAGACTGGACAGTGTCTTCAGGGTTCTCAAACACGACTTCAACAAATGCTCGGTAGTCAGCAGCCATGACAGAAGTTTGCAGATAGGCACCACCAGAAGGATTGTCTGGGATGCTTCCAAGACTGAAAACACCGGAAATCTTGTAGTAGTCAGCAAGTTTCAATGGTGTATCTGCTGGGATGAAAGATACACCATTAACTGCATATCTTTGTTTCCCGTTAATCACTGGAGCAGAATTTGCTAGCCTGATGGTACGCGTGGTATTGATCATGCCATAATGATAGGAGCCTTGAGGGTTAGGCCTTGGTCCACTGGCTGTCAGATTTTGCCTGATTTCATTTACATCAGAATACGCGTGTGAGCAGCCAGTGTGACATTATATTAAGGAAGTATTTTCGGGAAACACTTGTGACAAAAACATAAGAACGAAGTGAATTCGAATGATAACCTGATGGATCTGGCCTGGTTAAGAGACCAATCAATCTGAGTGGTGGGGCCCCCAGGAGGAGTGCCTGAAACACTAGCTCCTGAGTTACTATAGTGGAGAATGGAGGTGGTAGTAAGTACTTGAGAGGTGAAACGGGTTGAAACAACGATGTAATAATCCTTTGGAGGTTGATCCATAGTAACTAGAATAGAGTATGATTGTCCCAAATGAACATCAAGGGATGAATAGGTATTCTGGAGAGTATGGTCTCCTTCTGTCTCTACTAGTATGAATTTGTGCCCTTCAATTCTAAAATTAAGTGAAGTTGCTATCCCAACATTTGATATCCTGAACCTGTATGTTTTGCCTGTTACCAAAACAAAACCGACACCCAAGAAAATACATTATTTTTTCTAAGCATTTACACGCAATGATGATATTCATGACTTCCTATCTAGGCTTTGTTTTAATGAACGAAAACATTTTCAATAGCAAAAGATTTTGCATGAAAATTATTTTCCAACGGAAGGGACAATTGGGAATAATATATCATCACCTTGGAAAATTTGTTTTCCACTCTTTACAAACCAAAAAAAGGAAACTTCTGAAAAATGAAAACGTTCTACTCCCAACAAACATACTTCTATTTAAGTACCTTGATCAACTGTAAACGTAAATCCATTTGGTCCACGGCCATTGATGATAACTCCATCAGGGAAAGGCAAACCATTACCCCCGTCCAAGATTGCTCTTAAATCCTGCATATCGAAGAAGGTTGAAGATTCAGTATAGGATCTTTTCCAAGTAAAAACCATGTACTATATTTAACTTAAAACAGTCCACTTACTGTGTGATTCATTTTATACCAGTCTCCAGCAAGAACAGTGAAGTCTCCCGCGGGCGGAGGGTAGGGGACAGGTATCAATGGTCGGCTATCGATTCTGATGCCACCATATCCACCTGCGGCTTTGTGGAAAGCAAGGGATGGGAAGTAAAAGTAACTACCAATTTGATCTTTAACTTGGAGGACATATGTAAAGTTCTTCCCTGGAGGAATGGGACAGTTTGTTCCATATACACCATCCTGCCACGAGTTTCTTCTCTGTTGTATACCATTCCTACTCATTCAATCAACAAAACCTCGAAAACCTCAGGTTTCAATTTTACTTTTTCGTAAGCATCAATTACAGAAACTTATATCAAGGACAAACACATTATTTAGGGAAACATTCTTCAGTCATAACCCGCTTACTGTGTTAAACATGTTCTCATTTAATTCAAATAACCAAACTCTTAACACATTTTGTATGATCTTGAGTTGCAAACTACATAATTTCATGCATAAAATCTTATATAAGGCATACTTACGATAATTTACAGTAAATCCGGTGTAACTTCTCAATTTTACGCGACCATTACTTACTATAAAGAGAAGTATTTACGTTTTACAGTACGTTATTGTGAGCCCGCTTCACCTAGAACATGTTGTCATTTATGAGATCATGAGAAGCAATCAGAACAGAGCACAATTTTATATAATCTTGGCTAAAAACCAATAAGAGATTCACCCAACACAAACATACATTCATCAGTCATGCCTCTTATCAATTTTTTTTCAGCCTTTAGTCAAACTCATGTAACAGGAGAGACAGACATATAAAATAACAAATCACCTACCAAAATAAGCATGTCAACCTTATTTTGTAACAACCGAACAAATTGCAAGTATTAACCAATGCAACCCTAAAATTAGTAAGGCCTATTCTTTTGGACTGAATAATTCATTTCGGTTTAGTTTGGTTCAATTTTTCTCTCACGGCTTTCTCCTAACTAATTTCAGTTCAGCTCAGTCCAGCCCTATTCGAAGAATATGGCCTAAATTACTTAACTTTTTCCAATTCGAATCACAAAATAAATCAAATTAGCAGAAGTAGATACTATAAGATTTTACCATGAAAGGAGAAATGGCTCGTCCAAGCTATTAAAAACACTGACAATCAAATTGTCATTGGTGACAGCCTGAATTGGTGGTCCTGGAAATTGCCCATTTATTAAAATCCCCTGTTTCATCACAATTAATCAAACATATAAAAATTTCATCCTAAAGCACAAGAGAGTTTAACCGC
The DNA here is from genome assembly GCA_947645195.1 of Patellifolia procumbens. Lineage (NCBI taxonomy): Eukaryota > Viridiplantae > Streptophyta > Magnoliopsida > Caryophyllales > Amaranthaceae > Patellifolia > Patellifolia procumbens. The sequence continues at coordinate 283,591 of CANSGD010000170.1, read as the reverse complement.
ACGTAAGCCAGGATCCATCATAAAACTAGTTAGTAATAGGTCGAATAGCCCACTAAGCTTATAGTCAGTCATCCTCCCCTATTTCTTCAATGTGGGATCACATGTGCATTATCAAAAAAGACGAAAGTGAAAATAACATACCTGTTGCTTATCACCAAGAGGATAAATATCACCATAAGTAACATTCCATGTATAAAATCTATAAGGGCTCTCTCCTTTACTGCTTGCTATTATCAACAACAACAATAGTACAACATAAACAATCTTCTTCATCTCACTTATTCTTTGTTCTTTAAACACACTGAGTCACTCAGTTACTAACTCAACTCGGTAATGGGTTCAATGCAAAGAAAGAAAGTAAAAGTTGGGTAATGAAGAAAGAACGTGTATGTTAAGTAAGAGATCTACATATTATAACATATGTTTCATTCACTTTTATTTCTTTTTAGAAAGAAAAGCTGAGCTGAGGAGCGGATATGCAAGTATGAAGTAATAATAATGGAGGGCTAAATGCTAAATCTATGTCGGTGGTAAAATTATGGTTGAAGACTGGAAAAACTGAAGTCATCAATCATTAAATAGGAGTTACTACCTTTGTCTGCTTCTTTATCTTATGAGAAAGACTCGTTTTTTTCAGACAAAGAAACCCACACTCTCCATGAGCTGTACTCAATAAGGGCGCGCATTTCCTTGTAATATGAACTTTTTTTACTTCCTCCGCAACGAAATAAACGTAATAATTGGCTTGGATACGCATGATAAGACAGAACTTTAAAAATTAATATCTCTAATTAAGTATTTGTAAAAACTATAAACATTAGATCATAAAAAACTATAAGTTGAGAAGAATCCAACGAGACCCCACATGACTATATTTTTCCTTATATATAAGTCACAAATTACGGTCAAAGTTAAAACTGTGAATAGTGTCAAAAGTACAACCGTTGCGTTAATTTCGTGACGGAGGAATATATAAAAGGAAAAGAACAAAGTAGAATTTAAGCTCAGGCGATGTCTAAGGTTTTTTGAATGTTTATAACTAATATCGTTTGAGGTGAAAAATTGTCGATATAAAGAAGAATTTAAGTCATGTTATTTATAATAGGTAGGCCTATTCCTTTTAACTTTTTTAAGTTTTTATTAGAAAAAATTATTTTTATTAAGTTTAGGTAAGAAAAATTAAGGTTGGACTCTCTCATAAAGACGGTTTGAATAAGTGCAAATAGGTTAAGATAACTTCTTATAAGCAAAAATAAGTTGAAACTCACCCTTGAGAGAGGGTCACCTAATGTTTTTCCTTGTATCATTCAAAAAACCAAAAATAAGTTGAAGAGAAGAGACTTATATACTATAAGATATTGTAGATTAACTCTGGTTTTCTGTTAAAAATTCATATATCATCACTAATTTTGATGAAAGAATCAATTGGTAATGGATAGATCTTTTTTTTATTCATGTATGAACTTGACGTGAATAGAGCTCTACTGAAAGAGGGGACGGTGAAATGTGTCGTGTTGTAACTCATACCCACACGTTTAATATACATATAATTACATTTTACTCATTGTGTTGTTGTATAAGTCAAAACGATTTAGCAGAGTAGAAAAGGTGAAGCAGGATGTATTAAAAAGCGTAAGCACGAATTGTAATCCACGTCTCCTTTCTTTTCAACAATATTTATCTACGTTATTCTCATAAAAAAGTGCAAATTGTCCATGAGAAGCCTTGAACCCGCGAACTCGAGTGTGGAAGATAAATGCTCTAATTATTGTGACACTATATTATTGTTGTTTCTTTCTCAATACTAATAATGATATTATATGCTTTCAATAGAAAACAATAATTAAGTTACAATAATTTAATTGCATTTATGAATAAAATTACTAATTTATAGTTTTTTATTAACATCTTTATACACCTAGTTGTAGTTATACCAAGTATAATTAAGATAAACCCATAGCATTGTCTGGCTTTACTAATTACTTTATCAATAAATAACATGGAGTTTAATAGGTTGGAAAAGAGTAAAAATAGAGGAGGGTATGAATACTTGTGTGTGAGTCATGGTAAGTGGTAACCAAATAAATATAACAAATAAGCTGAGGTCCATTTACGAAATGTAACAAGTAAAAAGGAAGGAAGGAAGTAATTCACAAATTACAGTACCTCTTGAGTCTTGACTCATTTCATGTAGCTGCCAACAAAAAAAACATTTCATGGAATTTGAACATATTTGATTGGCTAGATATCTTGCTGTGAAGCGTTGGAATATTGATAGTATATCAAATTACAAGCATAATTTTAAATTCATCTTTTGACAACTACTCCCATATAAGAATTTTTCCGTCAAAAAAAAATGAAGGGTCGTGTCTCGTATGGAGATAGTATTTTAAGCTCAAAACAATATCAATAATTTAATAAGAACTTATACTTAGAAAAGACTTTAATTTGTTACAACTTTTTTTAGAAAATATCTTAATTTGTTACAACTTTTTATCAATGAAGGGTCGTGTCTAGCTTCCTGAATAACTGAATAAGCTTGATTTGTTTTTAAGTTTTATTTAACTTCCTGCATAAGTGAATAAACTTGTTTTGTTTTTAAGTTTTATTTTCTTAGTTTTTTTTTATGGTTTTTTTTTTCTTCTTATTTTAGTTTTTCTTTTAATTTTAATGTACACAAGATTTTGATCAATCCCTGAAATAGGAAGACTTGTTCTTTTTCTTATACTTTTTTAGATGAGTTGTAACATATTGCATCTAAATTGGAACAATAGAAAGTGCTACATCCTTCTTAATTCAAGTCACCATATTCCTTTTAGGATGTGTTGAAGTAATTGTACCAATCACCACCTTTGATAATTATGAATTTATGATAAAAGATTTGTACCATTTACCTTTTGAAAAATGTCTTTATCATCATATACAATTTATGTATTACCTCCATAACATAAAAAATGTAACGATTTGACATAAAACGTGTGTAAAAAATCTCTAATCGTTACGTTTTTTATGTTACGGAGGTAATAATATTATTCATTATTTATATAGTCCATCTACGTATATATTCGCCATTTCCTTTGAGTATAACTAAAAAAACAAAGGAAGTAACACAATTTGTACAAATAATATTTTTGCTATCAAAACCATGTAATGTAAGAAGAAAAATACCCTACCATAGTTCTTATAAACATAATAAGATTTCAATCGCACATACTTCCTACATTTCTCAAAACTTGCAATATTAACATAATAACTACTATTAATCTACCAATCTTGTGCCATATTTCTCGCAAGTGTATAAGAAAAATTATAGCCAAGTAGAGTCTTGTTTGATTCATTTTAACGCATACTTTTATAATATCAACTTTTTATAATTTTTACTTGCTGATAATCGGAGATATTAAAGTTCAAATTATAACATTGGATAGCGTGCAAGCAAGACAGGTTGCGAGTATTGTAAAACGGAAAAACTATAAAAGAGTATTATCACACACTCATATGTACCATATTTTTTTTGTTCATTTGAATGTCTAATTTTTGCTTACCCGAGCACATGTAATTGATCATTATGGATAAGAATTTCTAATGTCCACAAATTAATTTTGTAGCTATTCAAAACAGTCCATAAAGAGAAAGACAGCTCCTTTTTAACTTCCCATCATCCCATGTGCAAATTAAATTAGTATTCATTTCTTTGGTCAGACCCTTTGCTCATGACTGGTGACAATTTAGGGATTAGTTCCTTGCCTATAGTTAAGACAGCTAACGCGGAGAATTAAATCCCTAACTACTTCAAGAATGTTGTGACATCTCCCAAACCTGCCCTTTTAAAACTGTGAAGTCAGACCAAATTCATGCTTCAAGAAGCATGGTATCGTTGTTCGACAATGGCCATCTTAATGACAATTGAGAAAACAATCATTGTGAAAGGCATGACACGCCATCTCACAACACCGAGAAAAAGTTTATCGCAATTCGACAACTTCCAACAAACATCGAATAGTCAATGGAGAAAGCTCACAATCTTGCTTAGCCAGACGCAAAATCAACCTATGTAATAAAGACACAAAGGTGATTTCCCATGCATACAAAACCTAGTAATCGAATCACAGTCCAGAATCACAGTCCAGAATCTCATCCCAGACATGAGAAACCATTTGAAAAGGCCATATATCATCTATAAGCAACATCTTCACACTTGAGCGAAAATTTTCACAAAACAGCTGGTTGATGCACCAAAGAAGGACCTTCTCAAACTCGGATCATATAAAATAGTTTGTGGTTGTGCAGGTAAAACACCCCTCGCACAAAGATGCACCTCCTCACAATCAGTGCTTAACAAACGGAATAGATACAAGTCTAAACTCTAAAAGGATGGAAAAAAAGGGCGGAAACCAAAGTTTCAAATGCCTCTACATGTAATTAGACTAAATGCTAGTAGCTTATGAGAGTTGATGCCTACCTTTTTTTTTCTTTTTTCTTTTTTTTTTTTTTTTTCCTTTTTATGGGGGGCTTTAAAAAAAAGTTAATGTCTACAATTAAATGCACGTGAAAATGGAAATCAGAGTTACAGAAACCTTTTTCACCGTTTGGATATATGACTGTCAAATATATGTGTTCAAGCGCTTCGATTTCAGGGAAGTCCCTTTGAGAGCCCTTTACATCATTACACAAGTCAGCACAGGTCCTCAGCTCTCTTGTACAAAAAGCTGCTAGCTTCTTCTTTATCCACTGCATTGATTCTTGAACCAGAACAGGCTCCAAAATAAGTCTACCCTTCAAGAACGAAATAATGAAGGCTGAACTTAGGATCATAATATAAGCAATGGGGAACATGCCAAAAGTAGAAACAATCAAAAGAAGAATACGCCCTGATCTATTTGGGCTAAGCACATAAGCACAGAACTTTAACATCCGCACCAAGGTAGCTATACTGCTAGGAGTATGACAACCAAACAATTCAAAAACTGAAGAGCGATATTCACGAAGTTCCATCACCAAAATGTGTTCATTCAGTTTATACGATTGGCAAGAATCATCTGTTACTTGTGTAATCCATGGAATGATTTGAGGTGCTAACTTAATTCACAAATAGTGAAATATTGGAATGAAAATCCAATTCTACTCTATGGGAAACTCTAATTATAGAGAAAAAAAAGTGGTGATAAATGCGTGAAGTTGGACGAGAGTGACGGGCAAAGGTAAGTTTTACCATGAAATGGTGTGAGTAACTAAATACAAAGACTTGTATTAGACCGTCTATCTATTAACATTTGGATAGACCGTATGTTATTTAAACTAAAACTATAAGATTTTAACTTTAAAATTCAAGGTTTTAACTTAAAACTAAATGTATAAGAATTTAACTTACAATATAAGGTGTTGAATAAGTTAAAACCTTATTCTTGTAAGTTAAAAGCTTTTTAGTTTATTGTAGTCTATCTATAAGCATTTAGATAGACGGTCTACCAGAAATGAAACTTATTAGCAGCACACAAAATAATAAAAAACAGACTATCAACATGAAAATTTGCTCAAGTACCAAAACAAGTGCAATAGACATGAAATCCAATAGTAATCAGCACTAATGCAGTCGTATAACAACGCTTGGCATGCTCAACCAAAGAAAACATTATAGTATCAACAGAATGTAGGAGGAAAATTCAAATTCAAGAGGGTCACAAACATCACAATCTTCCATAACAGACAGATTTTAAGTACAGATAGCACTTGGTCTCTTATAAAAGATAAAGGTTCGAAAATTCACCTCGCTGAAGTCCGTAAGGACATCTAAACATTCACACTAATTCAAGTATGTTCAAGATGTGTATGAGTTTCAAAAACTATAAGATTAGGCAGCCTATTTTAATATGAAATTAGACAAGTCCAGACCCACATTCTACCTAGCAAGCCCACTCCTGTCTGCTGTCACTCAGTTTTCGTCCCTTCACTGAGGAGCAAGGAGGATCTGCTGAAAGAAACATCAACAGAAAAGATGTAATTATGTGTGACGCCAGTTAAGATCAGCCACATCCATGGTACACCGTTGCGTTCTGCTGGCCTTTTTTACTTATGTAGAGCACGGGTATAAAGAGAGAAAGATTCTGCAACATTCCTACTTTGATTTAGATTGGAAGATGGAGGAAAAATCTAGAAAATCATGATTTTTTTGTTGTTTGATTATCGCAAGGTCAAATTCTTTTTCGGGGTACTAGTCACTTTATATTGAAAAGTGGTCCGTCCTCTTCTTAACTATGTTACTCAGACACGGATTGAGTGTCTACTCGGATACGGGTGTCCAAGTGTCCGACACAGCTATTTTGTAGAAAAAATTCAAGTTTTTAGTTCAAAATGAAGTATCCAAATGAAGTGTCGTGTCGGACACGACACGACACGACACCCGATTTTTGAGGTAAATGAAGGTGTCGGAGTAACATAGCTTCTTAATATTGGGTTTCAGTCACTCCCTAATCTCAATCATAAAGTAGGTGTCCCTATTGGTGGGGGGGTTCTTATTATTGGTTCTAGACCTTTGCCTAAAGTTAATTTTGAAATTAGGCGCTCAACGTTCAAGAAACAGCACTGGTCCCACTCTTATCTCTCTACCTTGTCTCTCCGCAAACTGTCTTTAGATCAACAAAAATGGTATTTCAACCATAGTAACTTCATCGCAGCAATTATCACAGAATCTTTTTTCAAAATATCAAGCCCCAAAGAACTGCCCCTCTCCCCCCTCTCCCCCCTCTCCCTTCCCGGGAAAACAAATAATTATCGGCAAAACAACAAAACTAAACATATAAGGGAGGTCACAAAAAGTTGAGCCACGAACCACACTTACATATATTGATTGTCACCCACTCACCATTTGACGTACTGCACTTTGTTACCGACAGTAGATGCCCTGATCTATCTGTGGAGGAATTTGCTTGATTTCAGTCCCAAGCTCTTGTTCAATCTTGTACCTGAAAATAAAGATGAACACTTGCTTAATATTCCAGTTGCTGCAACTGGCGGTGAAAGTCAATTCACAACACATACAAGTTAAAGCGATCTTCATATGTGATTAGATTAACTGCCAGTCCAAGGTGCCCGTATCTTCCTGAACGACCAACCTGGACAACAGACAGATATTAAGTACAACACAGAAAAAATACACATCTGACCAAAATCAAAAGAAAGAACCTAACATACTCTGTGTAGATAGGTTTCCGAGTTTTTTGGGAAATCAAAATTGATTACAACATTTACTGCTTGAATGTCTATACCCCTTGTAAACAAATCTGGAAATGGGCCAAACAAAGAACACTAGCTGTAAGCAACGTAATACCTATTAGAACCAAAAATCAGATGCATCAAGAAACTATAATACATACTTGCAGCAGATAAGAGGAATCTAAATGCCCTTTGAGACATTGCCAGAGAAGCAATTTACTCCTAAGACATGACGCTTATGCATAGGTAAATAACAGAAACTCTTATAGGTGGCAAAAAAAATTATCATCACTACTATGTGATTAGCCCCAATGACGAGAGAATATTGGAACTCTGATAAGGTGAGTTATAATAGACAAAGTACATAATGCATTTTCACCCTTCAATCACAATTACATCGATAGATTTTGGAACCTTCTAAGATGAAAGTCTATACACTAATACACCAATTGGTTGCCATACTAGAATACTTCCTCCATTCTCTAATAAGTGCAACACTTAGCTTTTCACGTTTGCCAATACAAATTTTGAGCCTTAATCTCTCTTCGATAAGTAAAAATTATAGAAAGCCAATATGTTGAATATATATCGATACAAATATAACAAGATCCCACGTCATTATGTTCTTTCTTATGTACAAATCGCAAACAATGGTCAAAGTGCAGCATAACATGTGAATAGTGCTGTTGCACTTATTAGAGAACGGAGGAAGTATTCTAGTATGTTGCACTGGCATTGCCACAATTTTAAAAAAAAAAAACAAAAAACAAACAAGCCAAAATATAAGTTTATGTAAGCCAAGTACCCTATGGCAAGCCACTATTATACAAACAAGGGAGATAACCCTAACGTTCTGAAATTGTCTGCGATAACACTGAACAAAAGAGTTTCTTTTCAAATTTCCTTCAATTATAATGTCATGATAAGTCTAGTGGTCTTCTTGCCTTTTCTCTTCTCTTCTACTTCCCTTTCTTATTTTTCTTCTACGCTCTCTCAAACCTCCATAGATGATTTTACCCTCTCTCTCTCTCGTCATCCTTCTCTTTTTCTTCTTCTTATCAATAATCCCCCCCCCTGTTGACCATGGCAGCCATTTTGTTCATTGTGAGATCATTTTCTGAATGAAACAGCAAACTTGGGATAACACTTAAAATCCTATATTCAATGGCTTCTTAGGCTTTTAGCTTGTTGGTAAAAGTAAAATCATACAACATATAAAATTATATGATGTATTGTATAAGCAATAAATAAAAACAATAAGTGGTCAATAACAACAACAAAAATAAGGAACCTACTTTCTAGTCTCCATCATAAACTTGAAGCCTTTGTAGAGAATATTCAGCAAGTTTTCTAGGAAAGCGCTTCAAGGGAAGTACTCCCTCTGTCCTTTTTACTTGGTATATTTGTCTGGGCACAAGTAATTAGGAGAGGGGGGAAATTCACTGGGGACCATAACTTAATCATAAGATGACAACAAAATTGGGGGTGAAAACGTGGAAACGGACGAAAAAGGGGAATATATGTACTTTTATGTGGGTCATGGTTGTTAACAAAGAAAGAGATGCGGCAAGTAAAAATAGACATCCATGTATGGAAGATGTAGCAAGTCAAAGAGACGGAGGGAGTGTTAGAGGACACTAGCTGTAGTAAACCGAACCACCCCATTGTTTCTAACCAGTAAGTTTTGTTTCATGAACCTTCATCACTGCACTAAAGGTCGCCCTCTAAACAAACAACGGGCAAGACAGTATCTCAAGGTTGTCAACAAACTTTAAGGGCTCTTACTCTAGCTCTCTTCTAACAAGAACACATCGATTGTCCAAGTAGCTCTTCCAGACTACATCTAGTACACATGTTTTACCATTTTCAGGGCACCATCCCGGAAACCAATTTGCCAATATCTTGGCACTCTAAATCGAAGAGGACTACAAAAAACATGAGTCTAGTATCTGGAGCGCAGCTTTAAGTTTAACAAGCAAAGGGTGCCCTCAGTCCATCGAGAGCAATGAAGAAACAGAACGCTCACATGTACAGAAGAGAGTCTCTACTGTAGTACCTAATTAATCACAAGTACGAAAAAGTCCTCAAATTAGACATGCTCTAAGAAAAATCTACAGCTATTTCACTAATTAGCTACGTATTTGGGTTGTCACTGGTAAATCATCTGCTATATAGTTAGGGGTTTGGTTTGAGGATTATAAGAAAGGGAAAGGGAATCAAGTAAGCTAATTCCCTTACTTGTTGTTTGTATAGTCTTTTCAATCATTCCCTTTACCCCTTGGTTACCCCCAAAGTCCTCTATATTGATTCCCCCCCCCCCCCCAAGGGTTTCACTTACCCTTTCTCTCCTCTAACTCCATGATTAGTTTGTTACCATAACCACCACCACTCTACCACCGGAAACAACCTCACCCCCTACTGCATCACCAACACCACCACTAACCCCACCCAAAACCACCACCAACCCCACCGGAAACCACCACCCCACCACCACTTCATCACCCAAAACCACCAACACACTACCGGAAACAACCCCGTCCTACCCAAAACCTCTATTACACCACCGGAAACAACCCAGACATACCCAAAACCACCTTTGCGCCACCGCAAACAAGTCCAATCTACCCGAAAACCACCACCATCCACCGAAAAACCACCACCATCCTCGCGAAAACGACCACCTTCCGCCGAAACCTACCACCAGCCACCCAAAAACAACAACCATCCACCGAAAACAACAACCAACCACCCAAAAACAACCACCATCCGGCCGAATACCACCACCTTCCACCAAGAAGTGTTAGATCTACAAGAGAGGCGGTAGAGAGGGAGGAGAGAGAGGCGGCAAGGGGGGGGAGACAGCGGCAGAGAGAGAGAGGGGAGAGAGGCGGATGGTGGTTGTTTTTGGTGGGTGGGTGGTGGTTTTTGGGTGGTGTAGTGAAAGGGTGGTGGTTGTGAGAATTCTAGGGTTTCCCTTTGATGTATTGAAACAAACAACTTACTAAATCAAAGGGTAAATGTTTCCATTCTCCTTGTAACCCTTTCCCTAACCCTTTCCCTTTCCTCTAAACAAACCAAACGGCCCCTTAGTATGTATGTTATTCACTCACTCAGGATCTGACAAAATGGAGGAAGAAAAAGAGTCGGTGTGATGCTCTTCCACTTTCCTTGCAACCCAAACATTAGGCATAAGTTGTTATTGTGAGGAGACAAAGCACTAGCTCACAGGTATACGACAACTCATCAAAAGTTTCAAAGACATGCCAAGGGGGCAGTGGAGAAAAGGTAGACCTTGCAAAGAAATCATCTAAGTCCTACAGGTCTACACCCCACAAGCAGATTACCACAATGATGATAATGATATCCTCATGAGTTATGATCCAATTTGCTATTTAGCACTACTAGCAGAACAATACTTTACCCCCACTATCCCAGGGGCCGCGAAGGTAAAGTATGAAAAGCAATAAACTCCAAAGGTCATCCAACCAAGTACTGCTGCCCAAATGCAAATCATTCATTGGTCATGAAGAGAAAGGTGTAAGCCCCAGAAATGGCTGAATGTCAGACTTGTTACTAACAGAGAATTCACGTGGTTTCTATTACCTGTGCAAACAAGATTCCTGCAGGCACCATTACGGAAATCATGAAATACTCTGTTTCTATGGTCCTGGAGCATCTTAGCATGGATGTAAAAGCAAGAATAACCAAGCTCTGTAATTTTCTTGGCCAACAATTCTACCCGATTGACAGAGTTGCAAAAAATAATGGACTGGTTTATTTGCAGCTGAAAAGCCAAGCCATAACAATGTCAGAAAGACTTCAGACAGAATGCAGAAACCATGGTAACACAAAAGCCGGTGGCAAACCTTCGAGAAAAGCGTGTTGAGGCAGTGGACCTTCTGTCGTTCTTCAACAAAAGCATAAAATTGTGTGATACCTTTGAGTGTAAGCTCATCCATAAGGTTGATGACATAAGGTTTTTGTAAATATCTATCTTTGAAATCCTTGACAGTTACAGGAAAAGTAGCTGAAAACATCAAAACCTGCCTATTTGCGGGAAGAAAACGGATCAACTGCTCCACTGAAGGTTGAAATTCAGGGGACAATAGTTTGTCAGCCTGACGAGAAAGGGGCATGCAACATCAGATACATCCACACCGGATAAGCAGAGCTTCAGCATTTAATACTCAACTTTAAAAGAGCTTTTGCGTGAAGTTGTTGAAAACAAATCAGGAGCTATGTAACATGGAAAAAACAAAACAGAAATCTTGGGGGGGGGACGGCTTCCAGAATAACTTGAAACTCTTGTAGCAGTTACATTAAATAACAATTTAAGCATATTTCGAGGTAAAAATTGTTATTTTCATTCATAAAAGAAAACAATTCTTTTTTCCGGCACGGACAAAGAAACCAACTCTAACCTTCCAATTCAAGAATAAAGACTCGAAAAACAAATTAGAGAAAAACAAATAACCAACATGCTAATAGTCTAATAGATCAGAAGTTTCCTTAGTCTATAACATGTCAACTGTAACAAACATCACAATAATACTACTTCAGAAGGCTAATAGGTCAGGGAAGACTATGACTCAGCATCTGCAATGAAAAAAGTGCATTCAGAAGGAAGACAGAAATTCAGCAACTCGTCGAACACGATAATTAACACAGGAAGGAAGGACTTGCAAAATGGAAAGGTTAAAGAAATCAGCACTAAATAAACAGACTAAGTTGCAAGTACCTCATCCATTATTAGCATGGAGCAGTCCTTCAAAATGCATATACCCTTCTTTGCCAGATCTAGTATTCTTCCTGGTGTTCCGACCAACAAATGCACTGGCTGATACAAACGCATGATATCATCCTTCAAACTTGTTCCTCCAGTGGTGACCATGACCTGAATATTTAAATGCTTTCCAAGCTCTTTGCAAACTTGTGACGTTTGAAGGGCTAACTCTCTAGTAGGAACAAGTATAACAGCTGCAGAAGCAAACAAAGAGACACATTGAGCTACTAGACAGCAATTATAATATATCAAGCGACTTCAGAAGCTGCAATAATCAGATAAGTCCATCACCTTGAATTACATTGTTGTCTTGGTCAATTTTTTCCAGCACAGGGATACAAAATGCAGCTGTTTTTCCAGTTCCATTTTTAGCTCTGGCGAGAATATCACTTCCTGTTAAAGCTATTGGGATACTTTCCTCCTGTATTGGAGAAGGACGTTCAAATCCCTTCTCATATATTCCCATAAGTAGTTCACGTTTCAAGAAATAATCCTCGAATTCATTTCCTTTTGTAGCAGTGACATCCTGGTCCAGCACAAATACAGTATCAGGGTAGAAGTAATTCAGCAAACGGCATGTTAGAGAGAATTTCTCAAATATATAATCCAAACTTAAGCAACGAACAATAAGGCATACATAAATATTAAGAACATCAGCAATCCTCATGTGTCTATCATGGCTATATTACTCGGACTCGGGTACGGTTACGCGCATCGGACAATAATTATCCTGTGTCCGGAGTCCGACTCAGCTTTTTATTATATTTTCCGTGATATTGTCCCAAATGGAGAGTTGAAGTGTCCATACACCATGTCGGCATATCAAGGGTTTGATGCAGGTACTTGGGTAAAAAAGAGTTTAAGTAACATCATTTGGATCCATAATCAGAACCATTAAATAAGGTAGTGTGCCTATATTGCCCCAAAAAATCATGTTTACATCCTCTTAGAATCCAGAGTCATTTGCATCTGGACGAAACATAGAATATGATAGTTTTGACGAGAAAATAATTATAACCCAACATGCACGCTTAAGGCATTGCAAATTTGCAACGCGTGATGGAGCACCGGGCTTAGGAGAGGTTGAGTAGGGTACTGCCCTACTTTACATAAGGACATAAGAGAGAGTGTTAAAAGGTTGCCTCGTCTCAAAACAACCGATTAAAACCCAAGACAGTGACAAGATACCTGACAAGAAACAGTACCTCGTATATTCTCTTAGAATTTTTATAGGTGTGATCAAGGAAGAAAATCGCGGATATCGTCGCGTTCGCGGTAAAGGTCGCGATGATGCGGGAACGGCTTATAACGGTCGAAAAAAGACAAATCGCGGTTGACGAAAAATTCACACAATTAGAATTTTAACCTCAAAATGGCATTTTTGAAGTTTTATAAGTATTCTTATAACTTAATTTGACCAAAGCAATCATATGGGTGGATTACACATATGGTGAATAAAAGATTACATTAAACATGAGATTTATGTCATACTTCCTCTGTTTCTTTTTGAGTGCTACATTTCTTTTTTCACACTTGTCGAGACACATTTTGTATGGTTTTTATCTTTAATTATGCATTTGTAAAAATTATGACAACAAGATATTAAAAATGTATACATCGAGACGAATCAAACAAGATCCAACAAGACTATATTTTTTCTTATGCATAAATTGTAAAAGCCAGTCAAACTATAATGGATGAATAGTAAAAAAGTCAATATGTAGCACTTAAAAAGAAACGGAGGAAGTATTATATATAAAAATTGATACTAAATCATATATATTACTCAACTTGGAAGCCCATGGTAAGTTTTTCTCCTTTCGTTGGTGTGACCCTATAGTTTTTGTGCTACTATGCGTATATCCCCTTTCTTTTTTTTTTGACCAATTTTCATGTAGTAACGGATGTAATGGGTAAAAAAACGCTCTAATGCGGAGAGTCACAGTTACGTAACGGACAACGCGGCGAGTTGGACGTGAATTTCATCGCGGGGTTACGTAACGCATTTCGCGTAACGGCAAGTTCAAAATCCGTTACATAACGGCCGTTACGTCCGAGTTTTGTTTCCCTGGGTGTGATACTAGTCTTATTATTTGTATATTAACAAACTGTAACTATTATTGTCTTGCTCCGATGGCATTGTTTTTGTACAATGAAATCACAAGAAACTATGGAAACTATGTATTTTATGTGTCCTTACCAAGCAAAACAAGCTACAATTCACCAATATTTGTGATGAGCAACCCCTCTTCAGGCCCGCCGAATGCAGGTGCAAGAAGCCCGTGTGCAGGGCCCCAAAAACATGAAATTTATTAGGGCCCCACTCTCCCACATCTATTATGTTTCATCAGCCCAAAAAAACTGATCGACTAATTCTATTCTATTGCTAGCAAATCGAGAGAATAATAAAACATTATTTTTGCCTTTTCAATACGCACAATCTCACCCCACTCATCACTCATCAACTCATCACATCACTTTCCTTTTCCTCACTCCTCTCTCAATCTCTTCAACCTTCCATTTCTACTCTATAAAACCTTCCATTTTCTTCCTAAATTTCCCACACAAATCAAATTATTTTTTTTTGCTTATTTCCCACACAAACTAATTAAGTGATTCTCATGGATTTATTTTTTGATTACATGGGGTATTTAATTCCTTCCCTTTCTCTAACAAAATTTTCAACCGTAAAAGATTTATTTTCCCCCAAATTTAGCTTATTGTTCATCAAAGATGGCAATGAGCAATTAATTTCAAATTTTCTTGATTCTTTCTTGTCAAACGGCTAATTTTTTCGGCTATATATAAATGAGTTAGCTTGAAGTTTATTCACTCATCTAAATCCAAAAAAAATAATTCTGGTTGCCAAGTTTTTCGGCTAATGTGCATGTTTTTTGAACTTAATAAAACTATAATCTTTAATAAAAGCATATTTATTCATATAAAGTTTACTTCAGCGTGTGACGGTAAAAAAAATTATTAATGTCGAAGGTATAAACGACAAAAGGGCCCAATTTTTATTTAGAACAGGTCTCCAACAAGCTTCAAGACGGCCCTGCCCCTCTTCCCTATAAGAAAGGTTCCATTCAACCTTACGATAATTCGTAGTTTAGTACACAACTCCAAGCTATATATCTTTAATCACGCATTGCAAAAAATTTAAAAATAGAAATATGGAAAATGCACATTGAGACTAAGCTAACAAGACCCTGTATGACTATTTATTTTCTTGTATATTGGACAAATATGTGGTCAAAGATGTTTGTATTGGAGTTTTGTTGGGGGTAGAGGGAGTAGTTGTTTAATTTGTTGATATCCTTCATAATGTTTGTTCCCTTTTTTTGCAATATATTTACTTAGAGATAACAGGTAACATACTAATCCAACAAAAACTATTTGCAACAGATTGTACTCAACTCTCATTTTTTCTCTTTTTTTTTTACTGCAGTATACACTTGAATCATTAGCTTAATTGTGATTTGCGGTTGTATTTTTACTATGTAAAAGAAACGATCGCCACATAAAGTTTGTATCCTCAGTATTAATGTTGATGATATAAAAAGCGAACATTTTAAAGCATATTAAAACATATCTAATAAGACATGCAGGACTGTAGTTTATAATTTATATAATATTTCCTTCATTTAAAACTATTGGTTCATTTGCTCCATCCTTACACAATAACATTTTCCTTTACTTTGTCCCTAAAGTTTGGACCGCAATTGCTTGCCAACATCTTTACTTTTTCCCTTTGATTAAACTGTGAGCCAGGTGCCAAATTACTATAGGACAATAATTCTGAGACAGAGAGTAATATATACATGCAGTTTAAGTTGTCAAATTTTACCAAGCTCACTATGATTATTATACCATTTCAGTTACAGTAAGTTCAGCAAAAATAAGTCAAGCTCCACGGAAGCAAGTTAAGTTCAACAAAATTAAGTTTAGTGATATATGTTCGGTAAAAGCAAACATAATAAACTGATATACATTCAGTAAAAGCAAACAAAATCAAGCTCAGGAAAATAAGTTCAAGAGAACGCATGTCTTAGGGAACCAAACTATGGAAGAACCTAAGCATAATGAACTCTATACATGCAGCCTTAAAGGAAGACGAGGCACAAAGGCAAAGAACCCAAATGATGAAGGACATTTTTGCTGACAAAGTTTAAGAAGAATTGAAAATATAATAACTACTCCGGGTATATATATATTGATAACTAAAATCCCATACTATTCATCTGTTGTCCTAGAATAAACTTCTTGTCAGGCTTGGCACGCATATTGCTAATTCTTAGTGAGAGAGTAGGCTTATTAGTATATAGTGCAAAATAAGAATAAAAAAGTTGATTGTGATAGAAAGAGTTAATAGAGACCCACATCCCACGAGATATCAAAAGAGAGTGTGAGAGAGCGAGTTTGTCAGGTCCACATCACATGGGTTTGGTAGAGGAAATTTCCATTTATGCTAACAGGTATTTGATTTTTTGTGTGGACTGCTCTAAAAAACAGAAAGTTTATTCGAGGACGAAGATAATTGGTTCTTTTGATTTGTGGCACTTCCTTTCCATGGTTATATGTTAGAAAACTTTGATAGCTAGTTCTCACTAGTATAAAAACGCAAAAAACTCGCATGTAGGAGCTAATTAGATTCGTCTCAGATACCTATAAAATTTACTCATACGTAATTGATAATATTAACGGTCAAAAGTATGCATCGGAAACCGCGAAGGACAAGTGTAACCATTAAGAAGAAACCAAGAGGAACATGGGAACATATAAGAACGTCTATACGATTAAAGCCACACTTTTTATAAGCCTGCTTGTGAGCAAAATAGACATCTAGCCAAACTATGTAGACCACCCATATTATAGTGTCCCACCTTCCCCCGAATCACTACCCTACTAAAAATTTCTTCTTTGGTGTAAGTGCTCTTCGAGAGAGGATGTGTCATCTACGTAACAAACCAAGATGGACAGTCTACTTCCCAATGCCATAAATGTGGTTTACTCACCTCCCCTCTTCCTTCCCATGAAATCCCCCAATTACTGCATTCTCTATCCAATTCAGGGAATGAAAGATGAAAGGTTTTGTCTTTAGAAGTTGGGAGAATTTAAGGAAAAGCAGGTTGTAAAAAAAGATTTAACATGTGAGACAAACCAAACTATTGAATTACAAAGACATGATCTTCATCCCGGCAATGAGGTCTTAAGTAAATTGCCATGATCTATTTTCAGAGCACATAGAAGGAAAGGCTAGGAAGACTTTCAGTGTGTAGAAAGGTTCCATAGCACCAGCTTATAAGACTTCTCCTTTCATCATTAGGCATATGCTTTTGCTGGCTTCTTGTTTAAAGCTCATCGAAGTGACCCATACTGGACATTTCTTAACACCATTTTACAATAAGTTATAAACATTGTCAGCTTGCCTAATTCATCCTTGTTTTCTAGCTATCCCAATACTTAGGAGTCTTATGATAAATTGGTTCAGGAATTTCTAGGACAAAACTCTTCCTTCACACCACTAGCTAAAGAATGTGAAATTTGCAGCACCTTAAATTAAAGGCCAGAAAGTCATCCAGAGAAAGACAAAAAAGAAATTGAGATTTAACAAATCATGTTTCCATTTTATTCATTGCTGGAAGCCTGGAACCATAATTCACAAAGTCCAAAGAATTGTCAATACACCAATCTTGTTTGCCAACTACAGAGATCTAGAGAAACTGATATGCAGTCATCAATGTGCAATTGATGTGAAACAAGCATTAAACGGCAATATTGTATGCAGTACCTCTGTCTGGTAACGAGTATAAGCCGGTGGAAGCTTAAGATTTGCCTTCCAATCTTGGGAACTGAACCAAAGGCAATATAAAGTCACATCACAGCAACCTTCATAGTTAGTATCTATTATAAGTAGCAGAAGTAGATGAATGTTACTCAATGAAAAGTTTTGACATCCAGGTAACGGTCATTTTGACTCACCGCGTTCAACGTCTTTTTACTCTTTATGTCCGTTACTTTTAGAGTGGGCCAAAGAAAAGGGGGGAAACAAACATAATAGAGAAAATAATAGGCACGCACCAACGAAAGGAGAAAAACTTGACGTAAGCTTTTACGTTAGATAATCTATATGAGTTAGTATCTATCTATATTCATAATAGGATATGGATCGCATGTTTTGAGTAACTTTATATTCATCATATGAATATCCCAACCATATAATAACTTTGATCATATTGGGCTATAAATATACTTATATTGAAAATTTATAATCTATAGTGTCAATATTTTAATAAACTTTATGCCGTGATGTTATAAGCAGCTTCAACATCATCGCAACCGTTACCGCGAATGCAACCGCGATTTTCTTCCACCATTGGACCAGTATGATGGGTCGGGTCCCCAAAAAAGCCCATGACCGGCACCTCTTTAATATAGGCACGGTCACAACGAACTTACCCAAACAATTTAGCGGGGCAGGTTGGGTCTATTAAGGGTCAGGGTGTTAAACAAAAACAACAGGAGAATAGAGCCTGACCGCCTCTTCCGGCTGAATAGAACCCGGACATTTCCAGCAACAAGAACAGTTAGCTGATCAGCATCAGCAACAATGGCGTGCAGACTGGCCAGACATCTTGTTCCTTCTTCTCAAACTCTTCTCTTCCCACACCGAAAACCGTAAAACCCCAGAACCATCAAAGATGGATGACAAAGAGGAGGATGAAGAGGATAATACAAGACAAGATGAGGGAGAAATTTCGATTGAGACATCTAATCTTGCCGGAAGATCACACTTTGTCGAGGATTAATTTTAAGAAGCTGCTAATATCGGGTATAAGGTTGTTCGGCGGCTTCAGCCCAGTAATACGGTGTTTAGGACCTTTTAAAAAAGCAGGGTTGTATTGATGAGATAAATGAGGCGACATATTATTAAGGGGAAGAGAGAGTGAAAGATATTGACAGGATATGGGTCAAGGGTCAAGGGTCAAGCAGGAATTCTCCTCTTATCCGGGTCAAATAGCTTAGCAAATAGGGTCATGGTCAAGTCGTGACAGACCCAACCCAACACACCAACAAATAGAGACAACCTGGCTCTTTTTATATTTAGCCCCACCCGGCCCATTGAACATGTCTAACATCCATACAACAGTAGAATCTCTGGTGTGGCCAACAAGAGTTACACTTTCTCCTATCCAAATTAAGTGTAGTTCACGTCTTGCATGCACAAATTTTGACCATTAATTTATCTTAAAATACACTTTCACAAGGTGGGACACTCCCTCCGCCTATAATAACACTCACGTTTCGTACTCTAAAATAGAAATAGCATATGGTTAGATTGCCAAGAATAACCCCAGCTTGGAAAAAGTGATGGAGAGATGGCGAATTGAAAACCATAATAGTAGTCGGTAAAATTATGATAAATCTTCCCTCATGTGGGACCGAGACGACGTGAAATAAATTCCGGATGGAGGGAGTATTATGAGTAATTAATCATACAATTCTAAGTTTTCTAACAATATAACTATTATAATTATCATCAACAAGTTTCCGGGGAATGATGGTCAAAATTCTACCTACCTCATTATTGCAAAACTAATCAGAAGCTTATAGCATAATGTCTAAGGCGGGCAGAGGAGTATCACAACTACATTGAGAACAAAAATAGCTTCGACGTAGCTCGCCTTGTTTGCTATGTTCATTTAACAAGCTAACTCTGAACAAGACATAATTGAACTCCCCACCTCTCAAATTGAACTTCTCCCCATCAAAAGGCCTTTTACCTATCTATTTCCAAATTTTTCACGGAGAAACAAGACATGAAACTGTGGAAAGGAGGTTATTCGGAAACTAGCCAGGGAAGTTCAGATATGATGTGGTAAAAATGATATTTGGACCTCTCCAAGTCAAACGAAGTAGGCAACAATTTTCTAGGTAGAAGAAATCTTCATTGGTCACACCGTCTCAGAATTATCAGTGGCATTTCTTCCGTTTCGGGGATACAAGAAAGGGAGGAAAAGAACAGCCCTCATTCATTTCCTTGTTTAAATTTGCTTAGCCATTCTAATCATTTCCTATACCCCATTTCGCTGTATCATGATTCCTTACCCCCCCCCCCAACAAACACACACATACCAAACTCTAAATAAGGGGAAAGGGAAAGGAAATCTTGACTACCATATCCTATAACCTTAACCACTTGACCACCCCGACCACACAACCTAACTGTCAGTGGTGTCCAACACCACACCACACCACTCCCATCACCCACCAATCCCACCCCAACTACCCAAAACTACTACTTCATCCCAACCACATGCCAAAATCTACCCAATCCTGCCAACACCACCGAAACCACTCAATGAGCACAACAATCGAAACCATTACACTAGCAAAACCACAACCGCAACCACCCCCAACTCACCCCAAAATTGCACCCACCCAGCCCCACCATATCGAGGGAGAATAGATATAAGGCCAATCCAAGAACCTCCCCCCATCCACCTACAAGAAAACCACCCCCTGTTCCCGCCTGCGCCCCCAGCCCCACCATATCGAGGGAGAATAGATATAAGGTCTCTAGGAAATTTATATCTCAATATTGTAGCAAGGAGATGGTAGACATTCCTCCTAGCCTCAAACGTAATGAGCAAGAATTGCCTCAAGTCTTGGATACCGCTTAGAGGATCGTCACCATTAGAGATAAAAACGTGAAGCCATAAACTCATAATAGGTTTGCATTCACCATGTGTAAGGATTTGGTATATCAGCACAAACACTATTTAGATGTGAACATGTATCTCTAATTAAGCCTGTTGAAAGTAATATCACAAGGCACGCACCAAAGTCAACTTCATCAAAAACTCAGCATCGAAGTCGAGAAATTCTTATAATCCCGCGGTTCAAAATTGGGATCATGGCATCATAAAATTTCCCCTTTGCAAATTTTCCAACAGAATCACCAATTAGTTATCTGTCAAAAAACTGATTAGATAGAACACAGGGAGCTGGTAACCTACAGGCATCACAAACATGGAAAGTATCATTCTGATTAAATTGGTTGATTATATAGCAGCCAATTGCAGAACCACAATCTAATCATCAGGCACCGCAACCCCTCATAACCTGAAGATGAACTCCCTGATCCCTCAACTCTCAATGATTACAAAGTTTGAGACCGTCAAACAAAATTCCATTAGTTAAATAAGGCCATCTGGATTTAGGGTAAAGATTCAGCACAGGCAAAACAAAACATCTATCATATTTGTTGGATAATGCTCCAAAACTAGTTCCTAATAAGTAGCATTAGTGGCTAGTAGTAAGTTAGTGGGTAATTTATTTTATAATTAAAATGTGATTAGTGGCTAGTAGTTATGGAGGATATGATATGGGACATGTTCTCCACTACTTAGATATGTGTCTATCTTTTAGGTTAGTTGCTTATATTGTAAGCCTATAAAAGACACTTATTATATTGAGATTAATTGAGCAAGTTTAACGCAAAACTTCTACATATTTTATTTACTCTCCTCTCTACTCTATAAACTAACATGGTATCAAGAGCTTTAGATTAGATCCTTGGAGGCCGAAAATGAGAGAGAGAGAGAGAGAAGGAAGTAAGCCATTGCAGGCCATCTTCTGTTTATGAGTGGAAAAAAATGTAGGGCAACCACCATGGCAAGAGTGGTTGAAAAGAAAATGTTTGTGATTATATGCAAAGTCGTGGTGAAGAGAAGTGCTTCACAAAGTCGTGGTGAAGAGAAGGGCTTCACAAAGTCGTGATGAAGAGAAGGGATTCACAAAGTCGTGGTGAAGAAAAGTGCTTCACAAGATCGTGCGGAGAGAAGTGCTCCGAAAAATAGGGCGTTGATGTAATGTGCATCAACAAATTGAGATTTTTACAAAGTGGGTTTGACATGACAACAATGTGGAATGTTGCAAATGACTCCTAACACTTTTGGAGCAAGGGGGTGTGTTGGATAATGCTCCAAAACTAGTTCCTAATAAGTAGCATTAGTGGCTAGTAGTAAGTTAGTGGGTAATTTATTTTATAATTAAAATGTGATTAGTGGCTAGTAGTTATGGAGGATATGGTATGGGACATGTTCTCCACTACTTAGATATGTGTCTATCTTTTAGGTTAGTTTCTTATATTGTAAGCATATAAAAGGCACTTATTATATTGAGATTAATTGAGCAAGTTTAACGCAAAACTTCTCCATATTTTATTTACTCTCCTCTCTACTCTAAAAACTAACAATATCAAGCCCACAAAAATGCCAATAATCTGGCAATTTTAGCAAATTTACATTGACCCCAACAAATGACTTTTCCACTCATTATGAGATGGTGAAAAATGATATGTAAGTGAAGAAAGCAAGAGTTAATAGAACTTTAACAAGACCTGCATTAACCACAGTCAAGCGAAGGATCAAATACAGTAGTGGTCATAAAAAGCATACCCATGCCTTTCAAAGGAGTCCTATATCCATCCAACATTACGTGTTTCAAAATGTCACAACTCCCAAAAGTCATCCTATCCAGGTACAAAAAAGGTATGAATCCGGACATAAAGGGAATAATTACAATGAGTGCTCAGCCACAAGACAAAGCAAGCCTCTACTTACTTTAAAAATCTCTCCACTCCAAAAACAATATAAGATTCATTGAAAACTAGTTTTTGCCATTGTTCGTTAACCCCGAAATGCAACAAACATAGAGATTTATCCCACATAGATACATCCTAAAATCCTAATCCTTACAACTCCAAGTGACAGGTGACCCAAAATTATACTTACTCTTTCCATTCCACAGTCAATAAAAACCATTTGATACTCGATGACTTCCAAATGCCAATAATGAGTAACTAGAATCACCCTCTTCCTCTCTCTCTTGCCCGTTCCGTAAAATTTATCCGTTCCAATTCCAATAACATCACATATCATGGGGGGAAACAATCAAACAAAAAGCCCTAAAAATATGCCCTCATATCCAGTAATTTGTACTCTCTCTCCCTTCAAGATAAAAAAACCTTTCCTCCTTTTCCCATGGGCGGACGTAGCTAACACATTACTAGCAATCCACGTTATTCTTCTCTAATTCTTTGTTCGTAATTGCGCTTGACCAACACAAATATTTCAGAATCATATTCCTCTTTCCATTTCACAGTAAATAAAAACCATAATTAAGTGCCAATAATGAGTAACTAGAATCACACTCTTCCTCTCTCTCTCTCGTTCCGTAAATTGTATCCATTCCAATAACATATCATATCATGGGGGAAAACAATCAAACAAAAAACCTTAAAAACTTAGACAGAAGCCCTAAAAATATGCCCCCATATCCAGTAATTTGTACTCTATCTCTCTCTCTTCAACATAATGAAAATTGTTTCTCCTCATCCCGTGGACGCACGTAGCTAACACATTGCTAGTGATCCATGTTAAATCTCATGTGTTGTTCTTCTCTAATTCTTTGTTCTGTTGCGTTTGACATAACACAGATATTTCAGAATCAAACTCCTCTTTCCATGTCACAGTAGATAAAAAACCACAATTTGATACTAGATGACTTCCAAATGCCAATAATGAGTAACTGGAATCACACTCTTCCTCTCTCTCTCGCCCGTTCCGTAAATTGTATCCGTTCCAATAACATCACACATCATGGAGGGAAACAATCAAATAAAAAGCCCTAAAAACTTAGACTAAAAATATGCCCCCATATACAGCAATTTGTACTCTCTCTTCAAGATAATAAAAATTGTTTCTCTTCTTCCCGTGGACGCACGTAGCTAACACATTGATAGCGATCCACCTCAAATCTCTATGTTATTCTTCTCTAATTCTTTGTTCGTAATTGCGTTTGACAAAACACAAAGTATTTCAAAATCATACTCCTCTTTCCATTTCGCAGTTCACAAAAACCATAATTTAACACTAAATGACTATCAAGTATCAAGTGCCAATAAATAGCAACTAAAATCACAGTCTATTCCACAAAATCACATCAGTTACAGTAATAATCTCACAAATCAAACAAAAAAAAGCCCTAAAAAAGCAGCAAAAAAACTCACCTCGAATCAGCAACAGAAGAAGACGATTGAACAGACTTCTCAACTTGATTAGAAGAAGACTGACTTGAACCACCACCACCACCACTACCAGAACGTCTCATCATCCATTGTTGCTGCTGTTGCTGTTGCTGCTGCTGCTGTTGTTGTTGTTGATATTGATTCTGCTGCGGCGCATTTCTCTGCACATACTGATGTTGACTATGGTGTTGATTATGGTGATACGGAGGTCTATTTTGAAAATTAGGGTTTTGTTGAGCGTATCCTCCTCCGCGACCATTTCCGATCCCCGGTGGATACCGTGGTCGCGTGTTGTGGTTCATCGGAAGAGCAAAAGAGTGAGTTATGATGAAGGAAAGAAGAAAGGTTGAAGAAGAAGAAGTAAGATCAGATGAAGGTCAGTTAACAATGGCGTTTTTGTGGATCTCAGAGCAGATTTTGGAGTAGTTTGAAATGGAAGAAGAACATTGTTGGGGGAGAGGAGTGAAGGAAAGGGGAGTGGGTGTGTGTTCAGTGCGTCAACTTTTACTAGAGAGGATTTTTGTCTAATTGTTTTTGTGAAAATTGTTTTTGGATTTTTGTTTGTTTTAATTGTAAGGGTAGCTTTGTCTTTTGTACTTTTCTTTTTCCCGAATTTGCAAGAGTTTGACTTATACTCTTCCTCCAATTTTTTTTAAGTGATACACTTTCTAAAAGTGGTTGTTTTTTTAAAGTGATACATTTTAAAAACTTTCTACTTTTGGTAATATTTACCTTATAAAATAACAATATTACTCTTACTTACTTATTTAACCAAACTTAAATCCTTTCACCCATACTAATTAATCGTATTTATACCTACCTATCCCATTAATGATTCCCACCAAAATTTATCTCCCCAACCCCCCATTTATGAATCATAACTGATTCATGAACAAACCCTTCCCATTCTATGGTTCGTTCATTCAATCAGTTATTCACTCCCAATTTCCCTTCTCAAAATCCTCTCCCTCTTCCTCCGTTGTTCTAGGGTTTCTGTACTTCTCTCGTCTCTCTCTTCATCTTCCAACTTCTCTCTCATCAATCCTCTTTGTTCATCCTTCTCCATATTATCTCCCTCTGTTTCACTCTCCCAAAAATCAAACCACATCTGCACTCTAACTTGATTGATGAAAGGGAGGAGTCCCAATCCCTTGATGCATAATACTTTATAACTTGAGGATCAAACCTTGCATAAGCATCATTAACACTTACAATAAGTTCATCAATGGTTTTTGAAAATGTTTGATACATCAAAGCTTGAATAGCTCTAAAAAACCCTAAATCTAAAACATTTAAATCGGGGGATTGAGATGGTTGTTGAATGAGTTGGATGTTGAATCCATTTTGTGCTGCTGCTACTTTTAATTCCTCATCATCAGGGTGTATGTGTGGTCTAGTATTATCTTGCTGAATGAATATGCCCTTAGAGCATCAACACTCATGATATAAAAAAACACATCATCCCTCTCTCTCTCCACTTTCTCACTCATCATACAAAAGTTGATCATGTCTTATGATCAAATTGCTCAAATGCACCCCACTCATGAACACAAAAAATTACATCATTCATCTCTCTCTTACTTTTCACTATACCCCACCTTGTTTTCTCACTCATCTAAGTAATGTTAATGTCTTTTACAAAGAACTAATTGATTATTCTCTTAATATTTAATCTTCTAACAATTAGAAACATATGGATAATAAGTAAATAACAAATATAGAAACTAAGATAAATATTAAAAACTTACCTCAATTTTTCCTTCAATATCAAAATTTTTGTTTGTAGAAAAAGGCCTCCCCAATTACCCAAAAACCCAATTAAATTGATTTAGAGAGGAAAATAATAATTTTTGAAAGTGTGTCAAAATATATCAAAATGGATGTCATTTTATAGATCTCAAAAAAAATAAGACCGTTGGTATTTATTTATTTTACTTTGTAGATTTTGTGATATAGCCGTTTTAATTAAGTTTAGAAGCAAAAATTATAGCTGTTCTGACAGCTGCCACGTGTCGCGTCCGTAATGGACCATTTAGTATGACGCATCTGACGCGCGTTAGAATTACAGCCTTTTTTTTGAAATTTTTTTGCTTTGTGAAGCTCAAAACTATATTTTACACCTTCAGCTCAAAACTCGTAGTTTTTGAGTTGCACAAAGCAAAAAAAAAATTCTGAATTCCTATTTACAGATTTACTCATCCCTTATGAGTTGTTTTGTAAAGTTGATCACAATGTGATCAATTTGATGAGTGATCATGTTCATGAGTGTAGTCCAATTTTT
Source organism: Patellifolia procumbens (assembly GCA_947645195.1). NCBI lineage: Eukaryota > Viridiplantae > Streptophyta > Magnoliopsida > Caryophyllales > Amaranthaceae > Patellifolia > Patellifolia procumbens. The sequence goes on along the minus strand of CANSGD010000170.1, from coordinate 257,221 downwards.
TTTTGTTCATGCCTTATGATCTATTCTTATGATCAAATAGATCATGAGTGTAGTTGCTCTTAGACATTCCTTCAGGCCATTTACTCATGATTGAGGGGATGAAATGTTGAATTATCATGTCTCTGATGACCTTTTGAGTGATTCTTTCAATTACTTTTGTTTCAATCTTGCCTCTTTGTTTTTGCTTCTCTTCTTAGCTGGTACCTTTTCCACAAAGGGGAAAATGCCAAATTTGCCATCATGTATCACTTTTTCTTCATTGTCAAATAATGATGTAGAAGTGGCTGCCATGAACATTGCCTTAATCTTAAACCTTTTAGATTGGCAGCACCTATATGGATCATCTTCCCTTGGCAGCAAATAGAACCTTCTAATTTCTAGACTTCGATAAAACCATTTTTCATCAATATGGATTATGTTTTGTAAGTTCATAAAATTGGTTGGCTGTGTTGAGGTTCCTGATTCAATGTGGGATAAAACCCATTTCATCCTAGCCAACTTATGTGCTTCTGTTAGACTTGGATGATTACTGCTTGTATGACTTTTTAATCTCCCCTTTTTGAGGAGTGTGTAAACTGCTGAGGGTGGATTTTTAATGCCACTACAAAGCATCTCACACTTGTCCTCAAACATAGAAGGACTGACTGCAGGAATTCCTCACTGTATTCCTTTGCTTTTCTTCCAACTCTTCCTTCTTTTTGGTTCCTGACATCAATGGCATCACTATTTGCTCTTTGTGCACATGCTCTCCTCCATAATGTGTCCATTGTCACCCTGGAAACACCATACTTCAAAGCTGTTTTGGAAATTGCTCCAAATGGTAATTTGTTTTGCTCAACCATTGTTAAAAGCTCATTAATTGCTTGTCTTATTTTCTCGTTTGTCAGATTTTGACCTTTTTTTCGTAACTTGTATCTGTGTTTCTTCTGTTTCAGGAGGGGATTGACTGTCCATGTTGGGCTCCATCTCAGTTAGAAGTTGTTCATAGTAGGCTTCCCAATTATCTTCATCAACCATGGATTGGAAGAACTCATTTGGTGCATCTCCCATTTTGTAAATAGAGTTGATGCAATTTTAGCTTAGATAATTCGGAATTTGGATTATTGAGATTTTTTGGGGGTTTGAAAGGATTTTGTTTTCTAATGGCTAGTGATGTAAAGGTTATGTTTTGGATTTGGTTTTTGTGAAACTTCAGTTAATTGCTGTTGTGACAGCCTCAAACATTAAAATTGTTCCAAAAAACTGGAGTTGTAAGTCCTTTTATAGGGCAGAATCTGAACTTAGGGGGAAAATTTGGGGAAGAAAATGAAATGGAGGGAAACTTTTGGAAAGTTTCAAAACTGTTACAGCAGCCAAAAAAATGGGCGCCTAAGGGAGTGGTCCCCCTCTTTGCCGCCTAATTAAAAAAAGGTTGGGGTGGGAACCACACCCACTTATTCTACAATTAAACCCACCTAATTACACTTACAATCTTTTGCCTCAAAAAACGAAAAAGCAACTTTGTATCACTTAAAAAAACGGAGGAAGTATATCAAACTATTCATCATACACTCTCGTGTACTATGAGCATGGATATTCGAAATTATTATTTTTTACTTATTGCTCATTTAGACATCTCCAAATGAGGAAAATTAGACGTTCAAATGAGCAGTAAGCAAAAAAACAGTCTTGGGTGCATCGTGATCATGATACACAAGTGTGTAATAAAAGTTGTAGATACTAATATGATTTCTTTCTTCGTAATTCTTGCAACGGTTGTCGGCGTACCATATTCAATGCACTAATTTGATCGTGAATATATAGGCAAAAATTACAAACACGTTATATTGTGGAGAATCTATTAAAATGCTACACGATTATTTTTTTATATATAATATGAAAATACATGGGCAAAATTTATAAAGTTTGACCTAAAAAGTGCAAGTGTAGCAAGAATTAATTAGAGGATGAAGTATATAATCACTCCTATTAAATCCAAAAAAACTATAAGAATTAAATCACTTTAAAATATATTCAAAAGTCAAGATCACGGTATGTTCTCTTCGGTTGAAAAGAGTTGAACTGAATAGAAAATAATTGAATTGAGTTGAACTAGACTGAACTAACTTGAACTAAAAGAAATAGTAGAATGTGAGAGTAAGAGTATAATGTAGAGGCATAGAGTCGACTTGAACTGAACTGATGAACTGAAAATAAGCTAGAAAGAACATGTTTAATGTATTGTCAAGCGTAACAAATCAAAGTCGGACAAAGAAAAGAACCAAGACAATATTTGTTTTCCTTTAATATATTACTCTACTCGTCCTATTTTGGTTGCAACACACCTCCACGTACAAAGTTTTGGGAAGTGGATTAGGTGGGAAGTTGATAGTAGAAGTTGATTTAATTGATGATAATCATTATTTTTATATTATATGTAAAGTTGTAAACCATGAGATTTTTTGAGAAGGTAGAGGGAGAGTTATCTTATGGAAAAATTAATGGGAACAATCTCAAATTTTTCTAGTTTGCTCAAAATGGTCCAAGTTTTGGAAATTGATGCAACTAATCCCACCATTGACCACATATGTTCAAAATGGGTCTTTTATCTGTTACCGACCTACAAGTTCATGTAAACACCCTAATTATATAATTCACAACTAATTAAATAATTTTAAATCTAAGTAATTAACTAACTCTTAATTCTAATTAGAAATAATTAATTAACGTTAAAAAAATAACCTACACTAACCCAGCCCACCCTGGCCCCTCCTCTTCACCACCCTCGGAACCACCCCTGAAACTACCCTCAACCCCATCCACCCTCTCTCCTCCCCTACCATGTCAAAAGCCTAAAAAGCTGTTAAAAATTAAAGTTAGGTCAGAGCGTAAAATCATACTAGAAATTTTCTCGCCGAAGCCCGAACATCTTTTTGGTTTGGTTCATAATAATTAGCTCTAGTTTTCTCCACAATAGAATTTATAAATAATCCCATGTAACTCTTAAGGCAATAATACTTGTTCTCCTTATCATAAAAGAAATTATGATCTTTGACAACACCAAAAGAGTTACAACTGTAGCTTAATTACATAAGACAAGGTACATCTTATCTAATGAAAGAAAAAAGAAAAGAAATTGTAGCATTTAAAATATTATTAACAAAAATAAATAAGATCTTGAAGGTAGATATATAAATGACAAATTTATAATTTAATTTCTCTCTTTGTCACCTTAACCCATGGAGAAATCGGGAAAAGACCGAATAATTTTTTAAAAAAAATCATAATCTCATATTTTTTTTATAATACTTAAGACTTGCATATATTTTGTGGTTATTGTACATCAAATTAAAAGGAATTTAAACATCCCGCTAATAATACAATGAGTAGTTGCCAAAATACAAATTAATTCATGTTTCTTGCTAGATGTATCTATAAATATATTATAATTATCTCGCAACTTCTCAATTTATGATTGGCTTTCAAGCTTAAATCCTATATATATTGTAGACGACTTGGTCAAATTGTTATTTCTTATCTCGTCTTGCAAAATTCAATAATCTAGGAAAATTATCTTCTAAATATATCTCCTCAAAATATGGTAGAGTGAACCACGTCCATCCATGAGTCCACAATTTTTGGTGCCTATGATTTGTTTGATTAAGTATATTTGTGTTTTTAAATATCTACATTTCAATCTAGAATATTGAGATCAAAGTGTTTTCATTTAAAAGACATTTTGAAAATTCATTTAAAAGACATTTTGAAATTATCTCTTCCATTTTCCTCCCTTGGGAGATAACCCAACTATATCTTGCGAGGAGGAAGAGGAAGATAAAATAAAAATGGTGTTTACTGGAACCCTTGAAAAATGCAAGGCATGCGAAAAAACGGTGTACGTGGTTGATATGGTGACAGCTGATGGTATTCCTTATCATAAAACTTGCTTCAAATGCAGCCACTGCAACGGCAAACTTATGGTAAGTTTATTTTATTTTTCCTTGTAAATATATATGAGATAATGAACACCAATGTGGCAATAGATGATATGTTAATATTGGATGTATCTAAAACTTGTTGTGATTTGTGGCAGATGGGAAGGTTTTCCTCCTTGGATGGAGTATTGTATTGCATGCCGCATTTTGAGCAACAGTTTAGAAAGACCGGCACTTACTCCAATAACAAGTCTCAAACATGTAAACTTTCTAGCAACGCTTATGAGTTTTTCTTGGAAGAGAGAGGGAGGAACTGTATATTTTCTTAATTTAAGTGATTATGGTATTCATAGCCTAACACTTTTTTTCTTTGTATTATCCAGCTACGAAGCAGGAATTGGTAACTTTCTTGTGTCCTTTGTTATACAAATTATATATTTTTATGATTTACAATTAAAAAAATTTCTTCATATTTATTGTTTATTAGAGCAAGACCCCAAGCAAGCTCTCAACCATGTTTTCAGGGACCCAAGACAAGTGTGCCACTTGCAAAAAGACTGCATACCCTCTTGAGAAGGTTTGCCAATCTAAATATTATAATCTATGTTTTATTTTATAAGCTTCTAATAAAGGTTTACTAATTCTTTTTCTTAATTACATTTATGGTAATAAAGATAGTTGTGGAGGGAGAAAATTACCACAAGTCATGCTTTAGGTGTGCAAAAGGAGGTTGTTTTCTCACCACATCTAACTATGCCGCTCTAGATGGATATTTGTATTGCAAACCTCACTTTGCTCAGCTCTTTAAGGAGAAGGGTTCATATAGTCACCTTGCCAAATCAATTTCAGTGAGGAAAAATGATCTTGTTGCTTCTGAGGCTTGTGATGAAGATAACCAAGAAACAACTCCAGAACTTGAAGTCTCGCAAGAAGAAAGTGTGTCATTACAAGAAGAGCAATGACTTAATTTATTGTAGTCGTACGCATCAAATGCAACCTCTTTGTTTGCCCTTGCACTTTGACCTTTCCATGCTGGTACAATATGGATCATTATTTCGCACAGGGTTATTATTAGAGCTTTAATTTGATGTTAATTTTTCTTAGAAAAAACTATGATTATAAGGAAAAAAATTTGTTCTTTATTTTTTCAATGACACTAGAAGACAAATGCGATTAGGGAGGTATAAGAAAATTTTCATGTGCTTAGAGGATGTGAAACACCTTCTTGTCAAATTGAAGTAGTATTAAGGTGTATTTGAGTTTCTAACCATGCTAAAGATTGGAATTGAGATGTATTTTGTATATACCATATAAACATTTACTTTGATTTACGCTATTAAACATATTTTTTTTATCTTCCCGTTTTTACTCCATGGTGCATTTATTTGGGTATACGCTTGTTGGTGCAAAAATGGTTTTGCAAACAAGTAACGATGCCCCGTCGCAAGTTGGTCAAGAACACCAGGGAGGTGATTCACTCTCCTAAGAGTCACTGGCCCTTAGCAATAAGGGTTACCCTTAAAACTAAAGGAACCTCGCAAACTTAATTGAGCACAAGCTATCAATGGCTAAGAAATAGCGTGCTGAATAAAACTTAAATAACTTTGAGAGAATTATAGAGAGACAAACAGCCAGAATAATACAAACAAATTTGAAAGAAAATATTTCATTTCATTGATGATATAATTTTCGGTCTTACACAAACTTTAGAAACAAAAGTAACAACAAGCTAAATTGAGGAAGAAAGAGAGGAATACCATCATCCTTCTTGCACTCAATGAGATAGTAACAATAGAAGGAGTTAGAACATGGAGTGTTCGTGCCAAATAACTACCGAAAAATATGCCTAAGATCTAAGGATTAATTCTGATATTTGTTGTGTTGACGATTGAGATTCTTTTTCATCTGGTTGAAGCCTCTATTTATAGCCAATTGGATCAGCAGTTATCCATCTTCGAATTTGAATTGCCTTCCAACTTCCCAATTGCTAAGAAAGTTTTGAATTTGGCGCCTTGTAATGGACATTGTTTGACTAGGTCAACATAACTTGGGCCTGGGCTAAAAAGAAATGGGTTTATATGACCCATGGGTCTTAAATCCCAAAAGATAAAAGTGGTAGTAACAACCCTTAATTATTATAAATTGTTATACAATAAAACAATGTATAAAAAGAAACTTCATATAATTTCATGTCCTATTGAAAGTCATCGTACACAATGATATCTTATTTTCAATAAAGGTCAACCCTGTTTTAATCATCTTATATAAACATTACAAGACAAACTCTATTATTGTGTATAATTTTACCACCACTAAGTTATGTGTCATTGATTTGAAGAATACTTATATACCCAAAATCCATTGTGAAAATATCCAAATGCATTTATTGATCTCCTCGAAATATGTATCAAATGAGATGGTTTCAAATTATATGATTCCATCTAAAGCTGTCATATCCCATATTTGTTTAAATGAATTTGATGGTATTACCAATACCAGCATACACCCTTTCTTTTCAAGATATTATGTGTCTAATTACTTTGTAAGTTAGTGTCGTTGTCTAACAAAAGAACTTGGGATAAGTGATCTCCAAGGAAGATTCTCAGGTTCCCATGAGTCAAGTTAAAATGCATTGGAAGAACATGTCTTGTTCTAAGGGACAATCATTGGTCATAGATACGCGATTGGTGATAACTCGTAGCCCATGTGGGGGTAGTATTAGAGAAACCCTCTCGTATGATTTACGTAGTGAATCCTAGGCAATCACCTAGCGACGGAAGGCATGCAATAAGGATTTTACTCCAGGAAAAAGCTTTTTCTTGCCACATAGTCCCGATTCTTGGATTGGACCATAAGTCATGATGCTGCATATACTGACTAGTCACTCGTGATGGGGATATTGCAATCTTTAAGTAGGGGTATATGTAGTACCCCATAATCGCTTATATTGATTTGATGGTAATACCTATATTAATAAGTGCATCGATCTTTCTTTTGGGAGTTTATATGCTATAATATCCCAAAACCAAGCAGATTTGTTCGAAGTAGCTAGTTTGGGCCTTGGAGGACAAATGACCTTTTGGAAAATTTTCCTTGTATGCATCCCAAAAAATAGCTTTGATATGAAATTTTCGACTAGACTAGATTAGACCTGGACTTGGGTGAAATATTTTAGAATTTACTAGACTAAACTCATGAAAAAATAGACTTTTCAACTCAACTCTTGGAGTTTGAAAATTTCTTGGTTGGACTTGGGTTTAGCAATGTTCAATTCAATCCATCCAATTCACGTGCATGTGGAGTAGCACAACAATCGACATGATGATCAATTCCTCACAAAGCAAGTACTAACGAGTAAGGGACAACCACTGCAAAGTTACGTAAAATAATTCATTCATAAATTATCCACGATTAACCTTTATCATAAGATACTTTTTTTCCCCAACGTAAATGAGAGAAACATCATCTTGAATATCTATAGGCTACCTACAAGGTTTTGAAGTTGACTCGATTACACTTCTTTTTGCTCCTATGTAGTAACTGGAAGGATCATAATTTAATCTCTTTCTTAATAGAGATTTTCAAATTAATGGAAATCTACTCAATGTGTGAATGAACATTGCAAAAATCCGTTGACTCAAACTCATCTTTTCACCCCTCACCCCTCGCAGGTCCAACACCACTTTTTAAGTTTGTTGGAGGTTTGCACCCCTAACTTCATCGAACAAAATTTCAACAGCTCCTCAAATTCAACTTTGACAGCTGCTACAAGCATTGTCTTGCGTACATCTACCGGAAAATCCTCAAAGTTATGGCTCTTTGTCCTAGGCAATCCTTCGAAACGGGCTAATTCAAACTAAAAATCTAGACTACAAAAATCTTATCATAGATCAAAACAACCTCGTCGTCATCAATGTGCTAAAGGACACTTCCAGACTCCTTGGTGAGTTCAGACATTTATAGAAGATATTCACCATCTCCTCACCTACTTCCTATCTACTTATGTGCACCATATTTTTACAGAAGCAAAGACAATTGCAGATTGCCTCTTCAAATTAAATAATACTCCCCCTGTTTCTTTTTGTTTGTCCTGCTTTCCGTTTTTGTCCGTTTCTTTTTGTTTGTCCTACTTTTTCATCTTTCCTTATATGGCAAAATTATATCACCCATCTATCCCTACTTTATCACTTTTTAGTCCCACATGTACCTTAAAAGTTTCTCTCACCTACTTTAATTACCATATTTATTATAAAATAAGTGGACTCCTTACTTGTTGTCCTCACCCACATCCATATGACATCATCTTTCTTGGCATTTGAAACTACAGTAAATGGGACAAACAAAAAGAAACGGAGGGAGTACAAGGTCAAGGACATTACATTATTACAAATAGCCCTACATTCGATATTCTGCAAGATCCTAAACTTTACATATACCTTTAAGAAAATGGTACCCAAAAACTTTCTTGTACCTTGGGGGTGTTTGGCAAATGGCTGGTAGCTAATGACTTTATATGTTGTCTGGTTTGACCGGCTTTTTTTAGTGCCTTCTTTGATCGATTGCATAATTATTGGCTGTTAAAAAATATTTGGTAAAAATGGCTGTATTACTGGTTGTTTAGTACAAAATGGAAGTAAAATCTAAAAGCGAACCAAAAAAGCTGGTAAAAGCAACTTCTGGCTGGAAAGCCGCCACTGCAAAAGGAGTCCGTATCATCCGTCCCACATGATGTCCCACTTGGTGTCCCATTTTCTATTATTTTGTCTCATAACTTAAATAAGATAATTTCTTTTACTTATTTTCTAAGTGCTCCCCATTAGTAAGTCCTCCTAAAAAGCAAAAAACAAAAAATTAACTTCACTTAATAAAATAAATGATGAAAATGATTTATTTTCTTTTGGCTCTCTAATTTACTAAGTGAAGTTTATTATTTTATTTTTGTTTATGAGAAGGATTTATTAATAGGGAGCACTTAAAAAATAAGTAAAAAAAATTAATTTATTGAAGTTACGGGATAAAATAATAACAAATGACACACCAAATGAGACATGTTTTGGGACGGATGATCCAGACTTGAATAAAATAATATTTTTTACTTATTTATTTCCTTTTTGCTCTTTATTTTACTAAGTGAAATTTATTTTCTTATTTTTTGTTTTTGGGAGTATTCATTAATAGGGGGTACGTAGAGAATAAGTTAAAAAAATCTTTCATTTAAGTTATGGAATAAAATAATACTCCCTCCGTCCTAATTTAACTGCAACATTTGACCAAAAAAGTAGGGTATTTATTTGGTCAAATGTTACAGTTATATTGGGACAGAGGGAGTAACAAATAAAATACCAAATGAGACACATTGCGGAATAGACGATGAGTATAAGGGAAAAATAGCAATCATAGGAAAGAAGAAGATCCTCGTTGCGAGGGGTGCAAATAAAAAAGCGCCACGTCTCCAAATTGGCGGATAAACTTACTCTTCCCTCTCTTAGCCGTTCCTTTTCTTCATTCACATTCCCTCTATTTTCCCCCAAGAAAACACTCAATTTCAATTCACGCCCAAGAATTTTTCAAATGTTCTGCTTCTGCAACAACAACATCATCATCATCATCCTCATCAGCTGATAATCTGAATCCATGGATAAACTTTCTCTCTCTTCAGCTCCATCTAATGCGCTTTCTCGTCCCTTTCTCTCTCCTCTTATCCCCTTCAGTAAAGCTCATAGTAGAAGAGTCTCCTTCACTCTCACTAACCCTAAGAAATTCTCAGTTTTTGCCTCAATTAACGACCCAAATGATAACAATAATAAGCTCAATCAATGGGACCTTATGGAGCTTAAATTTGGACAAATGTTAGGAGAAGATCCTAAGCTCACTTTAGCTAAGGTTTGTTCTCTACCTTATCCACTTACCCTTTTCTTCATTCTTACTACTTTATTACTTATTATCATCATTTTAATTATTGTCATTGTTGTTCTTCATGGAATTATTATGGTATGTATTGTTAAGATTAGGAGAAGAAAGTAGAAGAATAGAGTTATGAAAATGATTGTTGAATATTCATTAACATTACAACCTATATTTATAGTAGAAGAATGCTATCGAAAAGATACACAATATCATAACATATATGCGTCATAATAACTAATATAAGCTAAAGTATTATCTTATCTATTGATAATAGAAGATACTAATAGATACTTATTATAATCATTTTAGTTATTTTCGTTGTTGTGCTTCATGGAATTATTATGGGATGTATTGATGCCACCCGTCCAAACTATGTGCGGTCTTCTTACAACACTAGTTAAGTATTGATTAACCAACAACAGTCCCAATTATTGGGGATTTTTTTGTCAAAATAGTCCCAACTTTTTTATTTTCTTGTTGGTAGCACACCTAGAACTGAACTACTAAAGACATCAACCCCATAGTTGGGCTGTCGGTGACTAATCAATAGTTGGGACTGTTTTAAGGAGATCACTCACAATAGTTGAGACTATTTTAAGGAGATCACACACAGGTGGACTGCTGAATTTTTCAAATTATTATGTGGTACTCCATGAGTGTGTTAGAGATATTTTTGATTTGTTTTGAATATGGGTTGCTAATTATTTTTGAATATGATATATTATCAGCTCATTTTTTGTATATCTTTATGTGGATGTTTGGTAATTGGCTTGTGGCTATTGGTTGTTGGCTGGTTTGACTAGTTACTAGTTATTGGCTGTTTATAAAAGTGTTTGGTAAAGGCGGTTGTTAGTGTTGGCAGGTTTGTACAAAATGAAAGTAAGAACCAAAAAACAACACAAAAAGATAGCTTTTGGTTTTTGCCTGTAAAGCGGGCTTTTCAGCCACTCCAAAAACCATTTAGCAAACACCTAATCTGGCTGTTTGGCCACATGTAAAAGCCAAAAGTCAATGAAAAAGCCACCCATAAACCATTTGCCACAAACCCCCTTTATGTTTCTTGAGGAGGTCTGACTTGTTTATATTGTTATTCATCTTGATGACTTAGATAAAGGGAAGGAAATTGAACCCGGATGCTTCTTACATTGAAATTGAGAAACGCTTTCATAAGAACAAGGGAAAGTTAGTCGAGGTGAAGGAGGTTCCATTTGATGTGCCTGAGAAACCGGGGTCCAAAAAAATGGCAAATGGATTGAATTTGGTGAAACCGGTTCCAAAGAAAGGGATCAAAGTAGGGGGTAGTGAGGATAATCCGAAATTGCCCGACATAAAAAGGCCAAGTGGATCAATTAGGAATAAGATGAGTAGTGTTACTAAGTCTAATGTTCCCAATGTTATTTTACGAAAGCCGAGTGTGTTTGATGATAAGGATGATGAAATGTATAATTCCTCGAGGTTGAAGATTAGGCCGAATTTGTCATTGTCGATGAGGACTGAGCCAGTGAAGGAGAAGTTTAGTGGAATGACGTTGTTGAAGAAACCTAGTACGAGTGAGGCGCAAGAGAATGCTGTTATAAATGAGAACAATTCGATGGATGGATCAGTATATAGTGGACTGATGAACAAACCAGCCAACAGTTTTGAGTCTGACATGGCTGATGAAGGACAGAGCCTTACGAGTTCTGGTGAATATACACTGTTGGAGAAACCCCAATCCACGGTGCCTCAAAATACTGAAGGGATTGAAAGCACTTGTGTTGCTAATCACATGGATGACGTGCTGGAGGATCATATTGATGGATTTCCAGAATCAGAAGGTGATTTGGTTTCAGAGCAAGACGGACTGGTGGAGGTCTCTTCAACAGGTACATAATGCATTTTCTTTGATATTGCGTCCTAATTCTATGCTGGAGGTATTGCACATGACTAGCTGTTAATACTATTAAGTATGTATATTCAAGGAGTGCAGCATCTTGAGCAGACTGATGCCGGATACTCAGGGAATGGAAATGGAACGAGTACCTCAGGTACAGGAGCAACTGCTTCTGAGTTCTCTGTTGAGTCTGTTCTCCAGGGAAAACCAAAAAGGTATAACATGCTGATGTTTGTATACTTCTCACAGGTTTCATAACATTAGCTACATATGTTTTCTAATTGGGCTGTATGTAATAGATTAGACCAAAGTGTGAGAGAAACATTTTCCTACCCAATTCGAGAAGCAACAGTTTCTGCATATCCTGAAAGCTTTGATGGTGAATGCGTGCAAGAGGAACTGCCTCTGTCACATCCTCTGGAGGTTGGGTCTCTTATGCTCAACTGCTTGTAATTGGCCATTTATTATTGGGCAGCAGATTCATAATCTTTTATGCTTTTGCAGAAAACCGAAGGGACTGCTTGGACACAAGTTGAGCAATTTTTTGATCTTGGAGAAAGGGTGGAAGTAGAATTGATTAGTTGTAGCCCAAGAGGATTTGTGGTATGAATTTAAGTGACACTTTTAATATTCTTGCTTCTTTGATTTCCCCCTTTTTTGACTTACATGATCATGTTTTGCACATTTCAGGTATCTTTTGGGTCACTGATAGGATTTTTACCATACCGTAACTTGGCAGCAAAGTGGAAGTTCTTAGCTTTTGAGTCATGGTTGAGAAGGAATGGTTTAGATCCATCCAAGTACAGGCAACATTTAGGCATCATTGGAAATGATGAGATTCCTAACAAGACCACTTCTTCTGAGTTGTCTCAAGTTACAGAAATTTTTCAAAAAGAAAAATCTGAAGTTTCACCTGATATGGAACTGGAAGATCTCTTGAAAATTTATGACCAAGAGAAGATCCAATATTTATCATCATACATTGGTCAGGTTTGATTAAATCACCATAATCCTAGCATGCATGTATGCTAAGATTCCATTGAAAACATATATTTATAATGTACGTATCTTTGCAGCATATCAGAGTAAACATCTTGTTGGCTGATAGGAAGTCCAGAAAGCTTATATTTTCTATGAGGCCCAAGGAAAAGGAAGAAACAGTTGAGAAAAAAAGAAGCCTCATGGTATTGAGCTTTTCCATCCCCCCTATATATGAATTTGGTTCTTTCATTTTGTAAACGCAACCTTAAGTTCTTTAGAGCAGATCAGATGATCATCAGTAACGTAGCTATGAGCTCAAATTGTGGTTAGGGAAGTTTCAGTTACTACAAATTTGGGCCTTCCTGTATTAGGGTGGTATTTACAGGTAGGGTGCTAGTGGGAAGGCTCTTAAAATGAGAAGCTTGAAAGATTTATTCAGAGTTTTTTATATGTGCATTGTTTCTTTCAACTGAATATGTATCTTTTATTTGCTTGGAATGGAAAATACATTTAATTTTTATTTTAACTTTTATATAAGAAGTTAACTTCAAGAAAAAGGATGCACATTAGGTTTAAAAAATCACATACTATATTTGTTCCAGAAAAATTGCACACTCGGATCAAAAAGTGCACATGCATCTTTTTGTCCCTCTCATTTGATCCTTAATCTATGTATTTTCCTAGGGAACTTAACTGGATCAGTGAGTTTAGTAGCCAAGAAAACCCAATTATTACACAAATGATGGAACCGCTAGAAGAGTAACTTTGGGCATCTAGTAGTTGTTAACTTGTTATACTTGTAGAGACTAGAGTGACCGATTGAAACGAAACAGGGAAAATTAATTATTTAGGAGTATTCTTTGATAGTGGCTGTCTTCATGTAGCCAAAATCCGACCTACTGATATGCTCAAGCTATATACTGTCTCTAGAATGCCGGTATGAAGAGAAGCTCGAATAAAGACGGGCAGTTTAGGCCCTTTAGGGTAATTAGCAACCCTAACTCTGTGACGCCCTCCTTCACCGGCAATTGAGGATCACATTCTTTGCTTAGTTGGTCCCCTTACTGTATGTAAGGATATGTTGCCAATAATTATTGTGAAAAATGAGCTGGACTTTGCAGCACAAATAATCAAATGTTTTAGCATGAAAGACTTGATTGCATCCAAATTCTGATATTTATAAGCTTGGTTAGTATGACTAGGCTGAGTGACCTCCTAAAAGCTTTCATCCTGTACCTTCCTTTGTTGGGGTTGGTAATGTGCTGATGGCATAGTAGAGCAGTGACCTTTGCAAGCTATGTAATTCAGGACTGCTGTAAACTGTTCATTGACCATTTGATCCTGCTTACGCTTTGGTATATAGTTTGCTAATACCTCCATCTTTTAATCAAGACTGCTGTAAACTTCTCCTCTTGTTTGAGGTAAGATAAAGTTGCGTACATCTAATCTTTCATGGGCGGCGGTTAATCTCCTAGCTCTCTAAGATCTTTGTTGGCCTTAGAACTGCTAGGCTGCTACAAGTGTCCAGTCGGACGCAAGCCCGGTTGTTGGTCTTGGACATACCGTAGAATAAGGTCGAGTTTTTGGTTTGAAATAATGTATAAGTGCCGTGTCGTATGCGACAAGACACAAGTCCGGCACGGGTATGTAAGGAATATTTGTTGAGTCGGGGTAACAGAGATCATAGATTTCTATGTCAAGGAGCTTTGTTGCTAATAGAAATGTCTTGAACAAATGTTCCTAGAATGGCTATAAACTTTATACATTTTCTATTATTAAATTATTTGTTAAGCTGAAAGTTTCTGTTAATTGAGTGGAATAATTGTTGTACATTTTGATTGTAGGCAAAGCTTAGCGTTGGAGATGTTGTGAAATGTTGCATAAAGAAGATAACTTATTTTGGTATCTTTGTTGAGGTAAGAAATTTAGGACTTAGGTTAAAGCTATTTCCTCTCCATATTTATGTTCAAGATAGATACTCTCAGGATCCATCTAATCATTTGTTCTCTCAATTGAGATTGTAGGTTGAAGGAGTACCTGCTTTAATACACCAAACAGAAGTGTCATGGGATGGCACACCAGACATGGCATCTTACCTTAAAATTGGTCAAGTAAGGAGGCTTTCGTATTTGATTGCATGTTAAATTAGACATCCTCCCATGTAGTTTAGTTGATGTAGCTTGTTAGAGACTTATGCTTTCCGCTAGAAAATTTACTGCAACATCAAAAAACAGCTAGGCTAGCTTATCCTTCAGATTCTGGCTGCCTGTCCAAATTCCAGAGAAACTGAACTGATTTTCATGTAGACCAGAGGTCCACACTCCACGACCTGTTGTTTGAACCTAAATCTAAATCAAATATTCTGCTGGGTATTATTGCAAATTTTGACGACCTCTTCTGTTGCTTGCAGATTGTGGAGGCTAAAGTTCATCAGTTAGATTTTGCACTTGAGCGCATCTTCTTGTCTCTAAAGGAGATAACTGTAAGTTTGCTCTCTTCATGCAATTCTGTTTCAGGCTAATCACATATTTCAAGGAAAAGGTTTTATCTTTGGTTGTACATTCTTGTGACAGCCAGATCCACTGAATGAGGCATTAGAGTGCATTGTTGGGGGTAATGGCTGCAGTGGGGGGTCAAATGCTGCAGAGGCAGAGGCAGAGGTACTTGTCTTCATTTTTTAAAATCTTAATTTAAAGCCACATTGTGAAGTTTCATGTGGCTGCGAATATCTCAATGCTGTAGCATCTTGGATGTCCTTACCTTAATAAAATCTTCATGTTTGAGTACTCGTCTCATAAGTTTGGTATGGACTAGTCCTAAAGAGTGTTTATATTGTGTGCGGCTGAATCGTCTAGCTAACATATTGTTTAGCCTAGAAAGCTAGAAGTTATTAGAAGGGAATGTCAGCTTACTTATTCCAATTTCATGAGTAGCAGTTTCTCAGGGAAGGTAGTCGACATCGTTGCTCTACAAAGTGGACAACTTGTTGCTATCTTCTTTAAAATAAATACCGTAAAGCAGTTGGAGAATCGAGGTCGATGTAACTTGCATATTTTCTAGCATAATGCTGAAGCTATCTGGACAAACTATATCAATTAAGCTGTAGGTCTCATAGAATATACTCTTGACTATGGTTGAACTTAACATTAGTCTCTTGAACTATTAATCCAGTGGACTGAGGTGGATTCACTTGTTAAAGAACTGCAAGCAATTGATGGAGTTGAAACTGTTACTAAGGGCCGTTTTTTCTTGAGCCCTGGTTTGGCGCCCACATTTCAGGTGAGCTTCATTAGGTGTCAATCTTTCTCCCATTATATGATGAGTCTTTCACATTTCTGTGAATTTGATAAGTGGTCATTTATGAACAGTTCCTTACTATGAGCTTCCAGGACAAAGGTTTAAGTGCTATATGCTGATTGCTGCTACCTTCTAGAGAGAAATTAGTCTACAAAAAAATTGCTGCTATATTTTTGCATCTTTTTCAGCTGGCAAATTAAATTTCATCGATGTATAATTTCCTTTTTGTGGACTGAACATTTCATATTAAGATGAGTCCTCCTCTCTTCATTGTGTACAAGCAAACACTCCAATTTGAAGTCTCTAGCACATTTTTGCATTAAGCTCTTCGAAATTAGGAAACTCCATTAATCCACAATTTTTTATCTTCCCCGTGTATGCCTTTGTTACTCATATATCTCCATCTAATTGCGTTACAGGTTTATATGGCATCTATGTTTGAGAATCAGTATAAACTACTGGCTCGATCCGGGAACAAAGTACAAGAGGTAATCTTTAATTTCTGCTAGTCTGCCACACTTTGTTCTCTTCACCTCAAACTCTTGACCCCTTGCTCCCTTGATGTGCCACTTCCATGCCTTAATGCTTGGATAAGATGCTTGTTCCTCCCTGTTTCCTGATGCAATGATACCCATGTTTACTGTTTTAGAATGTGAAAAGTATCTTTATGGCTAGATTACAAATACATCCCAGCTTATTAGGAAGAAATGGAAATAGGATAGTAAGAGGCAACTAATGCCATAGAATATTTTATTGAAAATTTGAAATCATAGTAAGGCCCTGTTCTTTTGGACTGGATTAATTGAAAAACATTTTAGTTCAGTTTAATTCATCTCCTTTTGTGTCACAATTACAGCTCATCAGAGTTCAATCCATTTTAGAACATCAGAACATTTCAATTCATTTAAGTCCAAAAGAATAGATCTTAACCTGGAGTTATGAGGGGAATGTGACAATTTTGGACTCTGGGAATGATGTGGATCTAAAATACCCAAGTAAAATAAAATGAATAGATCTCTAAACATGCAAGCCACGAGAAAGGGGTAAGTATTCGTGCAAGAACGCTCGGGCAATAAGCAAACACAGGCTGAACTCAATAATTACTATAAATTTCAAACTCTTTTTAATGTACAGCTACAACCCTATGTGTATATTTATAGATAGAGTTGTCTTGCTCACTACAACAAAATAACATATAAAATTAACCTAATAATACCTAAAGGATTAATCAAAATGAACCCTTACGTTTTGGAACCAAATTAAGGCGCAAAACAACTTAAATAAGTTCAGTAATTAGTAAATCTCAGTTGTAAAATCCCTATTTAAGAGTAAGGTAAATCAAGCGAGTTCCTAAATAAAATAATAGAGATAGTCGTGTATTAATCCACATCAGGGAATATAGTATGTCGACATATGCCTTTTCGAGAGATTTCGGCTCGTTACTTGGCAGTTGGCACATGGAACTAAGGCAGGGTTGCATCGGTCCATGTTTGTTTATGAACTTTGCCAATTTTCAGAAGTTCCTCTGTTTTTCTTGGTACTTGCTAGCATTTGACATGGAGAATTGGATAAGCATCCAAACTCCAAAGTGCAAACAAGTATAACCTTCTCCTTTCCTTCCACAACGATAAGAGACAACCTTACAACTATTATCTTTCAGCGAATTTAAAGACCTTTTTCTGTTAAAGAATTCACTAGCGCTAAATCTCCGTAATTTCTTTCTTTTCACCTCTTACTCGGAATCCCTTCAAAATGGTAATAATTGGCTGATTGTCTGTAAACCCGTTATTGTATCAAAGCTTTTATAACAACTACAATTTTGTTCTTGCCTCTATCATAAAAAGATCTACATCATGATGACATGCAGGATGATGAATGCATTGAGGTTTAAGGGCTTATAGATCTTATGATTTTAGTGACTATTATAATAAGTATAGCCATAATTTTCCTTGGTTAGTTGGTATTTACTCGGTAATGTTGTAAAATATAATTTCTTATAATCTTTACTAAAATGTATAATAAAGATTTTAATGGTTAAAGTTATGTATTGGAGACCGTGAAAAATCATATGTGGAGCTAATCATATATCATTTGTTATGGTTGTTTTATGGCAGCTCTTTTAACTCTTTCTCTCTGATTTTTTTAGTTGATTGTTGAAGCATCATTGGATAAGGAAGAGATGAAATCTGCAATTCTCAAGTGCACAAACAGAGTTGAGCTATAATTTTGACCATTTTTAACCCCACAATTATTGTACATCCTCTCCTGCCTCTGTTTATCTTAGGGTTCCCTTTTGTTGTTTTTGACCCCTTCCCCTTTTTTAGTGTTTCCTTTTGTTATATTGTATGTTTTATATTAATTTTGGGATTGGCATTATAGGTTATAGGACTCCTTATTAATGTGCAGCTTTTTTACAAAACTAATCATATATTTGCAATAAATAGAAATTATCATCAATTGAAATTATTCACATAATTGTTAGGTCATGTAAACTTGATTTCCGCAAATTCTGAAAGATTTTTTTCTCTATTTTAAGGAAATATTATTTTTCCCTTGGCTTCTTTCCTTTATGCTTCATTCATAATGAATCAGCAAGTTATGATAACAAACTCCTGAACTTGTATTTCTTTTTGTACTTCCATTGCTCGCTTCACAAGTCTTCTTAGTATTAGAACAAAAGAACCCTAATTGCTGAAAATTTGCAGATGTTCATTCACTCGAAAGTCGAACCTGGAAAAAATTCTACAATACGAAATTAACTACAATTTACATTAAAAATAAATTTCTAATCATCATTACTTTGATAAAAAAACACAATAATATATAGGAGTAACAATCAAGAACCCTTAAAAACATTCTAAATAAATACGCAATTTAGCTCTAGATTTGGGTCCTAAAATATCTTAATTACAGCAGTATACTATTGGCAATTGCAATGACATGAGTATTTGGAAATACAAAATTATCAACACTTGATTCACATCAAAATTGCAGAGCGACAAATAGGGCAAGACTTGTGATCATACAACCACTTCCACAAGCATAAGCCATGAAACATATGCATGCATGCAGTTGTACAAACTCCTTCTCCACTCTCAAATTCCTCTTGACAAACGCCACATACTTCTCCCTTCTGGTCCTCCGACACCACGGCTGCGTTCATCGCCGCTTCGCGTGGGTCCACCGGCATATCTCTCTCCATGATCTTCGCCTCTATGTGGAAAAACTCGAGATTCGTCTCCTCGAAAACCGCCTCAAACTCTCGACCACTGGCTTCTGCCCTTCTCCAAGCCACCTCCGCAAGGCGGCCGTTGATCTTGGCTAGGACCTTCATGAGTTCATCCCCTTCCTTAGGCCCCAAGCCATGACTCTCAGAGTATTCACCCCAATTTGCTAACTTGTTTATGGTTTCTACTGCTGCTCTTGCTATCTCCATTACTTCCAAACCATCATGTGTATCATCCATGGTAGAAAAATTATTTGGAGATTGAAAGTGAGAATGATGAAATTCTATGGTGGGATACATAGGGATTACTTGAGGGTTTAACGATAGAAATAAATAGGGCTAGCTTATGGGATATATTAGTATAAGTTTAGGCATAATAATATAAAGAAGTATGATGTTAATAGGTGTGTATATATAGGTATTGGGTCGGCAATTGAAGGCGGTTAAGTTGCTTCTAGATCTTAGCCAATAGCCAGGGTAGGTCTTATACTCTCATCCTTTCATCTAGGTCTCTAACATCCTAAGTTTTAGGGTAACACAATTTCCGCGTAAAAAGATAGAATTTCTGTTTAATTTTTAAAAAAAATAATTTTGAGAGGAAATATTTGTTTAATTTAGAGCATTGTAATGGGCTTTTTCATTACATCAAAAAATAAAAGATACGATCATAACTAATTTAATACTATAATGATTTCTATGAAGTATAAAACAAATAAACCTTAATATTGAAAATCGTACATATATATGAATATGGATCTGCATTTGCTATTTTTTAATCGCCTCAACTTCAACGGTTTGGATCTGCATTTGATATTTTTAATCGCCTCAAATTCAACGGTTGCTACACATAAGAGTGTATAATTAGATATTGAATTGGACTTCATTTGCCAAGTTAATTTCTTTTGGCATTAAAATCTTTTTAGGCAAAATTCAATCTGCCTTGCTTACAAGTTCATTCCAATATGCCATGCCAAACATATTTCGATACTCTCGACTCTTGAGTCTAATTTTAGTTCATTCCAATATGCTTAGCGTGTGGCGCGAGTCATTGGCTTCTCTAAGGCTTATTGGGCTGGTCTGAGGTTAAAGCTTAACCTAAGACCGTCTTATAGTAAACCAAATTATTATTATTATTATTTATAACAATAATAATATTATAATACTTAATACTAATGATATTTTATTTAGTTATTATTATGGTTATCATTAAGTATTATTACTATTACTATTCCTATTACTATTATTATTATATTATTATTATTATCATTAAGTATTATAATAATTATTATTATTATAGTCATTAAGTATTGTTGTTATTATTATTATTAGTATTACTATTATTATTTCTATATTGTATTGTCATATATCATCTATATAATTCTATTCACAAAATTAAGCTCAATTCAGTTCAGTTCAGTTCAGTTTTTTGCAGGCCAAAAAACAAGGCCTAAATCTGGCCTAGTCCACATTTTGTAATTGAGATTTCGTATATTTTCGTTCCCAGTCTAGACTCTAGAGAGAGATCTACTGGGCCTCCTTTATCGTGCAATCCTTATAAAAATAACAGAAAAAGGTGTAAAAATAAGATAAAAGGGTGTAAAAATGACATAAATACCATAAAATTGAAAGAAAATGCCATAAAATGAATAGTTATAAAAATGACAGAATATTTGATAATAATTGATAATTAATTATAAAAATGATAGAGATAAAAATGTTAGTTGTAAAACTGACTGAAGATGTGATAAAAAGGACAGAAAATCCAATAAAAATGATAGTTGTAAAATTGATAGAAAATGCAATAAAGATGATAATTATAATAATAATGATACATAAGATCATAAAAATGACGAGAAATGTAAGAGCAGATTGCACTAATAAAAATAATAGTTACTGACTTCGTCCTCTGAAGGATTTTCCATTTCTTATAGGCACACAGCTTCAGGAGGGAGGTTGGCGTGGGCCTAAATTTTTATTTTATAATTGAAAAGTAAGGAAATTTCTATATTTTAGAATCGGTTATTAAGAGAAAGAGTAGGGTCAAGTACTTTTTGTAAGAAAAATAATATTATAATAGGTGGACCATATCCAAAAAAGGAAATGAAAAATGTAACTGGGACAAACAAAGATGGAAAAATGAAAATCCTTTGAGGGAGGGATGGAGCCAAAAAATAATACAGAAAATGCCATAAAAATGATAGTTTGTTAAAGCGGCGGAAAATGCAATAAAATTATTGGTTATAAAGATGACAAAAAATGTGTTAAAAATGATAGTCGCAAAAATGACAGAATATGCGATAAAAATGATAGTTATAATAAAAATGACACTTAAGGTCATACATAACAGGAAAGGAAAAAACAAACAACACAATAAGAAAGCCGTCACCATAAGAAGAGGCCAAACAGGAACCTGTATATATATGTATATGCACAAATATTGTTTTTTCTTCCAATTTCGGATTTTGAATTGGACTTTGGACTCTAAAAAGTTGAGCTCAAGTCTAATCTAAATTAAACGAACATTAACTTTATATAAAAGAACAGACGTCAAAGTTACTTGGAATAAAAACTTTTTGAAATTGAGTTGTTACAATGAACGCTTGAAATTAATAAATAAACATATTGAATAACCATAATGAACAATAAAGGTATATAATAGAATATGTGACAAAGTTAATTGGATTAAAAACTTTTTTGAAATTGGGTCCATTGAACATTTGGAGGAATTTTTTTTGGCAAATGAATTAAAAAATGGTCCCATGTTGCTAATGTTCATTGAAGTTGAACTAATTATGTTCATTCCGTATTCATTGATGAGGGTTTTTGAATTTCTTTTTTGTACATTGAAGAAAGCATCCTGCTCCTTGATGCACCATCTAATTTGCGTTAGACTAGTAACTCATACTCATTTGACTGTTTAACTCGTACTCATTTGGTTTCATACTCATTTATGTAACTCATATTCATTAGAAAAATCATACTCATTTGACAAAATCATACTCATTTGACTTCATACTCATTAAGGTAACTCGAACTCATTTGGCTAACTTATACTCATTTGGCTTCTTATTCATTTGACTAACTCATACTCATTTGGCTAAAATATTTTGAGGTGTACGTAAAGATACATACACCAAGGTATACTTTTTATATTTTGATGTGAGAATAAGAGTTTTGCGTATAAGACAATAGCAGGTATGGAAAGTTGGAATTGTTAGTTATGACTTATGAGCTCATTAAAGTATTGCCATTACTTTGCTTGATAACAAAGTTACAAAAATACCCTTACAAATTGCCTTCTTTTTTTTCTTTTCTTAACAAGGGTTATTTATGTTGTCAGGCAACACCCTTTCATCAAAGTGCTTAAGTATAACCATTAAATCCATACATATTAAAAAGCCAGAAGAAGCATTACTGTTCATTTGAACAGTTACACATCTAACGGCTGTCATTACCTCCTCCCAATTATTCTATCCAACGGTTCCCCTGCAATTTATCAAGAAACCTAATTGCTTTTCTTCCTCTCATACTCAGTTCCTTTCTTCTTCAACATTTCCACCTTCATTAGCTTCATTGCTATGTTCTTTGAATTCTCTTTTTGTTCAATCTGCGACCCATGCATGCTGCAATATCCTCTCTCGATATATTCCGACGTTTTCACTTCGTGAAGAAAGAGATTCAACGTTTTCTGTCGAATCAATCTTGCGACCCATGCCTATTCGTTGTGGATCTTACAAAAAACTACCTAATTGAAGAATTACCCAAAAGACGAATTCGTTCTAATCAAATCGGAGTAATTGTAGAAAGACCAGTTGCTCACTTGCTCTAATCAAATTGGCGAAGCCGAGAAGATGAAGATAATGGTAGCAATTAAGCGTGTCATCGACTATGCCGTCAAAGTTCGAGTTAAACTTGATAAGGTATTCTTAACTCCCCAAAAATTGAATTCATCTTGTTTATTCATGAAATTTGTAGCTTTAGATTATATCAGTCAATTTGAATTTGGATGAGAAAACCTTATCATTTCTGCAGCATTTAAACATTACAGATTATATATTAATTCCGTAGTATTTGAACATTATAGATTATAGATATGTTATCTTCAATCAAGAGCTAGAATATTAATTTGCGACGTTGTTTGTCATTCGGCGAAGCTTTTGTGTGACTGGTCTACAATAATTGGATGAATGTGCTGATTAATTATGATTTTTTTTATGTTTGATAGAGTGGGGTGGAGACTAAGAATGTTAAGATGTCGATGAATCCATTTTGTGAGATAGGGTTAGAAGAGGCGCTCCGAATTAAGGAGGCTCAATTTATTGAAGTTGGGTTCAGGTTGTCGAAGATCGCAATTTGGAAAAAGCGATATTAAGAACGCCTGATTTTTTTTGGGTAATTTTTACATATTATTTATTGATATTATTGTTTTCCTGATTTTGGCTGAGTTACTATAATGAGTATTAGTAGTTTACTGTGATAAGAATACATTTTTTGGGAAGTTTAGGTCTTCTCAATTATTTCAAATTTAAGGCTTTTCATAGAAGAACCTTTCATTTTTGGCATAAAGTAATTTGTAACTATAAATCTTATTTAAGTGCGTTCTTTAATTTAGGAGAAAAATGGTTGTGCAGAAAATTAGTAGTAGTATTAATGAGAGAGATGATATGGATGATGCTATTGGTGGCTGATGTGGTCACTGGTTCTCTTGGTAGGCGAAGGTGGACAGTGGTGGTGGTGGAGAGTTTAAAGCAAAGAAGAAAATGGTAGTGTGGGTAGAGAGGGAGGAGAGCACTGTGTTTTGCTTCCTTTAGTTTAGCTAAACGCTTACAAGGCAATTGAATTGCTTTTCGTATTAGAACCAACTACCCTCCAAATGGCTCCATTTATTTAAGTTTTTCCTTGCTACTTTTTCCCTGTCCTTGACTCCTTTCTGATTCTCTTTTATGAACGACTACCTTTTCTCTGCTGATCTCCATGCCAAACAACTTTCACATGAACAGCTTGATTGTAGTCCCTCTCGAGAAAAACCAATCAATTAATACATTTAACAAACTGATCGGCAAAACAAGAGATGTCTTCTTGTATCAAATAGGTGAAGCTCAATCTTATATTCTTGCTGAAGGAAAATTGCTCAAATAAACTTATCTTAATTCGGTAGTAGTAAATATGCTTCTGATCAAATTCGTTTTTGTATTTTGCATATTGTACACAGGAATCTATGCTAAGCCAAAGTCTAGGAAGTATGTTTGTATTTGGCAGATTGTCTTTTAATTTTCAACAAACCATTCTTTTTTTTTTCTTGCATGCAATCTAACCCCAATGATCTAAGAGTTGCTCTCCATAGGGTAAGCGATAAGAAGTCCAAAAGAGAGTGAAGAAATAAAAGAGCAGGAGTCATATAGTACCACTAAGGTAATGAGAAGAGTGACCGATAATAGTTGTGTAAATGAGTTATTTCTTTTAGGTCATGCTATGAGAATATTATGGTGTTTT
Source organism: Patellifolia procumbens (assembly GCA_947645195.1). Taxonomy (NCBI): domain Eukaryota; kingdom Viridiplantae; phylum Streptophyta; class Magnoliopsida; order Caryophyllales; family Amaranthaceae; genus Patellifolia; species Patellifolia procumbens. Next base: position 232,530 of record CANSGD010000170.1, on the reverse strand, counting down.
TGTTGTCAATTTAGGTTGTTGATAAGGGGAAGAATTCATCTCTTTGAAGACCCATTGAAGGCTCCATATTTACCTCACCAAAGGTATACAAAAGCACCTCAGTTCCACTTAGAACTTCATCTACTTAAATATGCTTATAATGTAATTAATCTTGGTCTTGCTTGTATGATTAGTACAATTATTTTCAATGTTTAATTATTTAAATCAACCTTATGTGCCTGATAATGAACCTTTTAGTGAAGTATGATGTGAATTACATATTTGTGGAGGATTTACATTATTTTTTTCCCTACACTATTGTTAACCCGTAAATAATTCCAACTCTACCATTATGTTAAAAAAACTCACTCTACCGTTAATGTATTATACTGGACGAAATGCTAGCAATTTTGGTTCTTCATGCATCTAGCCAACTTCCTTCCTTGGTACAATGGTACTTCGATTTTCCGAAAAATAAGAATTAAACCTGGCTAATTCGCTAATTTAGTTAGCTAAATTGCAGGGTCACCAAAGAAACATTTATTTTCAAAAAAGACTGTAGAGTTGGTATTGTTTTTGGAATAAGCACTATTATGGGAAAAGATTTTACTGAAAGACTTGGACAGTAGCTTAGCATGGCTATAAGAAAGTGCCTATGTTGTCAAAAGAATTATTAAATTTGTATAAAGGTATTACTTAGTAAAACTCTGTTATTTAGCTTGTTTTTCTCGAGTCTTTTATGTGAGCTTTTATTGAATAAATCTTGTGCTTTAATCAATGTATTACGGGGATTAACTTAAAGTTATTAAATCTATTTTATATTTTTTGATTTATAATTAGAAATTTATATAAGATGGCTACTCTAAACCCCCCTTAAAATCAACCGATTTCAAGTGAATTATAATTTATAAGTTTAACAAGAGTTTGAAAAGGTATTTTTGGACTTTAAACTTGGAGGGGCCAATAGCTGCTTGGTTATTCAGATGTAGTCTATGAAGGACAGTTACACACACGATATAGCTGAATATTGCAACTTTGCGAGTTGCACAAGTGCCAACTAAACAACATCATAAAGTAGTAGTGTAGCACTTAAATGTAGTTGGTACGAGTTTTACCTTCCTATTAATTGCTCCGATGAACTTTCTATAGCTATTGTCTAGCCACATGCCGTGCCATGAACAAATAGGACTACACGAGTAACGCCTTGAAGCTTGAACCCTTTGATAAACAAGCTGCATCTAGAACACTAAAACTAAATCTGGAAACCCTTAGATATGAGTTGTTGCTACGTTTTGCTACTCCTTTTACCACATCCTTACTCTTTTAAAAGAGAGAAGTCCCATTACTGTTGTTAAGAACAGTGTTATGAGTCTGTTATAGGTGAAATTCACTGTTCATAAGAAACCAAAGAGCATTCCTTTGCAAGCTCAAATGCTTCGTCACCTCCTTCCTCCCATTTTCCTCCTTTCCTCCTGGTTTTCCTCTCTACCACTTATCTCAGTATTCTCCACTATTTGCCTTCCCATATACGCCCTTTTATTCACTTTGATATAATCCCACATCTTCCTCTCTCCTCAAACCTTGCTCAGACTTATCCGATCTAGGGTTCGTAGTTCTTATTCCCTCTATTATCAGATCAGGTATATCTCTCTTTCCTCCAATCTTCTTTATTTTCTTTAGCTTTTCTTTATTTTTTTGCTACAATTTCTTTAATTCCGTTTCTGTCATCTTTTTTCCCGTTGATCCTTATTATGTTTTTCAAGGTCGTTTTTTTTGGTTTAATTGGTTGATTTGTCTTCAATTTCATGGGATTTTGAAGGATTTTTGTGAAGCTATCTCCTTAGATCTGTTATACGCATGTTATTCTTTATTCTGTAGAATTGAATTCATGGATTTTACTTGTGTGAATTTGCTAGATTAGGGATTTGATGTTGTTTAGCTTGTGTAAAAGATAGGGATTGATGCCATTTAGCTTGTGTGATTATGAAAGATCTTGTTTTTTATGATTTGGATTGAATAAAAAGTATGGCTGTTTGAATTTATTCATGTTCGAACGTAATCATATGGTGTGAGGGGTTTAAAACTGTCTTTTTAATCATGGGTTAGCTTCTCTTTACCTTTCCATATACGCCCTACAGACAAAACAGATCTACCAAACCTTTATTTTTGGCTTTCCGTTGCTTCTTGGAATCTAGATTTCCTCCTCATGTGCTATTTGATCGCTTTATTTTTAGTTTCAACAATACAGACCTTTATTCTTAGTTTTCCGTTGCTTTGTTCTGCCTTTGTTTCAGCAATACAAACCTTTATTATTAGTTTACTATTGCCCTTTGGAATATGAATTTCCTCCTCATTCTATTTGTTTGCTTTGTTCAAGTAGATGAACTAAAAAAAATCATTGTCACCAGGCCATTAATCAGCCTCTTCCGATGCAGATTATTTTATTTCTCCTCCCTTCTAAACCCTCAGTTTCAACCTAATTGAGCTCAAAAGATTGCGATAATTTGGGATTCATTGGCTGGCTATTTGCTCCGATTACAAGAACATTGTCATAGTATATCAAAGACCGAGGTTTTCGTATCATTTTTTGTTTGATTTTCTATTTTCATGTTATATCAAGTAGGAATTCCAGTAATATCTATTGGTTCTTGTGAAGGTTTAAACATGGGAAAGATTAGAAGTAAACGAAAATGAAATTTGTTCAGTGCATTCAATTTCCTATCCAAGTTTGAATTGAGAAAGATATATTTCACTTAATCAAGTATGCTTAGTTTTATGTTCAAATGTTGTATCCTTAGCATCAGCTTTCTGTTGTTCTTCTATTGTCTACAACGATCATCTGAATAAATTACTTTTGGGAGCTTTTGTTCTGATTCATCCATTTCTAATGTTGTTTCTAGCAGTTGTTCAGGTCACTGACTTTGGAGTTGCTAAGTACAGACACAATCGGGAATCCTGACATCTGAAATAGGAACCTATAGGTGGATGGCCCTAGCGGTATGTCTTGTCTAGATTTCTTAACATATTTTGGGAGGTTTTCACCATTTAAATTATGGGCTTCTTATCCATATTGCTTTACTGATATGAATCATGTTAACAATTACTCTTCTTATCTTTATGGCGCTAATTGGCCTTCTTATATCTACATGTCTCAAGTGAAGTTTTGACATATCTTGAGAGCGAAATAGACATTATTAGCTCAACTGGATTTAGTGTCTTGCAGCTATAGTTGGAGACCTAATATACATGAGCAAGCAGAGTGAAGGGGATCGGTTGATTTAAGATGATAAAGAAAATCTAGAAAACAAAAATAGACTTGGAAACAAGTAGGAAAAATGTGGAAGGCATGATAAATCTCTATGGGTTGATAAAGCTAGATATAGGAAGATGTATTAGCCTAAGTGAAGATAAAACTTTGGAAGTTTTTCACTCTGGTTGAAATAGTTTAGAAAATAGTCAAATGATGAATACTAGAAAGATTACAAATATTATTATTCAATAAAACCTAAGCAAGTAAGTGCATTTATGTAATATTTGCACTCATTTTCACTGGTCTGGAGTAATCAGTCCGGGACACAGCTATCCTATCGAATCGTAGCAACGTTTTACTGCTTCTGAGTTTCAGCATTTGTAGTTGTCTCTTACTCTTAACTCTTAATCAACCATATCAGTTGCAACTAGAATTATATATATCTCGTTTTTCTTGTGAAAAGGGAGTTTGTGCTTTCCTATTGGCAAGAAAATCTTGCTCCACAAAATGATCCATGCTTGTGCTTCTCCTTTAATGGTTGTGTAATACCGTCTTCAATTAATCTTCTTGGGTGTTATTTCTTTTTCATCCATTGAAACCCTCATTTTAAAAATTGCCAGGCACAAAACATGCATCCAGCAGAAGCAGAATGTTTAGTCATCTCATCCTTATATTTTTACGCCAAAATTCATCTTTGTAGAGAAAAAATGTTATTAAAGCTGAGGAAATGACGTTGATTTGGATATTGGCATGTTTAGTTCTGTGTTGGTTATGGAAAAATTTTGTATCTTAGTGAGAGGTGCACGTGATGTCTAATTTCAGGCTGAGGCTGGAGGTCCTGGAACTGTTTCAGGGAGGATGCCAGGTACCTCAAGGGAACCATATGTTTTGACGGTTCCAAACAAGGTAACAACAATGTGCTTGTGAAAAAGTTACAGGACTTAATTTAGTTTATATTTGTTCTAAGCTTTACAATATGTCAGGTTGGGTTGGTGATTGGGAAAAGAGGCAAGACTATAAAGAACATTAAGTTCAGGTCGGGAGCAAGGTGCATGTTAGTTGCGTGAGTTATTATGTTATTCATCTATTATGTTTTGATTTTGCTCTTTCTTTGATTAGTTATCTATCTCATTTCATTTGACGCTTGCAATGTACTTTTGTCATATAGAGTAGGTTTGTTTTTTGTTTTCTACTATGTATATAATTTGCTACATTTTGGTCAAACCAATTGGATTTCAATGAAATGGTGCGATAGATTACAGTGTGTCTTTTTTTTTTGGGACGTGATACAATGTGTCAATTGTACATTTGGACTTGTTCTTAGAAATTCAAGGTTGGGAGTAGGCTACTATTCTATTTTCTAGCCTATCTTAATTGTTAGTTTGCTATGTGCATGGTGAATTAGTTAAAATGCTCTTCAATAATGGAAGACTCCTTAACCTGGAAGGTGAGTTCGAAGTCTAATTTCTTTTCCAAGTTACTTTTGAAGAGCATTGTATTTGTCTAAAGAGGGCATATCTCGTGTAAGATGGTTGATTGATCCATGTAAAAATTGTAAGTATGAAGAGCATATCTTTTATTAACACGATGGCAATTCATATATCAATGGAATCATTGATCTAAGAAGGATGGAATTATATCCTTACATGCCTCTGTGTATGTAAGAGGAAAGGAAACTAATTTGCATGTAGCTTCCCTATTTTCCTAGACTACTGAACTAGGATCATGTATCCGATTGGTCTGTAGTACTCTAATAATTGTATATACCGTGGAAGTTAAAACTTACAGCAAAGAGTTTAAGGTTTTAGTGGCTTGTGTCTTCTCTCTTGTTTCCTATTAATGAACCAACTTTTGGCTACAACATGAGTGTATAGGACTATAAGTCATAGAATAATATTTTATCCATTTGAAAAAACTTGCTTTTGATCTAGAAAACTCTTATTCGTTTTGAGTTGCTCTGTATATCATAGCATATTGATTCTACATTATTAGCATTTGGTCTTTTTGTGCCATTGTCTTTCATATCATTTTTATTTTGTAACTGCTTTTATCTATGGATTTAAGAGTTTTAATAAATAAAAAAAAAGGTGTGCTTAACTTGTGTGCTTTTACTCTCATGGTGGACAATTAAGATTTCCAACTCTAAGAAGTAAAATTTAAAAGGAAAAGAAATGTTTATTTGCATGACTTAATCAACACAAATTTGCCTTACACTTTCACATTTAAGAAATTTATACAAAAATATTGGGAACTAACCTATGTTGGCTAAAGACAGAATTAGGTATTTTTGCTATGAACTTAAATATGCAACATTTGCAAGCTTCAAATAAGAGCTAATATATATAAGAGTCACTAAAGCTACATTGGAATGTGTATTAAGTTATTTATTAGTAGTAATTAAAATTTTATGATTTGATTTATAAGTCATAATTTTCTCACAGATTCACATTCACGACATCGACCACGATTGATGTAACAACAATAGGGGATTGTAATGTATATTTTGCCATTTATGATGTTAGCTTTAATTTTGTCAATGCAAGTTTCTCTATTACCATGTAAACTTTATTATTGCTTGTTATTTTTTTTACTAAACTTCTCAAATAATTTTACTATATATTACATCATCTCTAAATTGTACTTTTGCTTTTGATCATTCATGGACAAGTAACACGTCGGGAGCCAAGAAAATTTCACAGAATCCAAGGTAACAAGGGAAGCACCGACATCGGGATGTTAGTCTAGAATGTTTTTACGATGGACAAACGGAAGCATTTATAGTGAAAGACACATGAGAATTAGGCTATAGATAGTTAACTCTAAAACGCCCAAGATTTACTATAGGCTCACATTGTTTCAAGTATTTGTCTTCGAATGCTTATAAGTTTTTGTTTAACTACTATGGTTATGTGCCTTTTTGTATTTCTTTCCTCTGTCTATGGTTTTTCACATTATTGTATTATCTAATTTCAACAAAATAATTACACAAACTATATATGACAAATTGGACGACAAACTATGTTTCCCTAATATTTACATACACATATTGGGTCACCGTTTTGTTTAATTTAAAGTTTTAGTGATTGATTGATAATGGATTCATATGAAAAATTGAGGTTTTTGTTTGGTTTTTTTATTGTGGGCATGTGCAATTCGACTGAGCTTTATTTGGTTTTTTGTTTTGTGTTATTTGGAGTTTTAGTGATCAAATTGATGATGGGTTAATTTTAGAAATTGAGGGTAACATTTGATTGTTTGTTTGTTTCGGGTTCATGCAATTCGGCAAAGTCCTAGCTCTGGATTCATTGTGTCTTCTTTACTAATTATTGTTAGAATTTTACGGCTTGCCAATGTCAAATAAATATGCAGTAAGCAAACCATGCAACCACAATTTTATGGATCCATGGAGTTTACTTCTCGAACAAAACTCGTAAAGAGGGAATGTACTAGCGTGAGAAGACAAGATGAGAGAATGGGCAAAACGGGATTTCAGCTAGCAATAATAAGCACTCCAGTTCAGATTTGGTTGCCAAAACGCCAGAACCCCCAATACTTCTGGCGATTGCAGAACAATCGGTCATTGCAGAACAGACGGTCACAAGATCGAGGCATGGACAGAATACTGAGCATTTAAGGACAAGCTTAGACATGGAGAGAGCCAGGAAGCTCTAGCAGAAACCAATTGCTAGGCAGAGCACAAGGAGGAACACCAAGAGCCTAATGTAAGTTCAGACTCTCTTCAGAATAGACAATTGCCATCTTCCATCATACAAAACATGAAGACAATGAAATAAGATACAAGAATACGAGCTACTCTAAGCTCTTGTGTTTGAATACTTCAAAGATTTTGTATAAACCTAACTACTACTATTTTTTTCATGGCTAACATATATTTCAGTTAACATTGTATTGCTTATTTAGCAAAGTATGTTGCACAAGCTATACATTACTCGTTGAGCGACAAATGCTACAATGCTATCATTTACATACACATATTGGGGGACCGTGCGCGTTAGCGCGCGGTCCAACAACTAGTGATTAAAATAACATATAAAATTAACCTAATAATACCTAAAGGATTAATCAAAATGAACCCTTACGTTTTGGAACCAAATTAAGGCGCAAAACAACTTAAATAAGTTCAGTAATTAGTAAATCTCAGTTGTAAAATCCCTATTTAAGAGTAAGGTAAATCAAGCGAGTTCCTAAATAAAATAATAGAGATAGTCGTGTATTAATCCACATCAGGGAATATAGTATGTCGACATATGCCTTATCGAGAGATTTCGGCTCGTTACTTGGCAGTTGGCACATGGAACTAAGGCAGGGTTGCATCGGTCCATGTTTGTTTATGAACTTTGCCAATTTTCAGAAGTTCCTCTGTTTTTCTTGGTACTTGCTAGCATTTGACATGGAGAATTGGATAAGCATCCAAACTCCAAAGTGCAAACAAGTATAACCTTCTCCTTTCCTTCCACACCGATAAGAGACAACCTTACAACTATTATCTTTCAGCGAATTTAAAGACCTTTTTCTGTTAAAGAATTCACTAGCGCTAAATCTCCGTAATTTCTTTCTTTTCACCTCTTACTCGGAATCCCTTCAAAATGGTAATAATTGGCTGATTGTCTGTAAACCCGTTATTGTATCAAAGCTTTTATAACAACTACAATTTTGTTCTTGCCTCTATCATAAAAAGATCTACATCATGATGACACGCAGGATGATGAATGCATTGAGGTTTAAGGGCTTATAGATCTTATGATTTTAGTGACTATTATAATAAGTATAGCCATAATTTTCCTTGGTTAGTTGGTATTTACTCGGTAATGTTGTAAAATATAATTTCTTATAATCTTTACTAAAATGTATAATAAAGATTTTAATGGTTAAAGTTATGTATTGGAGACCGTGAAAAATCATATGTGGAGCTAATCATATATCATTTGTTATGGTTGTTTTATGGCAGCTCTTTTAACTCCTCTCTGATTTTTTTAGTTGATTGTTGAAGCATCATTGGATAAGGAAGAGATGAAATCTGCAATTCTCAAGTGCACAAACAGAGTTGAGCTATAATTTTGACCATTTTTAACCCCACAATTATTGTACATCCTCTCCTGCCTCTGTTTATCTTAGGGTTCCCTTTTGTTGTTTTTGACCCCTTCCCCTTTTTTAGTGTTTCCTTTTGTTATATTGTATGTTTTATATTAATTTGGGATTGGCATTATAGGTTATAGGACTCCTTATTAATGTGCAGCTTTTTTACAAAACTAATCATATATTTGCAATAAATAGAAATTATCATCAATTGAAATTATTCACATAATTGTTAGGTCATGTAAACTTGATTTCCGCAAATTCTGAAAGATTTTTTTCTCTATTTTAAGGAAATATTATTTTTCCCTTGGCTTCTTTCCTTTATGCTTCATTCATAATGAATCAGCAAGTTATGATAACAAACTCCTGAACTTGTATTTCTTTTTTTACTTCCATTGCTTGCTTCACAAGTCTTCTTAGTATTAGAACAAAAGAACCCTAATTGCTGAAAATTTGCAGATGTTCATTCACTCGAAAGTCGAACCTGGAAAAAAATCTACAATACGAAATTAACTACAATTTACATTAAAAATAAATTTCTAATCATCATTACTTTGATAAAAAAACACAATAATATATAGGAGTAACAATCAAGAACCCTTAAAAACATTCTAAATAAATACGCAATTTAGCTCTAGATTTGGGTCCTAAAATATCTTAATTACAGCAGTATACTATTGGCAATTGCAATGACATGAGTATTTGGAAATACAAAATTATCAACACTTGATTCACATCAAAATTGCAGAGCGACAAATAGGGCAAGACTTGTGATCATACAACCACTTCCACAAGCATAAGCCATGAAACATATGCATGCATGCAGTTGTACAAACTCCTTCTCCACTCTCAAATTCCTCTTGACAAACGCCACATACTTCTCCCTTCTGGTCCTCCGACACCACTGCTGCGTTCATCGCCGCTTCGCGTGGGTCCACCGGCATATCTCTCTCCATGATCTTCGCCTCTATGTGGAAAAACTCGAGATTCGTCTCCTCGAAAACCGCCTCAAACTCTCGACCACTGGCTTCTGCCCTTCTCCAAGCCACCTCCGCGAGGCGGCCTTTGATCTTGGCTAGGACGTCCATGAGTTCATCCCCTTCCTTAGGCCCCAAGCCATGACTCTCAGAGTATTCACCCCAATTTGCTAACTTGTTTATGGTTTTTACTGCTGTTCTTGCTAGCTCCATTACTTCCAAACCATCATGTGTATCATCCATGGTAGAAAAGTTTGGAGATTGAAAGTGATAACGATGAACTTCTATGGTGGGATACATAGGGATTTTTAAGGGTTTAACGTTAGAAATAAATAGGACTAGCTTATGGGCAGGGCCGGTTCTGAGGGTAGGCCTCGAGTGCGACTGCCTAGGGCCCAACTCTTCAAGGGGCCCAAATTACAAATAAAAAAATTTGCTTCAATGTGGGGATACTCCGAGAATACCGAAGAAGAAAAGAAGAAAGAGAATATTTAGGGACCTTTATTACTTTCTTTTTCCTAAACGTTCACTTCTTAATTCTAATATTTTGCCAACTCATGAACTTCTTCGTATATTCCCAATAATCCCACCTTTAATTCAAATGGAAAACATTATTTTCCCCAAAAGGTTCAACAATTAATAGCAAATTTTTGTCCAATATTCCCATTGAATAGCGATAAAGAATTTTATCATCTATAATTTGTACAATACCACACTCCAATTCATATTAGTTTCAATCATCTAAAACAATTTTACTAAAAAAATATTCTGATCAAGGAGCTTTGAAAATCAATTGAAAAACTATTATCTATACTGAGTAAGTCTTGGGATAGACCATTAAGATCAAAAGGTTTTAATTTAAAGTAACAAGGCTTTAGCTCATATAATCATTGATGTTTTTACTTAAAAGCATAAGTGTTAAAATTTTAAAACTTTGAACTCAACCTTACCATTTTAACTTAACCATCATACTGTCTATCCATGTACTCACCGTCAAACATAAGTCTCTGTATTAATTTTGATATTTGATTTCTTCTTGATTTTATTTTTAAATGTTGTTGTTTCGTAATATCTTTACACATTCTATAATTTTTTTCCCAATATTTTTTTGAATATTTTTTTTTCCTTTCCAAATTCTTATTTTTCATATGGGTGTTTGTGTATTTTTCATGGATATACATAGTTTTCTCTTTTTGGTGATAAATGATGACCTTAACATGAGAAGGACTTTTAGATTATCGGCAATGATGGTGGAGTTCAATACTTATGCCAATTCTTTTGAGAAAAGGAAGTTATTGAAGAAATGAACTAAAGCGTATTAATAGTACTATATTTCTAAAAGACAAATGCCCTATTTGTTTTTGTATAGTTTTGAGACACAACTTCAAAAATTAATATCTAATTTCAGATATATGAAGAAAAAAATCTATATTTTTGGGGCCCATTTTGGTTTTTCTCCTAGGGCCCCCAAAATGTCAGGAACGGCACTGCTGATGGGATATATTAGTATAAGTTTAGGCATAATATGAAGTATGATGTTAATAGGTGTGTATATATAGGTATTGGGTCGGCAATTCTAGGCGGTTAAGTATATGCTTCTAGATTATCTTAGCCAGGGTAGGTCTTACACTCTCATCCTTCATCTAGGTCTCTAACAAGCTAAGTTCTAGGGTAACACAATTTCAACGCAACAAGATAGAATATCTGTTTCTTTTTTTATTTTTTTGAGAGGAAATATTATCCGTTTGATTTATAGCTTTGGGCCTTTTTATAATTTCGTTACATCAAAATTAAAATATACGATCATAACTAATTTAATACTATAATGATTTCTATGAACCATAAAATAAAACAAATAGTTTACAATAAGATGACATTATGTTCAAAGAGGACAGTCTAATTACACGCGCCAAACGCTAAACAGTCCAGATGAATTGATTTTTTTTTAACTTTTCGACCTAAAACCTTAACTTTTGTGTTTTTTTAAAAAAAAACTTTTTAACCTTAAACCCTTAACTTTTGCATAACAATCCATAACTAATACCATTTATGCATGTGAAATCGATATTAACAAATAGGCTAAAAATGTCAACTTTTAAACTTAAAAACTTAACTTTTGAACCTAAAGCCTTTAACTTTTAAATATCGACATAAGATATTTTGTTTAACAAAGAGACTTAAAATATCAATTTTTAGACCTTGAAAGTTAACTTTTAAATCCAAACATCAACTTTGGAATATAAACACATAATAAAACTTAACTATTCGACAAAGAACATTAACTTATAAACAAAAGGTATTTACTTTTCACCCTAAGACATTAACTTTAATTAGAAATTGGAAATATGTTATGATATTAACAAATGGGTTATAAAAACCATAACTTTTGAACCTAAAACGTCAACTTTTGAAACTGGAAGACGAGCGTGTAACGGGGAAGGGAAGATGCGTGTTCGTGAATCCGTGCTAAATGAGTCTATTGGAAGAGCAAAGAAAAAAAAGAAAGAAAAGAAAGAGATTTTTTCCTGATTTGTTTTGCCAAGATTGAACACTTTGCTTTTCCTTTTATTCCTAGTTGGAAGTTTCTACGAGATAATAGATCGTTTTCAAGAAGGGAAAAGCACCCTTATTCTTTTCTCTGTTCTTCAATTTCAAAAAAATAAAAATTGAACAAATAAAAATAGATGAAAGCCGGCTATCGGAATCGAACCGATTACCATCGCATTACAAATGCGATGCTCTAACCTCTGAGCTAAGCGGGCTTCCAGAAATTCTACATGCACTGGAATTCAATGAACTGTATTTTAGTTTAGGCTTATTCATTTTTATTCTTTTATGATATGAATTTCAAATAAATATTTCAAATCAAATAAATAGGAATATTGAATTTAGTTTAATTCTCTCAATGTATATTCGATTTTGTGCCTAGAACAATTAGATTTAGAAATTATTGTATATATTAAGACCATCTTTTACAAGAATTTAAACCTTACCAAATGCATAACTTAATTACAAATTTAAGGAAAAAATCATACATATATATACATGGATAATTCTACAATGGCCACAACAAAATTGTAGCCACTATAACTATTTAAATCTAAACCCTTCATTAGTTATAGGCTCATCTTGACCATTAATATAAATGATTTAATAAAAAAAGTCAAATATTTTAGAAATTAAATATATTTAATAGAAAAGATGCAATTTACAAAAATTAAGGGTTGAGTTTGAAACTATTGCAATGGCTACAATTTAATTATAGCCATTGAATAACCTTCCATATATACATATATGGATCTGCATTTGCTATTTTTAATCACCTCAAAGGGTTGTTAAACATACGAGTGTAAATTGAATATTGAATTGGACTTTATTTGCCAAGTTAAATTTCTTTTATATTGGTTCTTAGACTTTTAGTTACAAACTAACACAAGATTTTATGTTAAAACCGAAATGTTTTGACTTTATAACATTTTGGTTTTATCATGGTCTACACATAAGTATATAGATAGACATCCTACCACAAGACTTACTCTATCCGCTACTTTTTTGGAATTGTCCCAAGGGTTGTAAATATTATATATTCTATCTTTGGAATTGAAATGGAATATGAAATTAAGTGTCTACTAATGTGTCTTATTAATAATATGATGCTAATTTTTTTATTAAGTAAACAATTAGGTGGATTTTTATATAAAAAAATTATTTTTTTCCTAAAGTAGTGTAAGTGAATTGGTATTTTCCTATTAGTATTAATTATTGGCAAAGTCTTATTAAAGACGGTCTTTAATGTAAGACCAGCCCAATAAGCCAATAAAAAGCCCAATTTCGCGTGACACATGCTAAGGAGCCCAGAAAAATTGTTTTTTTTTTAACTTTTCAACCTAAAACCTTAACTTTTACGTTTTTTTAACTTTTCAACCTAAAACTTTAATTTTTGCATAAAAATCCATAACTAATAGGGCTAATGGAGTGTAGGGTATCGATTCCACATATGATATTAGTTATGGATTTTTATACAAAAGTTAAGGTTTTAGGGCAAAAAGTTAAAAAAACGCAAAAGTTAAGGTTTTGGGTCGAAAAGTTATAAAAAATCAACTTGGCTGGGCTGCTTAGCATGTGGCCCGCGTCATGGGCCTCTCTAAGGCTTTTTGGGCTGGTCTGAGGTTAAGCTTAACATAAGACCGTATTATAGTAAACCAACTCTTAATCATTTGTGCACCCCTAAATCTTAAACCCTGGTTCCGCCACTACTCGAACCTGAAAAAAATTCTACATTACGATTTTAACTACAATTTAAGATTTTAAGTAACAATAAAAATAAATTTCTAATCATCATTACTTTGATAAAAAAACACACACAATATGAATAATACGAGTAACAATCAAGAACCCTAAAAAACATTCTGAATATATACGCAATTTAGCTCTAGATTTGGGTCCTAAAATATCTTAATTACAGCAGTATACTATTGGCAATTGCAATGACATGAGTATTTGGAAATACAAAATTATCAACACTTGATTCACATCAAAATTGCAGAGCGACAAATAGGGCAAGACTTGTGATCATACAACCACTTCCACAAGCATAAGCCATGAAACATATGCATGCATGCAGTTGTACAAACTCCTTCTCCACTCTCAAATTCCTCTTGACAAACGCCACATACTTCTCCCTTCTGGTCCTCCGACACCACGGCTGCGTTCATCGCCGCTTCGCGTGGGTCCACCGGCATATCTCTCTCCATGATCTTCGCCTCTATGTGGAAAAACTCGAGATTCGTCTCCTCGAAAACCGCCTCAAACTCTCGACCACTGGCTTCTGCCCTTCTCCAAGCCACCTCCGCAAGGCGGCCGTTGATCTTGGCTAGGACCTTCATGAGTTCATCCCCTTCCTTAGGCCCCAAGCCATGACTCTCAGAGTATTCACCCCAATTTGCTAACTTGTTTATGGTTTCTACTGCTGCTCTTGCTATCTCCATTACTTCCAAACCATCATGTGTATCATCCATGGTAGAAAAATTATTTGGAGATTGAAAGTGAGAATGATGAAATTCTATGGTGGGATACATAGGGATTACTTGAGGGTTTAACGATAGAAATAAATAGGGCTAGCTTATGGGATATATTAGTATAAGTTTAGGCATAATAATATAAAGAAGTATGATGTTAATAGGTGTGTATATATAGGTATTGGGTCGGCAATTGAAGGCGGTTAAGTTGCTTCTAGATCTTAGCCAATAGCCAGGGTAGGTCTTATACTCTCATCCTTTCATCTAGGTCTCTAACATCCTAAGTTTTAGGGTAACACAATTTCCGCGTAAAAAGATAGAATTTCTGTTTAATTTTTAAAAAAAAATAATTTTGAGAGGAAATATTTGTTTAATTTAGAGCATTGTAATGGGCTTTTTCATTACATCAAAAAATAAAAGATACGATCATAACTAATTTAATACTATAATGATTTCTATGAAGTATAAAACAAATAAACCTTAATATTGAAAATCGTACATATATATGAATATGGATCTGCATTTGCTATTTTTTAATCGCCTCAACTTCAACGGTTTGGATCTGCATTTGATATTTTTAATCGCCTCAAATTCAACGGTTGCTACACATAAGAGTGTATAATTAGATATTGAATTGGACTTCATTTGCCAAGTTAATTTCTTTTGGCATTAAAATCTTTTTAGGCAAAATTCAATCTGCCTTGCTTACAAGTTCATTCCAATATGCCATGCCAAACATATTTCGATACTCTCGACTCTTGAGTCTAATTTTAGTTCATTCCAATATGCTTAGCGTGTGGCGCGAGTCATTGGCTTCTCTAAGGCTTATTGGGCTGGTCTGAGGTTAAAGCTTAACCTAAGACCGTCTTATAGTAAAACAAATTATTATTATTATTATTTATAACAATAATAATATTATAATACTTAATACTAATGATATTTTATTTAGTTATTATTATGGTTATCATTAAGTATTATTACTATTACTATTCCTATTACTATTATTATTATATTATTATTATTATCATTAAGTATTATAATAATTATTATTATTATAGTCATTAAGTATTGTTGTTATTATTATTATTAGTATTACTATTATTATTTCTATATTGTATTGTCATATATCATCTATATAATTCTATTCACAAAATTAAGCTCAATTCAGTTCAGTTCAGTTCAGTTTTTTGCAGGCCAAAAAACAAGGCCTAAATCTGGCCTAGTCCACATTTTGTAATTGAGATTTCGTATATTTTCGTTCCCAGTCTAGACTCTAGAGAGAGATCTACTGGGCCTCCTTTATCGTGCAATCCTTATAAAAATAACAGAAAAAGGTGTAAAAATAAGATAAAAGGGTGTAAAAATGACATAAATACCATAAAATTGAAAGAAAATGCCATAAAATGAATAGTTATAAAAATGACAGAATATTTGATAATAATTGATAATTAATTATAAAAATGATAGAGATAAAAATGTTAGTTGTAAAACTGACTGAAGATGTGATAAAAAGGACAGAAAATCCAATAAAAATGATAGTTGTAAAATTGATAGAAAATGCAATAAAGATGATAATTATAATAATAATGATACATAAGGTCATAAAAATGACGAGAAATGTAAGAGCAGATTGCACTAATAAAAATAATAGTTACTGACTTCGTCCTCTGAAGGATTTTCCATTTCTTATAGGCACACAGCTTCAGGAGGGAGGTTGGCGTGGGCCTAAATTTTTATTTTATAATTGAAAAGTAAGGAAATTTCTATATTTTAGAATCGGTTATTAAGAGAAAGAGTAGGGTCAAGTACTTTTTGTAAGAAAAATAATATTATAATAGGTGGACCATATCCAAAAAGGAAATGAAAAATGTAACTGGGACAAACAAAGATGGAAAAATGAAAATCCTTTGAGGGAGGGATGGAGCCAAAAAATAATACAGAAAATGCCATAAAAATGATAGTTTGTTAAAGCGGCGGAAAATGCAATAAAATTATTGGTTATAAAGATGACAAAAAATGTGTTAAAAATGATAGTCGCAAAAATGACAGAATATGCGATAAAAATGATAGTTATAATAAAAATGACACTTAAGGTCATACATAACAGGAAAGGAAAAAACAAACAACACAATAAGAAAGCCGTCACCATAAGAAGAGGCCAAACAGGAACCTGTATATATATGTATATGCACAAATATTGTTTTTTCTTCCAATTTCGGATTTTGAATTGGACTTTGGACTCTAAAAAGTTGAGCTCAAGTCTAATCTAAATTAAACGAACATTAACTTTATATAAAAGAACAGACGTCAAAGTTACTTGGAATAAAAACTTTTTGAAATTGAGTTGTTACAATGAACGCTTGAAATTAATAAATAAACATATTGAATAACCATAATGAACAATAAAGGTATATAATAGAATATGTGACAAAGTTAATTGGATTAAAAACTTTTTTGAAATTGGGTCCATTGAACATTTGGAGGAATTTTTTTTGGCAAATGAATTAAAAAATGGTCCCATGTTGCTAATGTTCATTGAAGTTGAACTAATTATGTTCATTCCGTATTCATTGATGAGGGTTTTTGAATTTCTTTTTTGTACATTGAAGAAAGCATCCTGCTCCTTGGTGCACCATCTAATTTGCGTTAGACTAGTAACTCATACTCATTTGACTGTTTAACTCGTACTCATTTGGTTTCATACTCATTATGTAACTCATATTCATTAGAAAAAATCATACTCATTTGACAAAATCATACTCATTTGACTTCATACTCATTAAGGTAACTCGAACTCATTTGGCTAACTTATACTCATTTGGCTTCTTATTCATTTGACTAACTCATACTCATTTGGCTAAAATATTTTGAGGTGTACGTAAAGATACATACACCAAGGTATACTTTTTATATTTTGATGTGAGAATAAGAGTTTTGCGTATAAGACAATAGCAGGTATGGAAAGTTGGAATTGTTAGTTATGACTTATGAGCTCATTAAAGTATTGCCATTACTTTGCTTGATAACAAAGTTACAAAAATACCCTTACAAATTGCCTTCTTTTTTTTCTTTTCTTAACAAGGGTTATTTATGTTGTCAGGCAACACCCTTTCATCAAAGTGCTTAAGTATAACCATTAAATGATTAAAATGAGAGATCTTTTGGCACTAGAAATTTCTATTAATTGTAAATTTGACCTCTTTTTTGACTGACATTTATCTTACAAAATGTAGTTATTGGAAATTCATGGAACCTTTTCCACATTAATGCTCAATCAAAAAATAATTCCAACTCTACCATAATTTTGAAATTAATCCCCAATTCCCCACTCTTCCGTCCATATATCGTACTGCTTAGTGTTAGTAATTGAATTAGCGATAAGTTAACCAATAACGCTAATTCACTTAGTGAATTCAAAATCTATCATTCAATTATTACACGGTTTAGGAAGAAAGAAAGCAAAGTAATAACGAGTAGCCCCTTGAAGTTATTTTCTGTTTGCAATTGATTATGATTAGTCGTTCTAAAGCAACCTGATAATCTGATATCCAACTTAAATTACCACAAAAATGATTAAACTACTTAAATGGACCCTGGTACAAATCAACTGTAGCTTAGTAAATAGTAGACTTTGCATCTTTAATTTCCCCTTGGCTTCTATTCATCATTATTCATGCTCTAAGCTATTCCAATCCATGAGTTTACACAACTGAAGAGGAAAGTCTATTTGAAGAAAATCTACAAAGAACATTAGGAAAACGAAGTAAAAAGGTCATAGTTTACGAGAAAAATACAATACCTTAAGACTACAATTACTTTAAAAAAAGAAATCAAAGAAAATAAGAATTTTTTCTTCAATAATGCTTAAAGATTCTTAATTTCTCTCTATACGCTGTTTTGAAACTTATTTACCACTATACCGTTCATGTAGGATCAATAGCGCTTTCGTTTTTTTTCCGGCGGAATCAGGGCGAAGGAAGTAGCGAGTTAGTAAACTAAATCGCTACTCCAAGTAGCGAGTTCATGTTTACAAACTTCCTGCTTCTCCCATATTTTGCAAAAAAAAAAAACTACATGGTAAACTCACTAGTTGGAGTAGCGAGTTTGTGCTGAAATAAAATAAAGGTCCGTTCTTGCCCAATCCTAAGCGGACGGTATACTGGTAAATGAGTTTCAAACGGCGCATGGAGAGAATTTAAGAATCGTTTAACATTATTGATGAAAAAAAACTCACAAGTAAAGCTATAAAATGTGGAATAAGGAA
Organism: Patellifolia procumbens; assembly: GCA_947645195.1. Classification (NCBI taxonomy): domain Eukaryota; kingdom Viridiplantae; phylum Streptophyta; class Magnoliopsida; order Caryophyllales; family Amaranthaceae; genus Patellifolia; species Patellifolia procumbens. Next base: position 213,945 of record CANSGD010000170.1, on the reverse strand, counting down.
GAAAAAAAATCAAAACAAAAAAATAGAGGATTTGGAGTGAAATAAATGTCATGCATCATTTCTATAATTCTATGTTTTCTTTAATGACAAAGTATTCAATTCTTATCTCTAAAATTGAGCCTAGGTAAATGAGGGTAATGCTTCCATCACAAACTTCAACCCTCATCCCATCTTGTATTTTCCTCCCCACTAAACAACTAGAAAACTTATTAGAATTCCTTTCATTTTAGGGGCCGTTTGACATGTACAAATGTGAGTTTGGGGATTATAAGATGAGATGTAAATTGAAAAAATATTATATTTAGTCGGTGTTGAGAATAAAAAATGAAGCTATTAAACTACAACCTTTTTTTTGGCAGTAGATAGAGCAAAAACAACACTACAGAGTAGTGGACAAGATGCCTTTCCTGGCTTTGGTTGCCAGATCATGAGCTGTGACAACCCCTTGTCTCGCTACCTTGGAACAAGCAAAACAAGTACAATTAGTAGTTAACTCCCTGCAGTCTAAGATGATTGTCCTGATCTCCAGTGGAGCAGCCATCGGACGTTTCCACGCATTGACTAGAGCAACGCTGTCCGTTTTGATGTGAATGTGTTTTGAGTACTCAAGGGCCTTTTTCAATCCTTCGTAACACGCTTTGGCTTCAGCTTGGATCGGGGAGGTAGCATAAATCCTTTTTGCACCTTGAAAAGAATACAATGGATGCTCACTTTTCCAGCCAATAGCCGCTCCCCATTGATTTTTCGTCATCTTATTATAAGATACCTAGGAGCCGTCTATCTGTACGATGAGAGTCTCATTTGTATTCTCATTGCCTTGTTCAAACTTGTGCTCTTTCGATGGGCTTTCTTGCTGAGAATGGCAAAGAACCTCCTTTCCTTGCTTGCTAGACTTTGCATGGGACCATCTTAGCCAGTTTTCCTTGTAGATGGACAAGATTCTGATTGGGTTGGATTGTTCTGATTTGAATATGATGCTGTTTTTGTGTATCCAGATCGAACAAAGCATGGAGGTGAACATAACCGCGAGATCTTCATGAATGGAAAGAAGATAAGACCAGAAATTTGTGAGCCACGCCTTTATATGCAAGCTCGAATACCTTTGGTTGCTGATGCCGAGATCCCCACATCCCCACACACGATCCACTATATCACAGTCTCTTAAAAACGTGTGCTATGGATTCTGGTTGCTGATGACAGATAGGGCAGCCCAAATCTCCCTTCCAACCCCTCTTAGCAAGGTTGTCCCTAGTAGGGAGACTATTATTGCAAATCTTCCACAGAAACATTTTCCATTTTGGAAACAGCCTAGAATTCTCCATTTTCTTCCAAAATTTATCTTCTCCCATTTTCTTTGTAGCTCTGGATTTCATGATTGCCCAATAATCAGATTTAACCGAGTATTCGCCATTGTTTGTGAAGCCCCAAACTATCTCATCCTCCACTACCTTGTCTGGGATGTGAGTAGCAAAAATCCTGGTGGCTTCCTCTCTTGGGAATAAGGCCCAAATTTTTGTATGATCCCACTTCCTCTTTTGATCTATCAGATCCTCTACCCTTGTAGGTCTACCTTGGAGCTGGGCAGGATCACAAATCTTTCCTTTGAGCACCTCATTTCCCACCCATGTGTCTTGCCAGATTCTAATATTATTGCCCCTTCCTAGCATTTTCCTCCAGCCCTGTTTTAGTTTAGTCGAAGCTTTCAAAATGCTCTTGTACGCATAGGAGGCACTAGCAGGCGTGGATGGTTGACTTGTATTCACGACTCTGAAGATTGGGTCTAGCTGATACCGGGCTTTGTAAATTCTGGCTATAAGTGAGTTTTGGTTCTTGTGTATGCGCCACGCTTGCTTGGCCAAGAGGGAATTGTTGAAATGTTCTATGTTTTTTAGACCCAGGCCTCCCTCGTACTTGTGTTTCTCTAGCAGGTCCTTTTAATTCCAATAGATTGGTTTCTTTCCATACTAGAAGCCCAAAAGAACCTCAGAAATAGGGATGAAATTTTTTTACATTTTTTTGGGGGGGAGGTAAATACTAAGGATATGAGAGGCAATCATGCAAAGAATAGCATTGAAAAAAATGAGTTTACCTGATTGAGAGAGGGTAGCAAATTTCCAGCTCTGAATTTTTTGGCTAACCTTCTCATAGATTTGCTGGAGCGGAGAGAAGTTCCTACCATCCATGATTGCCTCTCATATCTGAGAGGGCTGATTGGAAAGAACCGTCAGATTGAGGTGAGTTGGGGGGATTTCTTTTAAAACTTCTGGAATATTAATGCTTTGTGGAGGTGAGGGAGGTGTTGGGTGGTTAGTGCTCTTAATTACCACCAAGTCAACTTGAGCCACTTCCATTTTGAATTTTTCATTTTCAAAGTCTCCCGGTTTTCCGATGCTTCCTTGATAATGACACTTAGCTCATCAAACCCTTGGTATTGAGTTTGATTGTCATGTTTTAACACGGGCTGGGGTTGCAGGAAATCCGGAAGTGGGTCAGAAGTGGTCCATAGATTTCCAAAGAGGTGGTTGATCTCTTCGTAGTCTATAGTACCAAAAGGAATAAACGGGTCCAGAAATGGGAAAGACGGGAAATGAAAACGATTCCATAAAGAGGAGTCGTTGCTTTCAGTAAAGATTGGCGCATGAGATGTGGGTTCATTTTCTCTGAAAAGCTCTTCAAGGAAGTAAAAGTCATCCATATTCTTTGGAGTTTGGCTGATGTGGATGATGAAAGAGGAAAGACGGAAGGTGGTGGGGTTTTGATGTTTGGGAAAATGGGGAAATGGGGAACACCAGAGAATAAAGGAATAAATAGAAAGAGAGGTAGTTGGGGAGGGGAGTTTGCATAAATGCGGTATGTTGGGGAAACTTGGGGGGAGAGAGTTACCATAAATATGTATGGGGAAGGATGGAGATTGATGATTACTTTTCTTGGAGTTGTTGTCAGAGTAGTGAGGATGCTTGGGTTGATACGGCGGCTCACTTATCATCCTTAACTCAAAGATTTGTTTCTTGATTTTCCTGTTGAGTGCATTAAACCTCCATAAAAGCTCCATTAAAGAGAGTTCCTGTGCATAATGAATGCCAGTAAATGCTGATATATATCTTATGCGGATAATGCTGAGGGCACCCTTGTGTGACGTCATCGAACTGTGGTGTAACCTCCATGGATTCTTGTTCTGAACTCTGTTTGACATACTGCCCGGTATCTCCCTGGGTGTGCCGGGAATATTTACCGTCAGAGCTCCGATTTCTTTTTGATGTGGCTTCGTTGTTACTATTCTCCTCTTCTCGATGTTTCCTCTTAGGGCTTCTCCCTCCTTCCGTATTTCCCCCCGTTGGATTGCAAGGGGCTCGTGGCCCTCCATCAGAATCGTCCGAGTCTTCCGTTTTATCTTAATGTTCCGAAGTAGAGTCTCCTGATTCGTTATCATCATCTTGATTATCTTCCTCCACTGTCTGTTCTGAGAGACTAGGGCCTAGATTGTCTCTTGTTGAGTGCAAGTTAACCAGGTCAACTCTGGTGGTCCTGTTCCTTTCCACACGCTTGAGCCCTATAATTTTACTTGAATAGAGTGGCTCCTGTTGCTGGCTAATTTGCAGGTTGAAGTCGTAGTTGCATATTCCTTGCATGACTTGAGCAAAGTGCAATCTTGCCATCTCTTGTGGCATGAGACACTTATATTTCTTGTGACCTATTCTTCCACAGTTGGTGCAAAAGTTGAAGACACCTTCATATTGAATATCCACCCATATTTTTTCTCCATTGCCAAGCTCTAAGAAAAAACCAGGGACAAGAGGATTACGAAGGTTAATCCTCATTTTTGCACATAGATACTCCTTAGGTCCATCTGCATTAGATTCCTCGTCAAAATAATAAAGGAGACCCATTCTTTCTAGCCCTCTTCTTGCCACCTTTGGTTTGTTGTAAATGAAGGGTAAACCTTCCACTCTGACCCAAATAGTGGCTCGAGAGAAATCCAACGTGGTGGCGGAGGCTGTTGGGTGCCAGTTGGTGAATGTGATGAGGGCCCCATCATAACAGGCCGAGCCTAGAGATAAGATTATCTCTATCACGTACATGGGAGCAAAAGAAGAAGTATGACTTACCTACCTTCTTGACTTGAATTTCATCTCTTGTTGTCCACCTTAAAAAGATCCAATTTTGGATCGTTTCTTCACTAAAGACCCGATGATCTCTGAATTTTCCAATGACAACATTATTGTACATGTTGTCTGCTGGGACTAGATCATCGTCCCAAAGATGAACTTTTGTACCCATTTTCTTAGTTCACCTTCCATGTTTAGAATGTTTTTTATGTTTTCTTGTGTTGTTTGATTAGAATTGTTGGAGAGATGGGGGTAACAGGGAGAATAGAAAGTGTGAGATAAGGTTACTTTGCCTCAAGTTTTAGTGAGAGAAGCTGTCTCTTAGTGAGAGAAAATGAGTATTTTTAGAAAAAGGGTATTAGAGCTTAAACTACAACCTTACTAATGTAATACCCCTTCCCTTTCATTTGAGAGCAAAAAGAATGGATCGTTTGGGCTAAGGTGTTGTGTCGGCCTGTCGAACACGATTATTTTGTGTCCAAAACATGTTACATTCGGGAAGAGTATTTGGGGTCAAGGCTAAACAAACCTAAAATCATACCCCAAATCCATTTATTTGCGCCTATCTTTCTAAACAGATGAGGTCATTTTAAAAAAACAAGCCAAAACTTATGTCTAATCCTAAGTTTATTGGGTCGAGGCAGCCCCACAAACCGGGCCACTCTTAATCATACCTTCCACTCTACCTCCCTCTAATTTATGCCCACCCCATCTTATTGTATAGGAAATCGAAGAAGGATACTCCTACTCCCATCCCCACTCCCAAACATCCACATATGAGATTTGGAGGTGTTTATTGTGTGAATCAAGGGAACGACTGAGAATCCCTACATAGAGTAATCTCATGCTTGTTTATGGGGATAAGAGATTTTGATGGGACTCGAGAATGAGATTAAGACCCAGCTTATTTGGACTACATTAATGAAAGTTAGTTTAGTTTAGTTCAATTTAGTGCAGTTCACCTCACTTCAGTTAAGCTACAGAAAATTCAATTTGTTTCAGTTCACTTGAGTTCAGTTCAGTCCAATTCAGTTAAACTCCATACAATCCAAAAGAACGGAAGTTGGGAAAGAAATGACATGTATACTTTTACTGAAAAGAAAATAGATAGAGTTAGAATCTGTTCTTTTAGACTGAATGGAAGAGAACTGGACTAAACTGAATTGAAATCGACTGAACTGAACTAAAACGAACTGTATTTCTTGACTCAGTAGGAGCCGAACTGAACTAGACGAAAATTATTTATACTAATTCAGTCCAAAAAAATTAGTAATGGTATTAGAGTAATATAATTTTTTAAACCTAATTTATTTTCAACTCATACCAAACAACCAAACAAGAGTTAAATACTATATTAGCCTTATCCCACTCATCGAGAAATCCCTATCCACATTTCAAATTTCCATAATTAATTCCTATCCCACATTACCAAGGGGAAAGTCCCCATTCCTATCTGATAGATGTGAACAGTAACGTCTATCAGATAGGAACGTACTACATTTTTTTAAAAATATACTACGATCTTTTATTATACTACAATTTTCAGAAACTATACTACTCTAAGATGTATATAAATATACTACATTACGCGAAGAATATACTACCTAAATATATAAGTGTACTTTGTTTTTTAAAAAAGAGTTTAATATATGCCCAACCCCTATCTATCTGATAAGAATTGGGCAGCCCTCCTTTATAAAGCGCCCGATTGATTCAATTGAATTTTAATTTCCGATCGCCACTCTATTTCCACAAAAAACGAAGCTATTATCCCCAATCTCAAACCCCAATTTGCTCTTAGATTATTATTCTCTTACCATGTTATGTCCATTTGTTGTTCCTTGTACTACTTTCTACTTGCATTACAATACAAGCTTCCATTGCACCCAACTAAAAAAAACCAATACAAGCTTCCATTTTTAAAAAACAAGAACAAATTTTAAAAAATGGACCCAGCTGATCTAACTGAGCTCCAAAGCTTCCATTTTTACACCGCTTTTCAATAATCAAAACGGCTTCTTTCCTTTGTTTCTTCTCCTCTCTTTTTCCCCCATTTTCTCTCTTCTGTGCAAAAGAAATGAGTTCAGAAGGAGGAACTAGCACCTTTGTCATCAAATGGATCAACTTTCTCACTACTGTACCACCTTCTCTTCCTATTTTTTCCTCCTTTTTTTTTGCTGCTTTTACTTCAGTTTTATTATTCATATAGATATCAGTTTTTGTGCTCTTGTTCAATTTTAGAGTAAAATGTTAATTTTACTAGTTGTTTTTAATGGGTTTCTGTTTTTGCCAACTGGGTTTGTTTTGAATCTTGCTACTTTGAATTTTCTGGGCTAACTGGAACTTATTTCTGTCACTTCTGGGTGCAAATTATTTTGTGCACCAGCAGTACTCACGTTAAGTGTTTTCAAAAGTACATACTTTATCCGTCTTTTTTAGTAGATGCGACACGAATCTATTTTAGAAAAGTTGTTAATTACTTTGTCTTTTGAGCATCTCTCCTACCATATGGACCCTTCTTTTTTCCTCTGTAAACTCTATACTCTCCAAAAAATTGCGTAGGAGACCATAAAAAAAAAGCGGTGCGTCTAAAAAAATGGGGAAGTATGTGTTTTTTAGTTATGAAGTGAAAACAGCAATGTGCTTTGAAAATCAAGTTATGTACTTTATAATTGTTAATGTGCCTTGGCGGAGCAGTGCGCAAAATAGTTACTAACATTTGGGTGTTACCGTGTTAGTTTGCTACTAATTTTACCTTCTGTTTCCATGTCTTGTAATTAAATGTGATGATTGATGTGATGCAGCTTATAGCAATAGGAGTTATTGGATTTGGAATATGGATGAGTAGTCATACTGATGGTTGCAGAAAATCTCTCACTCTTCCTGTTCTAGCACTTGGTGCTATTATCCTTGTAATGTAAAGATTGTTAACATAATTTTTTTTTTTTTTGTGTTTTTATCTGTTGTTGATTCAATGCGGATTCCTAATTATGTTTATTATTTGTTTTGAAACCCTTTTGGCTAACAGATCGTTAATCGGGTTCGTAGGAGCTTGGAAGAACAACTCCATCTTATTATGGATTGTATCCTTTGTTTCATTTGGTTTAATTAATGAAGTGGATTGATTTGATTGTTTTTGCTGCCATGAATCTTCCTTGACCAGGGTTGTTTTTTCAGTACTTGATACTGTTATGCTTGATCCTCGTGGCAATTTTGATCTTCACCGTATTGGCGTAAGTAGTTCTTCCCCAAAATTTAAACATGTTTTGTTTTTCAAATTAGCTTAAATTGGTCTAAACAAGATTTTTATCTGTGTGCTAGGGAACTTAGGCTGCTGGCACTTTAGTTTGCATGTTGGTGAACATCTGTTTGTTTCCAGTCTCTGTTGAGTCACTTGAGTGTATAGCTATTGTTATCATCTGTTAAATGTGGTCAAACATAACTTCACCTTCATTTTTTAGCTAGTTGTTGAAAGTGTTGAGCTCATGTCCAATGCACATCAACAACGTTGTTGTTCTTAGGGAGATTAGACTTTAAACACCAAATGCTTCACTTGAGGTTGGGAAAATATTAACCTTTTGCCAAGTGTCATACACTCATACTTCCATCGAAAATTCTGTGTGGCTTCTCAAAACTTCATTCAAGGAGGCAGGATAGAGTGTGGAGATCTTGACCTTTCTATAGAACTTTGGATTCAATCATTTCGATGGCATAATGCGATATTTTTTGGTCACTGTAGCAAGATGAAAACTATGTTTCACAATCTTGGGTCCTAATTCACACATAGGTGAAATGAAAATTTTAAGTAACATAGCTACTTTATGAAGTATCCATAGCCACATTGGATTGTCGAGAATCTGACAGTGAGGAGAAAGAAGAGTCTAAGTCACATAGAATGAATGTAGGCTGTGTTTGGTTCAAGTGCTCTTCAAAAAATGGACTGGTTTCGATTCAATTAAAGGAGAGGAAAGGAATCCAGGGGTAGATTCATTACCATCTGAAATTATGTCTGGTTGTGAACACGTAGTGGTCAAGTGGGTGGAACATGGATGGTTTAGGTTACCTCCAAGTAAGCGAATTTGAAACTGCAAGGGGTGGAGAGGTTTTATCCGGGTAGATTCCCATTGAGGCTAGTACCGGAGTGGAATAACAAAAATGCAAGCCCAACCAAATATGCTCTAAGTCTACAAAGTTAGATCCTTCTTGGTAAATTTGCATCCTCTCTAAATTAGTGAGTTTGGATGGGTTAGACTGTGCTTTGTTCAAGCATTGTCTTTGATAAGATAAATTCTTCTTTTTAGAAGAGGTAGAGTAGACTTTGGCAAAAAAGAAAATGAGGATGCGTGTTCTAGAAATGCATAGTTGGAAATTTTGAACCCTCATGTTCATCATGTTTTATCATTAGTTCCTTTCTAAGTGAAATATTTTGAATAAACTAAATGTATCAGCTTTCTTATGCGTCTTACAACTAGTAGTTAATAACTTCTAGTTTGTGAGCCCTTTGCATCTTTTTGTAAACTTTTGTGTATAACATCATTTTGATTTGTAAGCTTTTTTAATTTTCCCAATCTTATGTTTAACAAACACTTGTTACATGAGAATTAATGTACAGTAGTAAATCACAAGTGTGTAATTGAGTCATACTGTTTGTTTATGAAAACGATTTCTCAATGTAGTCACAACTCGCTCGTAGATACATATGAATATATGATATGTAAGTGTTAAAGACAAACGCCTTTCAGAATCCCATTGTTTAATGTCAAGTTGCAATGCAACTGTATGCATATTCATTCTTGTCACTCCACTCCAGTCCCTTCTGCTGTCTACTTTCTCTCTCCTCCTCCCCTCTTATGTCCCACCTTCTCATGGGCAGTTTTTTTTTGTGGTTGGTCGGGGGGGGGGGGGGGGGGTTGGCAAAAGATTAATGTGGATGACCTCACTGCTGTCAACAACTGTCTAGTTCTTTTCTTTCTGGATCTTATTGTAACAATATGTTCAGGGTGATGAGCACTTCGGGAAGGAAAATTCCACTGTGATAGGAGGTATGCAGTGTAATTAAGCTTTGAGATACTAGTAATAAGGGAAAAAAAGGGGAGGGGGATCGGATGCAGTGAAAAGCATGATTTTTTTGTTTTTCCTTTCTTCCATTGATGCTGAAGATTCATGCAGCTGATAGAGCTGATTCCTCTGACTGACAAATGGTTCATTTGGTTGGCAAAAATTCTTGTGTTGCTAACATTTTTCTATGATAACTTCTTTGGTTTTTGTAGGATTATGTATGTTCAGTTTCCTTCTTGCATTTATTTTAATGAGGCATTGGATTAATCTTGTGTATCAGATTTATTGTGACAAATAATGGATCAGGACACAGGGTAGCTGGACTAAGGTAATGTTGGACACAATTTCTGGTCTATAACCTTCGTTTTGGTTTCGGTTAGAGTCAACTTTGAGTTCAAAATTTCTAGTGTTTAACCTCCTTTGAGATTTTCTTTTTGTTTAATAGCTCTGATTCACATAAAATTCTACTTTTGCTTATCTTTCAGATATAAAGAGTATGAATTGCAAGATTATAGTTCGTGGTTTCTGAAGGAAGTAAGAACAATTGCCTTTTTTATTTTATTTATCTCAGTGAGAGAATCTGAGATACTGATTACAGATGACAGATCATGTGATACACACTTCATTTAATTTCTTTCAGCTAAATAATAGTCATAACTGGAAGAATTTGAAGGCGTGTCTCGTGAAATCTAAGGACTGTGCTAAACTTTCCAAGAAGTATAAGGTCTGTTTTCTATATTCCAGCTTTTAACTTTCTATTTTTTCTCCCCCTGTCTTAAACAACAATATTCGAAGTTTTCAAAAGGGTAACTTAAGAAATTTAGATGTAAAAACTACCGACCTTTTTTGGCAATGATAACAAGGCACATTTGGCTTATGTTGTCAAATATATAATTTGATAAGCAATGGCGGGATTATTGTTTCAAGGTACATACATATTGCAAGTGGAAGTCATTGGGAAAATTCTTGATCTTTTAGTGAACAAACAACATGAGTTGACTTAGTATTCTCTCTCTCTCTCTAAGATATTGATGACAATCAATGGGCATGTCATTTTAATTAATTTATTTACAGGCTGTTTACTTCTAGTTCTTCCTAAATGAGTGGAGATTATGGTATATAATCTTTTGGGAATTAAAAGATTTTTTCAAGTCTACAAAAAAGACAAGATACAAAAGCCTTAGATTTTGGTGTGTTGTGGCAATTACCACTAACTTTATAACGATAATTTGCTACAACGTTGCGTGATTGTTTTTGTTGTTTCATCCCTAAGGTTAACATATCACTCTCACACAAAGACACTTTTGGTTGAGAGGTTAGAATCACATGAACTTATGCCGGAAACAAGAAAGTTAGAAGAGCAATCGATAGGAAAAGTATCAGTAGCCATTTTCAGGGAGAAAAAAAAACCGATAGAATACGTGTTTTTGGGAATTTAAGGTTAATATGAGCATAAGAAACGAATATAAAAGGAAGTCCTATTTTGTTTATTGTTTCATAAACATAGTTGCATGCAACAACATCGGTTATTATTGATACAACTTGTCCGTAGGCTAGGGCGATGCCTTGGGTCGTCTTATTTTTTCTTGTTTTATTGGGTATACTTAAATTTTATATTAACTTTAACAAGTCAATTTAATGCACATTTTTTATCGGAACAACATACTGCCCTTGTTTGTGAACCAAGGGGATCGACGGGTTTCAAAACTAGAATTAAGTACTTATAATAATGCCTAGACATGTTGTCATAATTAAGAAAATTGGTCGTTCAACTCGTAAGTTGGTCTGGTTGCATGCATGATGATCAGTGATGTTCATGCCGGCGGAGTTCTTCGGTGAGCTCCACAATTGTAGAATAAAACTTTCGAGAACAAAACAATCTTCAATGAGGAGAAAATTAATGAGAGACGAAGGGGAAAAAGAGAAGAGGACAACCCAATTCCATAACCTTTCCTATCTATTTGATAGTGTGATTAGGAAGGTTTTTGGTCTCCTAAACTTATTATAAATCTCGTAAATCACTTGTACCGTTGTAAATGACTTTGTTATGGGATCCACTAGGAGTAGAGGTGTAGTACACGACAAAGTCGCATAGATTTGTCCAGAGATTACATCAATCAACCTCTTCATAATGTGGTCATTAATTGCCACTTAATCTATGACCACGTCCCGCATTGCACTGATTGACTGATTCCGCTTTAAAAACTGTTCTTTCGTTCTTTGGATGAAGTAGAATGACACTAGTTCAAGGAGTGTAATGTAGTTCATGGATTAGTTGCATAATAAGCTGCCATTCAAGTTTCACGCACGATATAGGTGAAGCTTTAATGGTACAATTTCATGCTCGAACTCAAGCTCCTATCTTTGTCCGCATTGGTGGTGTTAGAGAAAGAGAAGAGGGCGGTAGACAACTTCTAGTGATTGACAATAACAATAAACAATAGAGGCAACAAGCAACAAGCAACAAACCAAGAAACCAACTATAGCAAGGAAACAACAAGAAAGACAAGGATTACTGGTGGAAACCCGAGCTCCGGGTGAAAAACCACCACTATACACTTTGTATTTCAATGGAGGATGATGAACACAAGCACTTGCATCAATGACATTCCATTGCAATGCATACACACAATTCACAAACCCTAACTTTACTAGGATTACAAATTGTGAATCTAGCACTCAATGAATGGCATAAACAACCCTTACAAATTGCTCTGAAGCTCTAAACAACACTCTTAGAACTTACAATTTAGGGTTAAGTGCTCTCTAATACTCTCTCATACTTTGGGGAAAAACGGGCTCTATTTGTACCCTTCGCATCAAACACGTCGTCAAAACAGAGGGGTAGGGCCACGTCGTGACTGACTCGCTCGCGGGCCGCGACCTGGGCTTTCCAGCCTTCCTCCTTGGCAACTTCTCTTCGCAACTCGTGAAGACTTCACGCCTTGCGAAGCCTTCCTTTGACGAACTCCACACAAGACCCAACAATCTTCCACTTGGAGATCGATCTAAGGAACATGCGAACAACACCCCAAACAACCAAGTGCGCCATCATCATCCATCCTCCATTCACCTCTTACTCAACAAGGAAGTAACACCGAGGTTTCTTCCAACCTCGAATCAAACGCATCACCACTCTCAAGGGACTTTACCTCCGTTCTTGGGCAAACAATCCTCCCATGCTCCCACTTGAACTCAACACCCTTAGTGATATGACCCAAGCTTTGGGGCTTTGCACATGTTCTCCTAGCACTCTTCCCGTGCTCTCCCCGAAACATCACACCCTAGCTTGTGCCACACACACAACACCCTTATGTGCCACCTTCACCTTGTGCGTTTCTTTGCCCATCTTCATCATCGAAAACCCGACTTTATTAACACGGTTCTCTTCCGATAATCCACTATCGATAGTTTTGCAGCCAAACGACACCTTCTGTGAAACACCACATCCCATATCACTCGCCACCTTTGTGCTCCCCGAGGTGTACATGGTACCATGTTTTGTCCCACGAGCTTCAACACGAGCCCCTTTGACAACCCTCAATGAACCCCCCTCAAACACAACTTTGTAGCCGACATTGTCAAGTTGACCAACCGATATCAAGTTCTTCTTCAACTTTGGGATATACTTCAACTTTGGGATATACTTGACATCCTTCAACTCCAACAAGCCACCATTCGTGAGTTTCACACTTACATCACCGCTCCCCAACACCTCCACGTGTTCACCATTAGCAAGGTGAACATTCGCAAGTTTTCCGGAATCAAGCCTCCGAAACAAGTCCTTGCATGGTGTAGAGTGAAATGAAGAACCGAAATCAAGGACCCAAGACTCCATAGAGCAACCCGAGCTTACACACAAAGCATCGGAATCATACTCCGACACGGATGAAGCTTCACCATCCTCATCCTCAACTTGGCCCTTTCCATTCGCCTTCTTCTTCAACGGACACTCTCTCCTCATGTGCCCTTCTCATTGCAATTCCAACACAACATATTTGCAACATTCGATCTCCCATGATGACTAGTGCTCCCACCTTGTTGTCTTCCTCTTCCCCTTCCATCACACGCGCGTGCCTCACCAAATGAATCCCTGGATTCTTTCCTTCGAGTGCCCTCACTCAAGATCAAATCCCTCACATCATCACACTTTAGCTTCTCTTTACCACAAGAGTTGCTAATCGCGGCCACCACCGTTTCCCATGACAAAGGCAATGGGGACAACAAGATCAACGCCTTTACCTCATCATCAAACTTAATGTCAACCGAAGACAATTGGCACAATATCGAATTGAACTCATTCATGTGTTCCGCTGCCGAGCTACCATCATCCATCCTCAACTCAAACAATTGACGCATCAAGTAAACCTTATTCACCGCCAAGGGCTTCTCATACATACTTGATAACGTTTTCAAGAAACCCGCCGTTGTTTTCTCATCCTTGACATTAAACGCCACACTCCGGGCTAATGTCAACCTCACAACACCAAGTGCCTTCCTATCCAACACTTTCCACTCTTCATCCTTCATAGTACTCGGTTTCTTCCCATCAAGAGGTTCATAAAGGTCCTTTTGATACAAATAATCTTCTATTTGCATTTTCCAAAAGCCAAAATCCTTCCCATCAAACCTCTCAATCCTTGTTTTACCCTCTTCCATTGTTTAAATCAACCACAAAGTTCAAGACTAACAAATTTCAATAACGAACAATTGAATTCCTCCAACAAACACTCAAACTTTGAACAAACACCAAAAAATTGAAATCCTAACACCAAAGATTCAACTTTTGGACTTTCCAATCACAAATAACCAAGTTTTACGACACAACCAATCCCAAATAACACGATAACAACCGTGGCTCTGATACCAATTGTTAGGGAAAGAGAAGAGGGCGGTAGACAACTTCTAGTGATTGACAATAACAATAAACAATAGAGGCAACAAGCAACAAACCAAGAAACCAACTAAAGTAAGGAAACAACAAGAAAGACAAGGATTACCGGTGAAAACCCGAGCTCCGGGTGAAAACCCACCATTATACACTTTGTATTTCGATGGAGGATGATGAACACAAGCACTTACATCAATGGCATTCCATTGCAATGCATACACAGAATCTCACAAACCCTAACTTTACTAGGATTACAAATTGTGAATCTAGCACTCAATGAATGACATAAACAACCCTCACAAATTGCTCTCAAGTTCTAAACAACACTCTTAGAACTTACAACTTAGGGTTAAGTGCTCTCTAATAAGCTCTCATACTCTGTGGAAAAACGGGCTCTATATATAGCCTTTCGCATAAAACACGTCGTCAAAACAGAGGGGCAGGGGCAGGAACGCGTCGCGAGGCTTCCCAGCCTTCCTCCTTGGCAGCTTCTCTTCTGTACCTCGTGAAGACCTTCACGCCTCGCGAAGCCTTCCTTTGACGAATTCCACACAAGACCCAACACTTGGTCCCTTTTAGCGCATTTCCACCTTAATTTAGAGCGTTATCACCTATACATATATTCCAACCCCACCTATCTTCAAGTGGAAAATATCAAATAAAGCAAGGAGATGCTCCAAAATAGCATTAGGGACAGGGGCAAAGTAAAGTATAAAATGAATATATCAAATTTCCCATTTGCTTGTCCAAAGCAAAACAATACTCATACAACCCAGTAAGTCATACAAGTGAACAAATCCATCCCTATAGGTTTTAAAAGGCAAAATCAAATGACTTAAATGTGAGCTTGAATAGCGACAACCAACTCGGCAATCATGGTAAGAGGGATTTCAAAAAAGAAAAGACCGGAGCCTAAGGATTGGGTTTTCATTAATTTCATCGAAGTTTTTATTGTAATACATTAAGGGTGTGTTTGTACTAAAAATCAAGCTGTTATATGAAAAATAAGAATCTGTAAGTTTTTACCCTAAATTCAAATATGGCATGTTATTTTGTGTCAGAGGGAAGAAGTACTTTCAGAAAGATTGCTTTTCTTTGGTCCATCCCACAACAACAACAACAACAACAACAACTACTACTAAGCTTTATTCCCAAAGTGATTTGGGGTCGGCTAACATAAATCGTCAACTGAAACCATTGCCAAAGGAGATGGCATCAACAAGAGTGATAAAAAGTTTTTAAAAGTTCTAAGAATTTTTAAATAAGTTTTTGAAACAAGGTTTACACCCAAAAGTTTTAAAAGAAGTTTTCAACAAAAGGTTTTAAAACCAACACAATAGAGAAAGACAATTGTAGAAAATCCCATTGTAGAAAATTTACCCTTTTTTGGGATGGTTGGCGCTAGAGTGGCCATTGGGCGGGTTAGCCCTGACCCAGCCATGAACCGATCCGGCGAAAAACCGGTCCGGCCCTAAACCGGAAAAAATCAACCCTGAACCGGCCCGGCCCGGTCAAGGAACTGGTTCGGTTCAGGTTCATGTTTTCAAATTTCAGAACCGGTCCTGAACCGATCCTAACCCTGAACCGACCCTGACCCGGCCTGTAAACCAGCCCGCTCTTGAACCGGTCCTTGAACCGACCCATTCTTAAATTTTTCCTTGAACTGCCTCTAAACCGTCACTAAAACCCTTTACCATAAATTTAAATCTTAAACCATAACCTTATACCATGTACCATAAGCCCTATACCCTAATTAAAATCTTAAAATTTATGATTATTCTTATGGATGACTAGTGGACTAGTGAAGTATAAATTATGATTAAGATTTTGATAAATGAATTATGATTATGATTTATGATCTATGAAATGATTAATAAATTTTAAATTATAATTATGATTAATAAACTATAAACTATATTTATGATTATGATTAATAAACTATAATATACGATTATGATTATGATTAATGAGTATTTGTTATTAGGAGTTGCGATCGGTGAAATTTCTATATGAAATTAGTATTTTACTCTATGACTTATTATTTCTAAGAATTATCCTTTTTAAATAATAATAAAATGATTTTTACTTAAGGTGCATTTCCAATATGAAAAAAATCATATTAAAAAAAAGTTGTATTAAAAAAATGAAATAACCCTGAATCGGCACTGAACCAGCCCTAAACTAACACTAAATCTAGTCATGAACCGACCCGGATCCTTGCACTGACCGGCCCTGAACCGGCACTGAACCGTTCCTGAACCACCCCTGAATCGGTTCAAGTTCAGAAATACATAACCGTGACCCAGCCTGAACCGGCCCAGGGTGGTCTTAGGGCTGGGTCAGGGCCAACTTTTTGTGAACCAGCCCGTATATAACCCAACACTAAACCAGCTCAACCCGGCCCGTGGCAGTTGGCGCAGATAATAGTTCATTTTGCTTACAATAATTTTATTGTATCCAGTACAGACTTTGAAGCAGTACAAAGCAGCGAAACTGACTCCCATCGAGGCTGGCTGTTGCAGACCTCCATCTGAGTAAGCTCTATCTCATATTTAACCTTACAGTGAAAATATCAATAGCAATTGAGAAAATTTCTCTCCCCTCCCTGTTTTTAAAGACCTTTTTTGTAATCATACTTAAGTTTAAAGTAAAGTCACAAGGTTTCTTCATTATGCTTGACTTGTGTTACTTAGTACCGATAAGAAGTTTCTGAACTCAACTGTTGGATCCTGGAATTTTCCGTCATCTGTTTATTGAACCTACTTTTGGTGCTTTTGTAAAGCATTATGTACCAAGTAGTCAATTGTAGTTGATAGCTTCTATATCATTCATCTGTTAGGTGTGGATATCCTGCTGTCAATGCTTCACATTATGATTTGAGCTATCACCCAGCCAGTTCTAACAAAGACTGCAAGCTGTACAAGAACTCGAGGACTATTAAGTGCTACAATTGTGATTCCTGCAAGTAAATAGAATCATCTTTATTAAATTATTTTACAAAACATGACTCTTTCAGTCTTCCCTTAGTATGAACCTGTTTGTATTTGCTCTTTTCAGGGCAGGAGTTGCTCAGTACATGAAAATAGAGTGGAGGGTGGTTGCGATATTCAATGTGGTCCTTTTCTTTGTTCTGGTAAGATATTGGAATCAAATCCTAGCCACTTCATGAAAGAGCAGAGTTTTTTCGGTTAATTGCAAGTCTTTCTCTCGTGGGCATGATAAACACGTATAGTTGCCACACCTAGCCTTTTACAATATTACCTACTAACTTAAACCATTTCTTGTTACTAAATAGAAAAACATATGTTAATATGTCAAACATTGCTGGATAAGTTTTATTTCTTCAAAGTATCAACTTTTCTAATTTTCTAATAGATAAATTAAGACATCAATGGTCAAAGTTTTGAGTTGGCAAACGTGAAAATCGAAGTGTTGCAATTGTTGAGAAATAGAGGAGGTAGGAATAGTTTTGGTTCCCCAAGCATATCATTAGATAGGAAAAGAAACGAAATGGCTGCCTTCTACTGCTATGATGCATACTATATCATGATTGTCATCTGATATATGCAAGCCAACATTAATCTCTTGCTTCCACTTTTTTCTTGCATCAGTCAATAGTGTACTTTGTGGGATGCTGTGCGAGGCGAAACGCTGCATCTAGTAGCTCGAAAGGTTGACGAGAAGGCAGTGATCAACTGGTATGAGGATCGGGCATGAAAACAAACAAGCTCTACAATTTGTAGGCTGGTGAAGAACTTGAATATGGACAAATCTTTTGGTTTGTTGTATATTACTGCTCTCGCTCTGCTCACCGTGTATGAGGCACATTTAAAACACTCAAACATAAATTCTTATATTAGTGGCTACGTTTTTTTGTAATTGTTACTGAAAGATATTTCGGCGACATTGATGTTGTACTCATTTTAAAATCTTCCACCATTTTATTATTATTTTTTCGTCTTTGTTCTTTGGGCAGCATCATGGCCTGTACAAAGATACTAAGAATTAGTGCATCCAAATTGAAATGTACTGACTGATTGGTTTGAGCAACTCGTGCCGATCCATGGAACTCGTCAATTTAACCAAAATGTATCTTGAGATTGAACAATGATGCACTTGCTTTGAAGGTGAACATTAGACATCATGTACGAGCTAGTGTGGACACTTCATGCTCTTACGTGTTCGAGATGTGGAAAATCAGAACCATCACTTCCCCCTATGTCGAATGTTTTAACAGGTTTGGATGGCAGGGTGTTTAGGCATTCGGGCTATGGCCAACTCGCCTATTTACGTTCAAAATTTGATTCGAGATTGTACTGCCTCTGATCCTGTCCCCTCTCTTCGGCACAAAACCAGAGCTCCCATCCTGCCCAATGCTGCCATACGCTACCAGATCACACTTTTTATATGGAAACAAGATGGTATAGAGTTCTATGATTCATGTTTTTGTGGCCACCCTGTGGGTTGTCGGGCTTACTTGTAATGATCATGAATTGCAATGCTATCTTACATTAGTTCCCATCATTCTCAAACCTTTGGTGCGACTTAGCGGATATAGGAAAATGACTATCCACCCGATTTTGATTTAGTTGGTTTTGGTTGTGGCTAGACCTGGTTATTGGGCGGGTCGGGGCGGGTCGGTGCGGGTCAAAAGCGGGTCGGGTCATAAGAGGTCGTCTACTAGCGGGTCGATAGCGGGTCGGGCCAAAATGGGTAATGGGCCGATAGCGGGTCAATATTGGGCGGGTCGGTAAACGAATAAGAAAAACAATAAACAAAGATAGCCAATAGTAAGTATATAAGGATACAAAAACATACATGTAATTTTTTTTAGCAAAATATATTTTATTTTTCAAAATTATAGAGTATCTTTATTGGCCCTATAAATGACCCTGTCCAATAAGGACCCTACTTAATAAAGCCCTGTCCAATAAATACCCTATAAGATTGACCCTGACCCTCATGCCATTGGACTACCCTGTCCAATAACCAGGTCTAGTTGTGGCTATTGAGATTAGACCTAAGATATTATTTCAATAGGTGGCTCTTGGGATTGGAAATCTAATCACAGTTATATAACTCTTTGTGCGAGCAGCATTTTCAAAATGCTTCTCGTGGAGGAGGATGGTTTTCCTTTGGAGATCTTCCCTTCATATGGAAAATCTTTGTGTTCATGTAGGTTTTACTTATGTCCACAATTATGCACACCATCTCTTGCTCGCCATATGCAAAGTTGTGAGCTCAGTAGGCTATGGACGTGCGCATGATGTGGAAAACCCCAATTTGCGTCTATTTTTGTTGGATTCAGACTTATTAAAGTCAATAGGCTCAAAGTAAAGGAGGCACATATTAGTGATCTCTCAGTCGTAGTCTATGTTGTTTACTCCTAATACTAGTAATTTGTTATGCAAGCTGTAAAAAAATCATTAATTACTATTCCGTGCCTCGGTGATAGGGGTGAGCAGATAGACTAGAAATCTGGAATTGGTCTCTACTAGGTACGAATCTAAATACAAAGGTGTTGCAACTAGTTCCAATTCTAGGTAGTAAAATTTTGGATGCGGAATGAATATGCAATGGTTACTTGGTTATTGAAAATGATTGCTACCGTTTTTGGGATGATTGCTAGAAAGCTAGACCCATTTAAAATCAATTTTGCAACACTATGAGAGGAAACTGGTTATCCGGCTCGAAAACAACTTCAAACTGGTTCCCTATCTAATTCCTGAAGATGAAGACCCAATTCAATCAATTGCTAGCCCGGTTTCTAATTCCAAGAACTTATTTTAATCAATTCCAAATCTGACTCTAGACACTTTGATCAGATTCTCGTGCTTGCTCACCCTTATCCGAACTTATTCTAATATCGGTCCTTTAGTTATGTTTAAATCATTCATTGAATCTTATAAATTCATCCATCCATCACTAGTTCACTACGATCCCACAAAGTCCTTTTTTTTTTTTGAGAGAACGATACCATAAACTTTTAATTACCTCCTATGTATTATTTCCACTAATCAACATCGATCATTTAAGGTGTAATACACTAATACCCACATCCTTACTTTAGTTTAGTGTAGGTGTTGCTTCTATTTTTTTCTTTCAAATTTCAGTTTTTTTTTTAAAAAACTAAAAATTCACAAAATCATCAAAAGTTAACTTAATTTTTTTGTCACTAGGTTACACAGTAAATGAGAAAAGCTTAGTTCATATCTGATAGACGTGACCTAAATAAGTAAATATAGTTGTTGCTGTTACCTGTGAGAAGAACAGTGGTGGTTGCTTATGTTCTTGTGTTTCCGTTTGTTCCTTTCGTTCTATAAACAATTCTTCGTAAAATCAGATTTCCATTTTTCTTCAAAGATTTCAATCGAATCCTCTGCAACCACAAGTCAATAACAGCTAATTTCTACTCATATTGCCAGGTATGATCATCTTAATTGTATTGCCATTGCATTAATCAAAAATCACCATGCTTGATGTCCTTGTTACATGACTAATCTTGAATCTGACATGGGTATTTTTTTTTTCTCTCACCCATTATTAGAATTTTTATTTATAAAGCTATGTTTCTCAACTTCGCTACAAGTGTCTACTCAGATATGGGTGTCTGGCTGTCGGGCTCGGCCATTTCATAGAAAATGTCAGTTCTTTAGTTCAAGTGAAGTATCTAAGTGTCATTTGGACACGAGTCCGACATGGGTACGAAAGGAAATTAGAAGCGCTGGAGTACAACATAGGTGAAAAGTTGCTGATTACTATCATGCCTATTAACTGTTTGATGAAATGCCCAGAAGATTAGGCACTTTGCTGAAATGTTTAATGTGATTTCTGCAAGTTAAGCTTTTTTCTTTTGGATGATATTAGTTGATGCCCTCTAACAAAATCAGTTAGATATGGTAGTGGAGAGGAAATGAATGTTTAGGCGGAAATAGCTGTGAAATGATGACTTTAGTTTACTAAAGGCTTCAATCAAGCAAGAGCGAAAAGCCATTCAACTAAATGAGGGGCGGGGTAGTTTCCTTTGATGGAGAAATGCATATGAAATGTATTGTGCCAAGTGATATTTTGGAGAGACCTCATCCTCTGGAAAGAATGAGGGGTTATGATTGTTGGATTACTCTGATTCAGGCAATACAATTAGCTATCTTAGTTTGAATTTGTTTGTGAGCGGTTCATAATTTCTAGTTCATAGCACAATCCCACACTAGTTAGTCCGTCGTTGATAGGAATCTAGTCTTCTGCTAGTGAATCGTGCAAGACAAGTCACTTATTTCTCTCTTTCTTTCTGTAATGTTCAAAATGTTTCTTTAATGTTTAGATGTTTATCCTTTGTATGATATGTGTGTGTGTGTCATTGTTCACTGTGCGGTATTGGTCTAGCCTCAAGCTAGGTGCTTCCACCAACTGCAAGGTGGGCTGAGTTACACAATAGAAAGGGGGTGTTGGGGGGGGGGTCAACCTTGTCGTAAAGGATATAGAAATGCTACTGGATCTACCTTCTCACATGCAATGTATGATCCAGATTTTTGTCTACAGTCTTCTTTTGTCAAAGCTGCACGATACTCTTTCAATTGAGACCCACCTTTTGTCTTAACTGAAAAGAAACATCAGAAGCCACAGCTAGTAGAACAGAGACAAATTCACGTGTCACCAGCAAAGAAACTTTGCAGAAGAAAGATGTGAGAAAATCAAACAAAACAATACACAAGTCGGAAAAAGATATTGCGTAAAAGTCACATTCACCAGATAGAGGGTAAAGCAAATTGATTTAAGGTTTAAGTTGAGCTCAAAGTATCTTATTGCTTGAGCGACAAGGGAAAGCATTGAGATAAAGGCCATACAAAGTGCTTAAGGCCTTCACAACTTTAGAGAAAAGCAAAATAGTCTAGAAAAGATAAGAACAGGATAGATTTAAATTAAGATGTCTGATCTGATGTTCTGATAAATCTATGCACTAACAACATATTTAATGCGTTTTCTGTCTAATTTTACAAATTAAAATACCATGCCAATGCCAACGCAATGCATCTCCATCCCTAAACATGTGTAAAGGTAGTAGCTAGTGGTAATGAAGATAAAAGAATAAAAAACATGCTTGGGCTTGGACTTGATGGTTGAAGTTTGGAACTTGAAAGCTTTGACTAAGTACTAGATAGTTTTCTAGGCATGTGATGCGTGCAAAAGTGTATTTGTTGTGGAATAGTAAACAGGAAAAGCTAGAAACAATTAAAATTTTGAAATAGGGGAAAAAATGTAAAAATTCCCTTGTTTTATCTGAGGGTGTAATTGTAAATTGTAATTTGTTCATTTTTGTGTCCTCGTCTTGTTCGCTTATAGAATAGAGATCCAATGCTGCATTTTTGGGTGCTTAATGTGTCTGCTCATATTCTTGTTGCAGGAAGCGGATTTGGTAAGCTGGGACATATAGCGTTCTTTAGTGAATCAAGTAAATTTTAAGGTATTGTGAGGAGGTCCTTCGGTAAAAGTGGGCGCTATAAAATTAAGCTTCTACATAGTATTTTTCTGTTCTCTCTTGGTCCTAGTTGAATCTATTAGGATTGTCTAAGATGGAGGAAATACTAAAGAACCCGGTATTTGCTAGCCATTTTCTTGCAGCTTCAGGTTCTGTGGCATTAGGTACTGCTCTCAGTTACCATCTTGACACTGTTAAAACTCTCATCCAAGTTGGTGCAAGTTCCAACAAGAAGTTGACTGCAGCTCAGGTTTTGGAAAGGGTTAAATCTGTATCAGGATATCCAGGTTTGTATAAGGGTCTTAGCTGGCTGACTTTGGGAAGAATCACAAGCCTTGGTGCTCGATTTGGGGCTCATGAAATCTTGACAGCCTTCTATAAAGATGGTCGGATAGATAATTATGTTTATGTTTCTGAGGCCCTTTTGGCGGGAACTATAGCTGGGGCCTTAGAGTCTTGCCTTAACTCTCCATTTGAGATTATAAAGCTTCGAAAACAGGTCTCTGCAGCTATTCGTATTCCTAATCCTAGTAGTACTAATCTTGCTACTAAACCTGCCGTGGCTCCCATTATTTCTAGGATACTGCCTGGATTTATTCCCGATAAAATAGCATTGGACCGTACTGTCAACTTGTTATCCGTCTTACCTTCTAATAATCACCACTTGGTTGATGGCTTGAAAAATAATCCTTGGATGATGACTGGCTCTGGTAAGCCACCTGATGTCACTGATGTTCGACGACCTCAAGATATTGTCAGATTGGAAGGGTGGCGTTCCCTTTGGAGAGGTCTTCGTGCAGGAATAGCTCGAGATTCTGTTTTTGGTGGTATTTTTTTTGGCAGCTGGCAGTTTCTGCACCTGGCAATGCTTAATTGGAAAGCTGTTGGGATGGATCCTCCTCCGGAAACAAATGATGAGATCGACCCTTTGTCTCCATTGGTTGTTAGCCTAGCAGCAGGAATTTCTGGGTCAATGGCTGCTGCTGCTTCTCATGGTTTTGACACCTCCAGAACCCGAGCCCAGTGCATTGTGCTACCCAAGTATCTTGCTATGGAGAGGAGGCTTTTAAAATGGAGGCGCCCTGGGAATTGGTTTGAGAGATTTACAGGGATACACCCAGCAGATCGTAATCTTTTATTCCGAGGAATTTCTGCAAGGATGGCTCGGAGTGGTTTGTCGTCATTCGTCCTAGTATGGGCTTACTTTGTTTCTGTTGATCGTCTTATTGCTAAGTCATAACACCTTGATTACAGAGTACAAGATATCTCCTACTAATGTTGGGGGTGACACGCCAAACAGAAATGCTGTCAAAAGAAAGGCTAAATATCGTTTTTCTGTCACTAATAGTGGCCTTTTAGCCATACTTGGAAGAAGAAACAATAGCATCTCATACAAAAGCTATTTGCTGGTTATGAAGTCAAGGGGTTGCTTAGTCACAGCATAGAAGACAATGAGTTGCTTAGTCACGGCACACCAAATATTTTGCTTCTTTGTTTTGGGGACATTTTCTTGTAGCTACCTGTACGTGCCTTGCTGTAGGTGACTTAATTATGCAGTTCCTTTGTGCTTCCAAGTTTAAAACATCTATATTAGTATTTTTTGAACGAATGTTCCATATAGCTGGAAACTTGTTGAAATAGTAGCATCATTAATCAATGGAATTCACCTGTTCCCTCACAAGTTCATGTCATTATTCATTTTAGAGAAGCTGACAACTATCCTTTGATTGACTAATATGACATAATACTCTGTTATGGACGTTTGTAGCTCCACCTGTTTATTGATTTGTGTTGGGAATTGGATTCTGTATCTTGAATGACAATCCCATCAATCAGGTGGAATGATATTCTAGGGAGGCCGGAATATGAGCTACTTTTTCCGAGGCATGCCGAGACAAAAGAGTATAGTATGGAGAGAAGTTTGTAATCACATTGTCAAAACAGTCTTTTCGCTCCAGTTCCGATTGTTCGTTAAATTTGGAAACATTTGGTTTGAAGGTGTCCACTTCAATTGTATTTATGCGTTATTCTCTCTTTTCTAATTATACCTAATGGCTGACTTTGGCATGGATTTTAGAATTTATTTGAATGTTTAAAATTATAACATGTGAAGGTATAGAGAAAAAGAAGGTAAGAGAATATGCTATGATGGAAGGAGCAAAAGGGAAAACAACTTATATACCAAAGGGAAGAACTAAGTTTGTTCCGAGATTCAACTGTAATAAAATGGAAGTTTGTATTGAGACAAAGGGAGTATATAATTTGAAATTGGCGAGATGTATTGAATACATCTTGAAAGTAGCATTTTGTTATCTCAGTGTGAACTTGGGAAAAACCATTCACACATCAGTTACATAATATCTGCATTATCAATTTTGTTTCCTAATGTGCTGATCTTCTGAAATTGCAAAATCTGATTCTGGTCAATTAATGAAATCTTCTCCTTTTTCTGCATTTAGGCATCTTGTGTATACCGTGGAATATGCTTAAACGCTTTGAATTTATGCATTCATACATATGTTTTCCAGGTTCTATCGCCTTGTATTTAAACTCTCAATTGCAGAACTTTGGAAATCTGAGTTTTAGTTCACTGTTGGATCTGTTTGTTTATTGGTACCTTCTTCCTCCCATAGCTATACTGCAAAAGTTATCTATAATGTTAGTATTGTTTGTTATCACTATCGAAAAAAATTCTTTTGGAAATTAATTATCAAATTGTTACTCTTCTTGTGCGGTACCGGTACTGAATCGGAAATTTATATATTCAGCACCTGGGTCTGCCAGTTTGCCTCACTATTGTATTACCCGTCAGCTCTTTTTCCATTTACTTTTTAATTTTTCATAGGAGGTGTTTGGCAATTTGCTAGTGGCTGTTGTCTAGCAATTGTTAATGTTGGTTGTTTAGTACAAAATAGAAGCAAAAGCAAATGCCAACATAGAAAGCGGGTAAAAGTAGTTTTAGGATTTTGTGCTAAAAAACCTGCTTTTCAGTTACACCAAAAACCATCTACCAAAACTTTTTTGGCTGTTTGACCACATAAAAAAGGCAAAAGCCAATGAAAAAGTCACTCAAAAGTTATTTGCTAAACACCCACTAATTTGAATTGTCCAACTTTACATCTTCTGCCATTTAAGTTGTGAAAGTTGTGAACTTATGATTCATATTCAAACTTGAATCTTCTAGTTAAATCTCTTTTAAGGGGAAAAGCTTCCCTTTAGAATACTCATGTTCCTTTCATATGTGGGACATACCTCCTCTCACACCCATTTAGATCAATTGCTTATTTGATGTAAACATGTGCTACTTCTACTTCTATGAAACATCCTAGAAAATGTGCCAGCAGACGTAGTAGCAGATTGGGAGGCTTGCTATAGTCTAGTAAGATTGTTAGCGGAAGCAGCTAAGTGTATTTCTCTATTTAACAAATCTGTTCGTAATGCAGCTAAGAAGATGAGCTTGAGAGCTATATACGCTCTTGTGATTTATTTCCTTCCATCATGTTTTGAGGCTGCTGCTCTTGAACTATCTAGAAAAGAGGGATCAGAAACTTCTCTGAAGACAATTAAGGTGGGAAGATTTGCATCAATCCCTAAAGAACTTGGCTGAGTAATTGAACCTCTGAGCCTCAATTTCGTTTTCTTTATGGTGTACAGACTGAGCATGGGGATATATATGATTGTGTCGATTTCTACAAGCAGCCAGTATTCAATCATCCTCTCTTAAAAAACCATACTTATCACCCTCAGGTGCTTTCCTCTCTTGACTAGCTGTGGACCCACTTCTTCTGTATTACTGACTTCCCCATATTTTTTATACATGTGCAGATGAGGCCTACTTCGAGGCCTAAATGGATTCAAAACAATAAAAGCAGTTCGATGATGAACGAAACACTAACTGATATGATCCGACTGAAGGATGGAGGCTGCCCTCCAGGAACAGTTCCCATTAGAAGAGTGGATGATAAAGACAACCTTTCCCAGACCAAGGTGCTTTCACGTCATGCTGTTGGAAGAGTAAAGCCCAACCGTGGAACTGAATACATATCTGGGACTGTTGTGAGTTTCATGCTGAATTTTAGGGACTTCTGTCTAATGCTTTTCTGTTTCCTGGAATTATAACCCCTTCTATTCTTGTTCTAGAAGTGCATTATTGTCAAATCTTATTCAAAAAGGAGATTTATGCAATTATAATTGAGACTTGAATATACTCCACTGTGCTTCATAAATCTATATATGTTCTTGTGGTGGGCAAGGGTATGACAACATTTTTAAGCATCTGAAAAGATATTACTTGAAGATCTTGCTTATTCTTTTACTTGTTCTTCTATGTTCTTTTACTTTTTAGTTAGCATGTGATTTTTCCTTCATTCTGGTGGACATGTAACTAGAGCTGATTATTCTGCTCTATGTGATGTAGTATGCACTAGGTCAAACAAAAAGCAACCCATGGAAGAGTTATTACGGAGTTGGTGGTGTTCTTAGTGTTTATAACCCAAGAGTTTTTCCGTCCCAGTACAGTTCGGGGGAAATTATTCTCAGAGGTGGTGGTGATTCCATAGTTGCTGGCTGGACAGTAAGTGACCTATCTTTGCTCTTTATTGTGTTTGTTGATGTTATTCTTTTCTATTGAGCTTAAGCTTAGCTAGTTAAGGTGGAGTGTTGCATGCACCGTCAAACAAATATTGCAGCAATTATAGGAGCATCTTATTCTTGCCTGTTTTCCAGGTTAACCCGTCCAAGTACAAAGACGATCAGACAAGGTTCTTCATTTATGCAGTTGTAAGTCTCATTCCTCATTGCCTAACTTCTTTCAACTTTTTTTTGATTGGTAGAAGAAGGACCCTGACCAGACCTCAACTAGCTCAATTTCTTGGTCTAGTATCTGCAGGCAAAAACATTTGAGAGTAGGGGGAAATGTAAGGAGAAATCCCAAGCCCCAAGTGCCCCTAGTGGGATTTGATCCCATGACCTTGAAGTCATGAGCCCAAATCCTTACCTCTCCAACCCTTGCTTGGTCATTTGCCTAACTCAAGTATTAGAATGTTTTGTCCAAAAGCGTTACATGGTAACACCTTCGGGAAAAAAAACTGTTATCGGTCTTGTTAAGTACTCACTCTGTCCAGTATTAGTTGTCCCATTGCTATAGCTCCTATAATTTAAGATAGGGCATGATTTTACTAAACAATCCTTCATGTTGGATCATTTCTATCCTAACCTGATCACTTAGTTATGTAGTGGCACCTTGGGAAATCTAATTACTCATAATCTATAACTACAATTGGGAAAGGTCTAAATGTATCCTGGATTTTTTAAAAGAGTATTTGAGACCATCAAGACAGAGGGAACGTAATCATTTGTTCTTGCAAGGAGCGAGCTTGAGCATCAAAAGATATGCAGGACTTGCTAGAGTTTAAATTTTCAGTATTTCTCTTTAGATTATATTGGTGCGATGAAATGTACATTAATTCTAATGAGAATTAATTTACTGAACTGCTGATTTAGTTTATAAACATCTCCGCAGGCAGGTGACTTACACTGTTTCAATTCTGAATGTGGGTTTGTCATTGTCCGATCGGATATCCCTCTCGACTTTCGCTTTCACCCAATATCAAGAAAAGGAGAACAAATTTTTGTAAACAAGTTCTTGGTTTATCAGGTACAAATGAATACACATTCAAATAGAGTTAACTTTTTAACTGTATGGTAAGAAACAGGCTGCATAGTTGATGCCCAATCTAAAAAGACTGAGATAGCTCAATTTGTACGTCATTATATATCTAACATGCTTGTTTAGTACTATACCTTCTAATCCAAACTTACGTAATAGGATAAGATTTCCGGAAATTGGTGGGTTGAAGTGGGGATGAACCCTCCAATTGCGCTCGGGTTTTGGCCACAAAGGATCTTTGAAGGCTTGAAAAGGTCTGCAAGTTATGCAGCATGTGGAGGAGAAGTAAACTCAATGCTAGCAACTATGCCACCTCCACAAATGGGATCGGGTGATTTTTCAGTAGCTGCTCCTTCTATGCAGGAGATCGCTTTTTGCAAACATTTTGTGGTGGTGGATGATAACAATACAATAGTTGATGCTGCTGAAACTGAAGCTTATGAAAATAACCATTACTATGGTGCTATTGATACCCATGTGAAAAATCTACATGCAGTTATCTTTGGCGGTCCTAACTAGTGTTTTACCCGAGCTTAGTGTCATTTCTCTGAATCATCTGTAAGAAGATAATCAATGATTTTTATTTGAATGGATTATATTTTCCTTACAGAGAATATGTTACAAATGATTTAGGTGGAGAATCTCGTCTGGAGGGAGTAATATGACTGTTCTCCATACTATATAGAACAAAGAGATACATCCACATTATTGACTCTAATTAGTGCTATTAGATATTTTTATAATTGAGGATGTCAATGTATCTCTTACTATATAGAAAACCTTAGGTCAATAGCCATTTTCTGCCAAAGTTATACACTCGAGCGTATTTACACTCTAGATTATACACATATACACTTAGGCGTATTTACACTCAAATCTGTGTTATTTTGCTCATTTAGAAATATATAGGATGTGTTAAGGAAAATTAAAGTGGTTGATTTTATTGAATTGAAATTATTTGTATTGATTAAGATGATTTTTGCTAATCAAATGATTTTTGTTTGGAGAATATGGAGAATGGGCCTTAAGACTCGGCATCAACTAAATGAAGAGTTCAAACCATTTACAAGTTTAAGGATATTTCCATCAAAAAAGAAGTCTAAAATGCATCTCTTCTCGTAATACAATTGGCCATGAGTGGAGTCTTCGAGCATATAAAATGGTAATTTCTCATTTTTCTCCGATGTAGGATAACCCACTTGTGCACAACTATGGGTTCATCATTAGGACATTCCAACTGAAACAAATGTAGAATGTATTAATTACGGTTCAGTCTCCTAGTTTGAAAAATTCTATATGGCGGAAATGAAAAAAAACATTCTATATGGTGAACTTATGGTATCATTTAAAACATTTAGTGCCCTTATTAAGATATAGTAGAGCTAATCAATCATTACTTGATCATATTTTTAATATCAAGTAATTAATTCTTAAAATTGCAATTATAAAATATTTTTCACTTTGCTCTACTTTTTAAAATATTTATCAATCTATCGTCCATCTCACCAAGTTCCTTATTATTCAACCCTTAAACTTGCTTAACTGCTTTTTAGTCCTTATTATACTAAGCCTAGTATTTTTATATTATGATTAGCTTAATAATACACCAAACAAGACATATTACTAACAGAAGATACCATATAATGCACACATGAGATAATATTATTATGCAGTTTTCACAATTAAATTTTATGCTTAATTATTTCTTAATGACTTTTAATGCTACTAACTACCATAATTGCACTACTTGTATCTAAAATATTTTACTTTCTATGCTTACAAGTCCACTATGCCCCACAATAAATTACTTTTTGACCAATACCTGAACTTAGTTGGTAGTGGATCTTCCGGTATTCTCAGTTTCTGGCTTTTATCAAGGTGACTAACCTTGACCAAACCTCCCTTAGTTCAAGCACAACTCAGGACTATATCGTTTCCTACCTCATCAGACCATAGTCTCTAAATAGATTATGTGTATGATAATGAAAATTTAAACAAGAAAATATTTTATTTAGGCACAAGGTTCAAATGGTCGGCTAGCATTCCCTTTTAAAAGAAATTTTTTATTATAAAGGATGGGATTACAACATTCAAATATTCAAACGTTTACAGACATATACTCAAACACTCATGACTCTTACTAGAGTTGTTTGGCTTTTAGAGAGATAAAAGCACCAATCTATATTTTAAGACATTATTGTTTCCCTAGTGAATGTTTTCTCTCCCAAAAACTCTGCCTTCACCTTACATTCAAGTACTCTTTATATAGCGAAGGTCTCTATACTTTAGATACCCTAAATCAAAAAGATGCTAAGGGAATTATTCTTTTATAAAAGCAAACAAATAAAGGCAAAGCTGACTCAGATCCATCCTAAGAAGAAACGACTTTAAGAATTCAATCACATGTTTTTGTTAAACCGGTGGGGCCTACTCCATCATGATATTGTCTATCCCTCATCTTAGATTCCAAGTTGTGGCTATAACTAAAGAAACTCCTATAGTAGGAAGTTCTATACTCGTCATTTCAAGTGATCAGAACTAACAATATCTAATACTACTACCGTTTTTACACTTTTTTACGGACTCTTAGACATTTTTTGGGTAGAATAGAAGTAGAGAGAAAAAGTAAGTCGGGACCATATGATTGGAGAGACATAGAGAGAAACTTTTTACTAAAAAAGAAAGTGTAACATCTAATTGAAAATTTCCCATAATAGAAAGTGTAACATCTACAAAAAGGAGGAAGTAGATACTCTTGCCCTTGTTGCTAGCCTCTACTTGCTCCAAGTACTCGTGGACTGGTTTATTCTAGTTTATTGCTTCTTTAAATATTTTTGCATCCTATTATACATCACCACCGTAGTTCTCTCTTTATGCAAGATGATTAAATCTGATTGTTTTAAAAGATGGTTGGTAATCTATGAAATATAAAAGATACCCATTGTCCTTTCTTCTATCGAGTTCTTAATTCAGCTTTGTTTGCGGAAAATCAAATCTTTAAATTTGCACCTAGTGCCTCCAAACAATATTAGATAATACGAGATTTTTTCTTTTTCCTTCGAACACTTCTCCACAAGACAAACTTTTGCTTCTACTTTAAGGTTAGCTTTCTTACATTCGACTCCTCCACAATACAAACTTTTGCAATTTCTTTCTTTTCGGGACAATATGTGGCTTTCTAAAAAATCGTCTTGGTTTTTTATAAATTTTTAATCTTATAATCTTCCCCTCTAGCTTTGTTAAATGTAACTCGTCGATAGATTGTTTTTTCATAGGTTTAGTTCAGCCATAATCATCGGGCATGTTCCAACATGTTATAAATTGACTTTCATTTGTGAGTTCTTGCTACTTCTCTGCATTTTTTTCTCTATCCATTTTCTTAGAAATGCAACTGTATTTCCTAGTGAATCTCTATTGTTGAATATTTATAACCTATTCTTGATACTTTTCGGTTATTTCTTCATAAATGTGGCTTGGTAGTTAACTGTTTGTCAAAGAATATTCCTAAGATGTTACCAATTTCATAATAGTATCTTCCGAATTCAGCATTATGTTTTTTATGATTTTCATATCACAAATGGAAGATTGCTTAATTTTCTTTGAAATTATAATCTCTTTTCTTCATGACTGCTCTGGTCCAATAAACACAACTTCTATGTATTGACATAGTCTTACAAGCATATCAGCTGTTGATTCTAATTCCCTAAGATTTGCTTTGGTATCTTCATCTATCGATTCATACTAATCAACAACAAATTCATAGAAACTATATTCTATGAAATTAAGGAATATTTAACAGGCTGCCTCTTTTGCTCTCTATTCCCTCTTCTTCCTTCAAAACCCTAAAAAACTTTTGTTGATCTAGGGGGTACCGTCAAACTCTTGGTTGATGGTAAGCCCCTATTTTCCTTACTTTCTACTAGTTTTCTAATTTCATGGTGAATAAACATCCATTCTCTCTCAATTTGAGAGTTCTTCTACCCAATTTTTGGGTTTTATCTACCCATATATTGGGTTTTATCTCTCTCCTTGTGAGAGTTTTGGTGATGTTCTTTAGTTTTTCAAAAATTGATTTGCTGATGAAGATTTGTGCGGTATCGCGGCAGAGGTTAGTTCTACATCTACAAACAGTTGTATCAGATCCAGTTCAATTTCAAGACTACAACGAATCGGAAGACCCCCTCGTGGAAGGCTGTATGAAACAGCGATGTAAAAGAGGGTATTCATCAGTGTCAGATCTCATCCACAACGATCTAGTTTTGTCAAATCAGAATTTTATTTGATCCAAATTGGTTTGTATTTATCAGTTCTAATTTCTATTGTAGATGTCGTATGACTCTTTTATTAATGAACTAATTTTCCCTTCAAAAAAAAAAAATTACGGAATATTTTAGTAGACTAGTCGGTGTTTATATTAAGAATATTACTTATACTCTTTTCCCAGTATTCCACGATTTCTTCTCTGTTATTTCTTACACCATATAGGTTTACTTATATCCAGTTTGACTTATGGGCTCCAAGGTTATACTTCTTGTTTCGGTACTTGGTTAGGCATTACTTTGAAGCTAAATATAGTACTCTTTCCTGGTATATACATCAGTCTTGGACAACGAGATTCTCCATAATACTTATTTCTTGATAAAGCTCTACTAGTAAAATTATTTTCTTAAACTTTTCCTTCACTTTGTTCTAGCTCCTCTCCAATATCGTCTAGTTTTATCAATCCTTTTTCGTGATAGAAACCTTACGCTTTGTTAGAATAGTAAAGAAGAAGGGAAAGGAAGGGGAGGGAGAGAGGGGGAAGACGAAGGAACAGAAAGGGAGGGGCCGGAGAGGTGTGGTCCACTTTCCCTCCGAATCCTTAAGGGATTATGCTTATCAAAGAAGGAGGGAAAATGGATGACTCCCTCTCCCTCCCTTTGCTTCCCCCAACCATGTATCCAAACATGTGATATTGTCCCCCTCCCTTTCCCTTCTCTTCATTTCCTTACATTTCCTCTTATCCAAACAATCTGTAAGGTTTTACCTGCTCACTTTAATAAAGAACTCCAACTCGTCTCGGGAAAGCGTTGGGAACAGTAGAAAGAAAGAGGTTTGCGTAGCTGTTGCACCCTCTCCCATATTAGTCAATAAAGCAACATGTTCGGGGTTTATGCTATGATCAATATAGGTGCTCTCTTGGAT
The DNA here is from genome assembly GCA_947645195.1 of Patellifolia procumbens. NCBI lineage: Eukaryota > Viridiplantae > Streptophyta > Magnoliopsida > Caryophyllales > Amaranthaceae > Patellifolia > Patellifolia procumbens. Next base: position 180,562 of record CANSGD010000170.1, on the reverse strand, counting down.
TTCTTATTTAGGCTCATCATATGTTTACTGTGGGTTTGTGGTTTGATATTCTGGTGTCCCACGCTTAAAGGAACCACACCAATCAATCCCGAACTTGGTGATTAAAATCTCATACAGCCCCACTATACACGTTATCTTTAGCAAGAGCTAGATCAAACTCCTCTGGAGTTCCACCACTCGGTTAAAGAAAACGTCGATGCTCAATGGTTTGAGACTCGGTACGAGCTTCCTAAAGAAAAACTAGAACATGATTGTGAAGCCAAATTCAGAGTAGGCATCATTCTCGGTTGACCGGATATTGCAGTCGACGCTCTCCTCAATCGGGTCAACTAGAGCTAGAAATTACAAACTCCCGATGTAACACCCCAAGATTTTGGGTATTAATTATATATATATATATATATATATATATATATATATATATATTAGGAAATTTAAATTTATGTAGTTTAGTTTTATTTTGAAAGTTTTGAAAGTATTTAAGTCGTTGCATTAATGTTTTATTTGGAAATGTATAAATATATTATTTGCTCGTGTATTTATTTTTAAGTTTATAATCATAAAAGTTAGTATTATTATTATTATTATTATTATTATTATTATTATTATTATTTATGTTTTAGCAGAGCTAGTAGTTTTTATTTATTTATTTCTTTATGTTGTGAACTTTGTTTATTGTTTTTGGGTCAAACTCGTAGAATTTAATCCTTATCGCTTAAGTGGGCCGACCCACTTTTATTTGGGGTCTAGAGTGGCCGGTTTTTAGAGAGGAAAAAGGGGGGAGTTTTATTTTGAATTTAAATGAGCATTTTTGTATTTTTGGTAATCAAAATCCTTTCCCCTTTGAAAACCAATCATACCTTTATTTCTTACTCTATTTTTGTACCTAAATCCTAACCTAATTAATTGAGATTGCTTTCCAAGAGAAGGAAAGCCATCCATTTCACTCTCACCCTCTCCCACACGCCTCTTCTCTTCCCTTTGTCCCATTTTCGTCCATTTGGACACACCTAACTTGTTTGCCCCATATCTCATTCGTTTCTTATTGGAATTGGACGTGTGAGTAGTCAAAATTCATATACTCGGAAAAATCTTGCTCGTGGTATAATTTGTTTTTGAAGAAGAGGAAGGCCGTGGCTGCAGTTTTCATTTCAACAGACGAGTAATTTCGGTTTCTTGAAATTTTTGGGGGCAAAGTTCTTCTCTTCTTTTTTTGCTATTATAGTATTATTTTTCCATCTAAGATCAAGGTAAATAACATCTCTTCTAGTACTTTAGTGTTTAATTAATAATTTAATTATGTAGAATCATGTTAGGATGTGTTATAGTTATTAGAATTCATGTTAGGGTTAGTTTTATTGCTTTTATTAATATATATTTTAGAGTACTTGAAAATTGTCGTTGTGATGTTAATATTGTTAGTATTGATTAGAATCATGTTAGGGTTGTTACTCTTTGTTTATTTCATTGATTCATATGTTTAAACCATGTTTTATTAGTTTAATTAATGCTGGGATTATTTTTATTTAATGAAATTATTATGGTTGATGTTTTGTATGAACTATGAAATTTTATTGGTTTATTGCGGTAATTGGAATATTTTTTTAGTATGAATTTTAATGGTTTGTTGGCTATTTTAATTCATTAATATTGCTGGAATTATTTTTCATGAAGTTAGGTAATCCTTTTGTGTTGTATTTAATTCTCAAACATGCCTTAATTACTATAGTATGATGACTATGTTTTTAGGATTGTTCTTTAGTGTTTTGGGCTATTATTATGAATCAATTAGTGCTGAAATTTTATTTGGTTTAAATTTAATTATTAATTCATGTTTTAGCATGTTTTAAAGTTATTAGTTTTGCACGATTTGAAGGACTTGTGAATTATTTTAATTATCTCCTTGAAGTATTTAAGGTGAGCATGCTTATTAAAGTTGGTAAATTTTATGTTTAATTTTGTGGAATTATCTGAGCATGTTTTGAATTGGAATTAACTTGGGTACGTAATGTATGTGACGCACAAAAGGGGACAGTAGGCTACTCGCGGTCCGCGTCCCAGTGCTGTCATCTTCCTTCTTCTTTTGCTTGCTGTCTCGTTTGTTAAGTACATAGCAGCACTGTTCAGCATGTATTTGTGAATTTATATATGTAGTTTTATTTATGTTAATCATGGAAGTATTTATGGAATTTAAGATTTTGATGTTGGGTGAATGTTGTTCATATATGAACCTTGTGTTTTAAGTTTTTGTGAAAGTACTATATGAGTATGTTTTTGATGTATTTTGAGTTATCGACGTTGTAATGATCGGGGGAGAATAATACAGCCCTTAGCATCACTTCTCCAAGAGTTATGTACGGGAAAAATTTATAATTTAATTATAATTGACTTCGTACCCAAACTCATATAACAACTTTGATGAATTAGTAATTCAATTGGAAATTTTGCAGGAATTTGATTATATTTTGAATTCTTGAATTTATGAAGAATATTTATATTCGTTTTTTTATTCGAATTATTTTATTTGAATTATTTTGAAGAATTATTTTGTAGAATTATTTTGAAGAGTTATTTTTAAGTATTTCTTTTTGAAGAATTATGATTTCTATTTGAAGAATCATAATTATTTGAGGTTTGATGATTGAAGAACATTTGATGAATATTTGATGTTGAAGAATTCTATTGTTTTTAATTGTTTTATTTGGGTTGAGTAGTCTAGCGGATTATGTTATCTCAAAGGTTTTGAACATGCACTCTGAGAGGTCAGGGGGCAATGAGCAGGGTGCTACCCTGCATTGGAGAAACTTATGATATGTTGTCGTCTGAGAGGTTAGGAAATACTGCGTGTATTGTCCCGCATCGGGAGTTTGGCCATTCTTAGACACAAACGGTAGGGAACGTAACCCATAGGCCGTTCTGGAGGTTGCGATCTGACATTACCTTAGGAAGTGAGCTGCGGATCACTAGCGTTCAACTCACTCGATAATTATTTATTTATTTACTAAAATTTTGAAGTCTCTTATTTCTTTTGACGATCTATTTATGAAACTCTTTCCTTCTTCAACTTGAATGATCATTGATGTTTATTTATATTGCTAACTTGAGTTGTTATTCTTACTCTGCATGCTTTATGATTTTGATATGTCTTCGTATGATTATTTCGTGTGACTGACATTATTCTTCATACTTTAAACTGTTAATTGAATTCTGATTGGACTGGGAGAGCTGTTAGTTACTCCCCACTGATTGTGGATTTTTATTGTATATCTTTGCAGATGTGGAAGTTTAGGATTGTTGGATAGGGGTTGTGAGACATGGCTTTATGAGCAAGGATATGGTCATAGTGATTGTTAATGAGCACTTTGATGTAGCGATTAAGACCTCTTTCCTTAGTGGGTTTTAAGTAGCTTTTATTGGACTTTATGGATTAATTCTCTATGGATTTTTTTAGTTTATTTTAAATAAGGGTCTGAATGTTTTGAGTTTGTAGCACTATTTATGGGTTGAGGGTATGAGACCTCGTCTCCTTATTTATTTTGAGGATGTTTAACGTTTGGGATTGTTTATTTATGATATAGTTTATTTACTCCTTAGAGTAGCATTACTGTCTCAGTGGTATTTTCGCTGCCACTGGCTTCATTAATTATTAGTTTTACTTATTTTATTCTATTTTAGCTTTATTTGATTGTTGTTAAAAGACGGGATGTTACACCCGAAGGCCCGAAAGTACACTGAAGACCAGCCCAATCTTGGCAAAAAAAGTGAAATACATTCGGGAATGCTAGAATACAGCTTCCCAGTTCAAGGATCTCGAACCTATATGCTCGGGTAGTAAGGCAACGTAATCGTGGGTATCCAACCCCTATCACTACTCTGAAAAACTAGCCTAAATATCCAATTTCACCTGTATATGGAGCCTTATAGCATTCACGCGTGTCACTCGGGTCCTTATGCCCAAACGGCGGATCATTATGGTGAAGAGAAATAGGGGCATCACAGCCCCCCCACTTCAAAAGCACCTATGTATCGACCGATTCTGGATGTTCCTTTCCTCTCCCTACCGTCGAGTTACTACGTACCTCATAGAGTTCTCAAACCTAGGTCTTCTTCGATGGTAGTATAATTATTTTCTTCGTCGTTCGTTTCTAGGTCAACCAATTTTTCTGATATTAAGTTCATAATTTGGTTCAGGTTTTCTAAGTCGGTTTCTTTATCAAAAAAAACTTTAACTCTTCAAGACTGAGGCGCAATAGGTTCATTTGTTTTAGGAGTTATTTAACGGGATTTTTAGCTTCTTGTTTTTGAGATCTGTTTTCTTGTTGTTGAAATCCCACTGAATGTTTTTCATTCTTATTTTGATTCTAAAACGGATAACTACATTTAAAAGGTTGGGGGGGGGGGGCTAGCTACTTGTGGTGACTCTTGATGCCTAAGTTCGTTAATTATAGAATGCTTTAATTGATCTAATTTATCTTGAATTTTTTTTAATCAATACCAGCTTGTAGACTAGTGATTTTCTTTTCAACCATCATGCTCGAAGCTGAAGCATTTTGTGCTTCTAATTTTATCTCCAAAAAGTGAGCAACTATAATTTAAGACATGACCAACTAAGTTACTATTATCTGGAAAATGATAAATATGGCTAACTTCAGGTCTTTTATACTTAGCACTAGGCTTAATAGGCTCTAGATTTTTATACTAATTAATCAACTTGGCTCTGATATCAAACCAAACGCACGGCTAAAAAACACTAAAAACACTAAAAGTAGAGTAAGGGCCGCCTTTTCTCTTTAGCTTATTTTCAGTTCAATTCAGTTTCATTCAGTTCAGTTTAGCTCCATTCATTATTAATTAATTAACTATTTCGTTATTATAATTATTATTGTTGTTGTTATTTATTTTAAAAATTACTAGTGTTGTTATTGTTGTTATATATTATTTTCTTTATTATAGCTTCACTCATTACTACTACTATTATTATTAGAGCTGAACATGGTTTGGGTTGTTGCAGTTTGCGGTTTACCCATATCTTATCTCAATACACTCTAATTTGCAATTGTTGTTTTATTACCAATTAGATATTTACTGTTAAATCGTAAAAATAAGTTATAAAAAGCTAGAAGATATTGATAAAATTACAAAGTTGCTTATAATAAAACTATTGTAGGTACAAATTTTTCGTTATTATAAAAGTTGAATGTAACTTAATACAAATCCTTACATGTAAGTATTTTTACAATCTCTACTTTATTTCTCAAAATCATTGGGGCCGGGTATTTTATTGGCCCTAAAATAGTCATGTCCATTAGAACCCTGTCCAAAAAAAAACCCTCTTTGAACCTGCACCTAGCCATTGGACTACCCAGTCTAATAATATCTAGCTGCAATCAAGCTTTGAATATCTAGTAGAGATTTAATTCTGGTCTGTCTTTTAATATAAATAAGTTAATACCTTTACGTTTCCTTAATTGTTAGTTCGTGTCGTGCCATTCGCAGAGACCCAAAAGTTATATTCATGTGAGGGGCAAAGAAGCCAGAAGGGGAAAGGGCCACCATTTGCAGCTGATTCAGCAATTGCATGATTCAATTTGGGGGAAAAACATATCAATTTATCGTGCATGCCCTTCAATCAACACGTACAGTTGTGATTTTGTGAATATTGGGTGTCCGTGTCTTGGTCAAAAATGAAATGTTTACGGAGTTCAAGGATCCAACTGTTAAATTAGGTTTAGGTTAAATGATTATCTTGCCTTTTATTTAATTAAAAGTAATCATTATATACAACCTAAAAGAGCATTAGGGCCTTTAGCCCAACTCACTAAATACAAGGTACTAATTACGCCTAAATACACAAATACATCGGGCCTAATACCTCCCTTCCTTCAAGTTGGAGCATGGGGATTACAAATGCTCAACTTGCCTAGTAACAAGTGAAACTGTCGTTTACCAAGAGCCTTGGTGAATATATAAGCGAGCTGCTCATGCGTAACAACATGCTGGGTAGTGATCAGACCATTCCGTAGTGCATCACGAACATAGTGACAATCAACCTCAATATGCTTCGTACGCTCATGAAATACAGGATTCTGGGCAATGTGGAGAGCTGACATACTATCACAGTAGAGGGACATGGCGCGGGGCTGATGAACACCTAAGCTCTCAAGAAGAGCATGCAACCACTTCAACTCAGAGGTGACATCAGCCATAGAACGATACTCGGCCTCAACGGAGGAACGAGAAACAGTGTGCTGCTTCTTGGTTTTCCAAGAAATGGGGGAGGAACCAAGAAACACAATCCATCCAGTGAGAGAACGCCTAGTCAATGGGCAACTGGCCCAGTTAGAATCACACCAGCCAGACAATGATAAGTCACACTCCGTGCTAAGAAGAATACCCTGGCCAGGAGAACCTTTAAGATAACGAACAACCCGAAGAGCGGCTTCCTAGTTTTCCTGCCTCGGCGTTTGCATGAACTGAGCAAGAATGTGAACACAATAAGCCAAATCCGGGCGAGTGAAAGAGAGGTATATCAGACGACCAACCAGGCGACGATAATACTCAGGATCAGATAACAACTCCCCAGTGGCAAGAGCAAGGGTATGGTTCTGCTCAATCGGGAATGTAGCAGGCTTCGCCCCGATGAGACCAGTCTCGGCGATAATATCCAAAGTGTACTTGCGCTGGCAGAAGAACAAACCCTCAGGACTCCGAGCGACTTCGATCCCAAGGAAGTATTTCAAAGACCCCAAATCCTTCATATGAAAACAAACCCCCAAGTACTGTTTGAAAGACATAATTGCAGCAGAGTTGTTACAAGAGATAATGAGATCATCCACATAAATAAGGACCGAGAGCTGCACGGATCCGCTGCTAAGAATAAACAGGTAGTAGTCAGAGTAGCACTGGACGAAGCCATAACATATCAAAGAGGTGGCTAACTTCGCAAACCACCATCGCGGAGCCTGACGAAGCCCATATAAAGACTTCTTCAACCGACAGACCAGGCTTCGGAGGAGTGAAGCCAGGTGGTGGTTTCATGTAAACCTCTTCCTCCAAATCCCCATGAAGGAAGGCATTATGGACATCCATTTGGTGGAGTTCCCAGTTCTTAGCAGCAGCGACAGCCAGGAAAGCCTGAACAGTTACCATTTTCGCCACAGGTGCAAATGTTTCATTGTAGTCAATCCCCTTAACCTGATGATTCCCAAACACCCCAAACGAGCCTTAAGTCGTTCAACGGACCCATCAGAGTGATAGTTCACCTTGTAAACCCATTTACAACCAAGTGCCTTATGACCCATGGGAAGCGATGCCATTTCCCACGTGCCATTATCGTCCAGTGCCTCAATCTCTTTTTGCATGGCGTCACGCCAACTAGGATCTCGCATAGCCGCAGAGAAAGAATGAGGTTCAACCCCAGAAGTGACTGCTACAAGAAAAAGACGGTGTCGCACAGAAAATTTATCACAATTCACAAAGTGTGCTAAAGGATAAGGAGTACCTGAGGAATCCGACGAAGAAGATGAGGACGAAGATGGACTCTTTTGACGGACCGTAGCAGTAACAAAGTCACGAAGCAAGACAGAGGAGCGTTTTGCTCGAAGACCGCGCCCAAGCGGCTGCTCATCACTCGCGGGCTGCTCACTAGTGGTATGGGTAGCCATGGGGTCAGGATTGGGCTCATGGAGAGGCATAGATAGAGGAGCAGACGCAGGGAGTCCGCTGGGCCCAGAAGTGTGGTGGGTTATTTGTGGGGACTGGGTAGCAGTAGTGGGCTCGGGTAGGAGGTTGGGTATGTGTGGCGAGGAAGTAGGTAGGGGGTTATTTGTGGGCTGGGTTGGTACATCAGGAGTTGGCCCAAGGACCTCATCATCACTAAAATCCAACACATCATCCAATATTGGCCCAAGAGGAGTAGAAGAAATATCAGCATCATTACCCAACCCAATGGGCGAACCACAATCATCACCCGAAGCAAATGGAAATTCGTTTTCATGGAATTTGACATCACGAGACACAAAGAAGGCTCATTTTCAATATCATACAATTTCCACCCTTTCTTACAATGAGGATACCCAACAAACACACAACGCCTACTACGAGGAGCAAACTTATCACCTTTCGCGCGTTGATCATGAGCAAAACAAAGACACCCAAATACACGCAAATCATCAAAAGAGGGAGGCTTGCCCATAAGCATCTCATAAGGGGTCAAACCATTCAACAGTCCAGATAGGGTTCTATTAATGATATGAACAGCAAAAAGAACACATTCACCCTAAAAAGCAACAGGCAGATGAGCTTGAAACAATAAGGCATGACTAACATTCAAAATATGTTGATGTTTTCGCTCAACTCGCCCATTTTTTTGGGGGGTACCCACACACGAGGATTGAAATAAAATGCCATGAGCGTCCAAATAATCATGCAAACAATTAAATTTCGTCCCATTATCCGATTGAATGATTTGAATAGTAGTCTCAAATTGGCGAGCAACCTTGGAAAAGAAAGACATGAAAGCACCCTCAACCTCCTTCTTATTTTGCAACAAATACACCCAAACAACACGAGAATAATCATCCACCAAAGTAAGAAAATAAACAGCATCACAAGTCGAAGGGGTACGATATGGACCCCACAAATCATAATGTATAAGTTCAAAAATACGAGATGCTTTATGATCACTAATGGTAAAACAATCACGAGTTTGTTTAGCTTGAGGACAAACAACACAAGCTTTATTTAGTTTCTTCCTAAGGGTACTAGAACTAACAGCAGGAACTAACTTGACAACACGATCAGAAGGATGTCCCAATCTGCGATGCCATAACTCAAACTCCGACAATCCAACAATGGTCACTGCTTGCACCAATGGAATGCTACGAAAGAAAAAGAGTCCATCACGCCGCTCACCGGCTCCAATCAGGTTCCTCGAGCGTCGGTCCTGTATAGCACACAAAGAAGAAGTGAATTTTACATGACAATCAGACTCATCAGTCATTTGCGACACCGAAATTAAATTGCAATTAAGTTGGGGTACATATAAGACATTATGGATAGTTAGTCCGTCAGTGAGAAAAACACGACCCTCCATAGTATCACAAGCACTATTGCCGTCTGGCAATCCAACAGGGCAATCAATGGGAGTAATATGAGTGAGGTACGATACGTCACAATTAACATGGTGCGACGCACCCGTATCAATAAGCCATTGACGAGAAAGTTGCTTACCCGCCATTCGACCACTTTTGGTTGTCTCATTATTAATTAAATGCATAAGGGCCTGAACCTGGGCCGGGCTGAGATTAGCGAATGGAGCGGCAGCACTGGTGGAGCCAGAGGAGCCCACACCATAAGGTAAGAGGGCATAAGCAGTAGCAGCGCTGCCACGGGGACGCGACACAGCAGCCGCATCTGACGCAGGAGAAGCAGCAGACGCACGACCAGTCGACTTGGCACCACGACCGAATTTTTCTTCCCACCACGCAGGCTTACCGTGCAACTGGAAGCAGGTGGCAGCTTCGTGGCCGGAGCGTTTACAGTGAGAACATACAAGCTTTGCCCGATCAGTCCGGTCCACACGAGGGCGACTCCGGTCAGAGTTCCGATCAGCGTGAACCGCAAATGCGTGAACATCATCCTTTACGGCCTTCCCGCGAGCAACATTGCTGGAACGTTCTTCTTGTGTAAGAATTTGATAGATGTGATCCAAATCTGCCGGAGGAGATTGAGAGAGGATATTGGATCGAACCATGCCATACAAGTCATCATGTAGGCCAATAAGAAACTGGTGAATCTTTTCTTCATCACGATCCGCGACAAATTTGCCGGCGACATTACATGTGCATAAATTACACTCACAACCATGGAGGGGCTTTAGACGTGCAAGCTCGTCATAAAGACCCATGTGTTTAGTATAATAAGCTTCAAGAGTCATGGAGCAAAGTTGCTTGCAATCAACAATGGCCGCGCGAAGTTGTTGAAGACGTGGTCCATTAGCAACACAAAACCGCTTCTCTAGGTAAAGCCATAAAAGCCTAACATCATCATGAAACGGAATCGAAGCAGCAAGTTTGGCTTCCATACTCCGTAGTAGCCATGAAACCATCATGGAATGGACCTTTTCCCAGTCAAGCATCTTCTTCTTCTCCATAGGTTTGCTGATAGTACCGTCGACGAAACCGTATTTCCGTCGAGCCTTAAGGGCCAAAGTAATGGCACGAGTCCACGCAACGTAATTCTCGCCAGTGAGAATAACATTAGTAATCAGATTTCCGGGTTGATCTCCCGAGCCAAGGTAAAAAGGGGATGCAGGTTTGACATTGTCTTCGTCGACCATGGCGAGATAAATCGTACAGGAAGGTAGAAAAACGGCGAGGGAATAGTAGTAATGCAGAGATATGAGACGACTGCCACGCTGGTGGCACACCGGCGGAAAGAGGAGGAAAGAGAACACAACAGCTATCCACGCTGGTGGGGCGCTGTTAAGGGAAGAGAATAAAATTTAAGAGTGGCTAAGCTCTGATACCATGTTAAATTAGGTTTAGGTTAAATGATTATCTTGCCTTTCATTCAATTAACAATAATCATTATATACAACCTAAAAGAGCATTAGGGCCTTTAGCCCAACTCACGAAATACAAGGTATTAATTACGCCTAAATACACAAATACATCGGGCCTAATACCAACGCCAATACTTGAAGGAAAAGATCATGGATAAATTTATTAAATGTTGAATCATCTTATTATAATACATGTTTCAATGAATTTTACTTGAGGATCTTTCTTTTTAAAAATTATCATACAATAATCGGAAATTACGATCAAAGTTTTTGAAGTTTGACTTCTCAAATACAAATGTAGCAAGCAATTAAGGACATACGATGTGTATTTTGTCATTTTGTGTATGACAACTGATGAGTGACAACACTATATAGGATCTTTCCAAATACATATTACCACTTAAGAGAAACTCTTAGGCATCTATATGGTGGAGTCATAATAAAAAAACAAACGTTTTAGATCAAAAAGAAAAAGGAAAAAAAAACAAAAGCAGTAAAGAAAAGCACTGGTGTAGCATTGTGTGAGAAACACTCATATTGGAGAGAGAAAAAACTCTTAAAGGTATTCCTATCTTTAAGTATTACGAAAATAATCCCTCTCTTTTGCATTACTTGCTTATTGGGCCGAGTTAGTAAATCCCGCAGATGCATCATGCATGTAACAAATCATATGTGTCTATGTCGTAATCTAAAAATGATAAAGCACTAGCCACTACGCACTAGTAACGCCCAATGACATGTACAATATGTTTGTTACTTGCATTTGCAGGTCATCATTAACTTAGGTCTATTTTAATTATGTCAAATTATTGCACGATGAGACTTTTTCGAGAAGACATATATATATCAAATTTGATTGAAGTTATTGTTGTCAATTTGTCCTAGCTTTATTCTCATATTTTGAGAAGGAGAACAACGTTATTTGTGAAAATAAGGGGTTCATGTATAATTAAGATTTTTTTGATAATGTGAAAGTCTTTAGGTATATCCTCTAGGATCTCAAGAGATTTAGTAAAGTCACCATGCATTAATTCCTCTTAAAAAAAAAAGTCACCATGCATTAATTATTCCAGCTCATGCACGGAGTTAATGTCATTCAGATTGCAATGGCTGGAGAGGAAATCAATATCCCTGCATTAATCCTCGTACAATTATAAATTCTAAAACGAACTCCCAATTATAAATTAGTATAAAACAAATACATCGATTCTAACTTGGACGTCATCATTATGGTAAAGTGCTCTTCTCTGCTTCCAATTTCTATATGTATTTCGTGCTATTACTTGCCAATTACTAGTTACCCAACACCTATTTCTGAAGTAGTTACACCACCTTTTGTTGTTACAATTTCATTGGTTCTTATGATAATGTTCAAATGATCTCTACACCACCTAATAATCCCTTGAATCATATAAAAGCTAAAACATTTTGTTCAAATGATTCTTTATCATGTATAATGAATAGAAGTTATAGTTTGAAACAAATGTATTAGACCCCAACCCTATCCTTGAACATATTTTATCCATACAAAATAGTTCCATCCTAAAACCAATGCAACAAAAATAGTAATTTTACTAAAATAAACTAATTTCATTGTTCCATTTCTTTTGGTGCGGGACAAGTCTCTTAACAATCTCTCTTTTCCCGTGTGTATTGCAAAAGATCAAAACACCATGGCTCATGGCTAGACCTGGTTATTGGGCGGGTCGGGGCGGGTCGGTGCGGGTCAAAAGCGGGTCGGGTCATAAGAGGTCGTCTACTAGCGGGTCGATAGCGGGTCGGGCCAAAATGGGTAATGGGCCGATAGCGGGTCAATATTGGGCGGGTCGGTAAACGAATAAGAAAAACAATAAACAAAGATAGCCAATAGTAAGTATATAAGGATACAAAAACATACATGTAATTTTTTTTAGCAAAATATATTTTATTTTTCAAAATTATAGAGTATCTTTATTGGCCCTATAAATGACCCTGTCCAATAAGGACCCTACTTAATAAAGCCCTGTCCAATAAATACCCTATAAGATTGACCCTGACCCTCATGCCATTGGACTACCCTGTCCAATAACCAGGTCTACTCATGGCCAATGAGCCCACACATCTAGACTTGGCTTCCCATCGCGTCTATATGCTTACCTTCATAGAGCCCTCCTTGCTCACGCCACAATACCTCCACTTGACCTCTGCAGAGTCTCCATACCAACAAAGCTCATGGGCTCAAACCACGTAACACCTCCCTTTTTATTTTGCAGAGTCCATCCCGAAATCACCTTGTTAGATGTTCACACATGGTTCATGCCTAGCCGAACCATCGACTCCCATACCATTTATTAGATCTATGCCCGCTACAGGAATAGAGGTAGGCAATACGTATATCTTGCGAGGTTACATTCAAAGATCAATTGATAAGACTTAAGAGGAGATCAAGGCTCACAACTTTTTTTGTAGAAATTAAAGAAATGTCTTACAAATAATTCATAGCATACGGATATAATTACTTAAGAATAAAATATAGACTGCTTTAAAAATTAAAAGTAGACGATATTAGTTGGATAATTCGTTTAATACATTGGGGATGAAGAACTGGTCAATTATCTTAAATCTTTAGTCTTTTGCCTATCTTTAATTTCTTTCATTTCAAGCTTTAATCTACCCTACTTACAGTTAACTGGTCACTTTTTTCTACCCTACTTCACATTAATCTTCAATTAATCCAAAATGCAGGTCCCACAAATTGCTTTGACCAAAGTCTTTTCTATCCTCATACTGTCTTCATTGCTTCTCATTACTAATGGAACTTGCAGTAGACAATTATTTGAAGCAGAAAAACTATCTATGAAGACTATTAAGGTAATAATAATTTAGGATATCCATCATTTTGACATTTTCCTTAATCAGCACTTTAATATTCCAAATTTGTTGCTCACACAAATGGCTAATTGTTCATTCCTTGATTAAAAATTGGCCGCGGACAGACTGAATATGGAGATATATACGACTGCATAGACTTCTACAAACAACCTGCATTTGACCATCCTTTACTTAAGAACCATAACTACCACCCGCAGGTTCGTGCACGAGAGATGACTCATGGCTACCTAATTTCCTTTCGTTTTTTCTCTCGATATTTTAGTTTTAGATGAGGCGGACTCACAATATGATTATTGAAAGAAATGAAAACATTATTCTTAAAATTAATATAGACTTCTTAAAATAAAAGGTTTACTTCAGTCTTTCAATACATTATTCTAAGTCCGTCTCGAATAGATTACGCCTTTGTCGACACTATGGACTATGAAGGTGTAAATCTCATCTAATGTTTAAAATTTATTATGTATGAATTAACAGATGAAACCTAGTTTTTATCCAAGTTTATGGAGAACAACAAGCAATTTAACAATGGATATCACAATGCCAAAACTTGGGTTGAAGGATGGAGGTTGTCCTTCAGGAACAGTACCCATCAGAAGAGTGAGTGATGAAGATAGAATTCAAGCTAAGATACTATCTCAGACTTATGCTTCAACAATTTTTGATCCCTTAACTTTGCATCCGAAGCCGGGTACTCATGTAAGTTTTTATGAGAGCAAATTTATTTTCTTTTTTTGGTTCATCGGTCAGTGGTAATAAATGACGGTAATGAAGTTTGGTGTTTTATAAGATACTCATTGCATTATCCCTTGCAATAAAGATTCATATCCACATCATATGTAGCTTTTTTATAGAATGGAAAGTTTGTCAAAAAAAAAATCTTATAAAAGTTCAATTTTGCGAAAAAACCTTTTAATTCTTTTTTTGAAATAAAAAACCACAACACCCAATTTTATTTGTAAAAACAAAGCCCTTGCCATTTTTCAGTTTTGACCACCCCAATTCCGTCATTGACCCCCTATTTACCTAAATGTACCCAAAAACCTGATTTTCCCTCTCTTCCAAACCCTAATTTTCAATCTTCTCCAAAATTCTCTCATCTCTTCCCTTCTTATATCTTTGATTTCTGAATTGGAATCCTTTAAGATCTTGAGAAGAGTCTTTGGAGGAAGGAGGAATTTCCAACTTGGATCCCAGCTCCTACAGTTGCACCTCCACCTTTTCCGTCATTTTTGTTGCTTTCTTACTTTCTAAAACGCGAAAGTGGTGATTTCACCCCTTAACTTTGGCTAGACGTGGGATTAAGCCCCTCAACTAACAGTTGTTGTGTATGACCCCCACAACTTTACAAAAAGGTGAAATTAAGCCCCCAAATTTAATTATTAAATATAAATTAACTAATACTCTTTTTTTATATATTTAAATAAAAAAATACATATTTTATTAAAAAAAAATACAAGTTTCCCAAAACTCATACTCAACCACTTTCATTCCCTTCAAACTTATCAGATTCCTTTGCTGTAATTCTGCACTCTTCATCTTTCCAACCTTCACTAAGCTTGTTTAATCTCTAATCATGTTAACTCCCCCATTGTCTTCCTCTACAGTGCAATTATTAATCTTCTAATTTTCATCATCTTGAGACTTGAAGCTCTTCCCTTACAACGACTTGGTTTAAAATGGCCGACCTCGGCCAACCATTTCATCTGCCCCGTGTCTTAAAAATTAGGTTTTGAAGTATTTGATTCTTATGGAATGAAAATGGTGCTCCAGTGTTTAGTATTTTCCGATCTCGACGAAGACCGAGGGAGGTGGTGCTCCGGTTGTCAGCCTTTTTCGATGACGGTAACACATGAAATTGAGGGAGTGAAGCCGACGATGGAGGTTGAAATGAAAATGGAAATGGTGGGAAGTGTGAGGGTGTTGTGGTTTTTTCATCACCATGTGGAGATTGTTTCTGATGGTCAAGTTGTTGTCACCATTTCTGATGGAGTGATGGATATGTGCTAGCTAACTACTAATGAAATTTTCCATTACCTTTTTGTTCGATTTCTGGGAGAATTCAAAGGAATTTCTTTGGGAATTGTGTTTATTACTTGGTTTTGGTTTATTCTTGAGTACAGTAATGTCGGATTTCATTCACATAGGCGAAGGGGTCAGAGGTAGAAGAGAGTTTATGAAAAAATACGTATAATTTAATTCATTAATGTATTGATATTGTATAATATCTTTTCCTTGGAAAAATTAAATAAATATGGGGCTTAATTTCAACTTATAGTGAAGTTATGGGGGTCATATACCACACCCGTTAGTTGAGGGGCCTCATCTCACGTTTAGCCAAAGTTAAGGGGTTCATTTACCACTTTCGCGCTTTCTAAAACCCCATAGTCTCTTTCAATCTCTCTGATTTCTAACTGCAATCAAGGTTATTAAAATCGAGATTCTAACTTAAATCGGAAAGGCATGTTAAAATCGGATCGTAGCACCGAATCGTAAAACCATAAGATTTTAAATTTTTTGCAAATATAGAGTTTTATGATGCATTGTATAACTTATCCAGTAGTCTTAATCATTAAACAACTTCAAATAAAATTATTTAGTTATCTGGCCCTTTTATTATACGAAAAATCATTAAATACAGTTAAGTTTCGAAGTGCAAGACCACCAATCGTGTATTAAAGAATTGCTACCTGCATGATTGTTAATGAAAAAGACGAGTTTAAGTAATTTGTGAAAGTGAATTGAGTACGTTCAATAAGATTTTTATTGAATATGTGAGTGTGACTCATCTAGAAAGTGAGAAACTCTATAACAATAGGCTTAGCCCATTATTTTAATGGAATCTCGAAGTTTTGATGAAATCGTATAAAATCGCTAAAATCGTAAGATTTTAATGACGATTCCAAGATTCTAATGATTTATTAAGATTCTAACTAAGATTTTAACTGATTAAGATTCTAATTGCGATTTAAATCGTTTTGTAAATTAAAATAGTAAAATCGCAAGATTTTAACACTTAAGGGCATGCTTGGAATGAGGGTAAAATATTAAGGGGGTAATAAAAGTCAAAGATAGGAAAACTAAGGCATTTGAAGGTGATGATGAAGGGGATATAGTGGTGGTGGAGAGGATAAGGTGGTGTTAATAGGTAGGAAATGGAAGAAGGATGAGAACTATTACCCTTATTATGGGGATGATAATTACCCACCTCCACCCCTAGGTAACTATTACCCCCATGTGAAGGGTAATAGTTCCCCTCTTGCTTCCTTTTCCTTCCTCCCAACACCACCTTCTATTCTCCACTACCACTCTCATCACCTCTAAATACCTTAGTTTTGCTATGTTTGACTTTTATTACCCCCTAATACATTACCCCCATCCCAAGCATGCCCTAAATCGTGATTTTAATAACCATGACTGCAATAATTGACGACGAACTCAATCAAGAAACTCACACATTTAATTTCAATCCAGTAAGAAGATATCAAAGATGTATTGGAGACAGCGACAGTGCTACTGCTGCTTTGGGCTTTTGATTTTTGGGGTTTGGTTTCTTGGGTTTCAAGGGAACAATTTTTAGGGATTCAGATTTGTAGGGAGACCTTCAAATCCATCTTCATCCCAGTAATCAAATTGTAAAGAAGAGGCTTTAGAATCGGAGGTTTGAGATTGAGTATATTTGACAAAGAAGGAGGTAGACTGTGGTGAGTTTGGGAATCGGATTGTGCCAAGGTGGATGAACTACCCATCTACTTTGCAAGTGCAGGAAGAATAGAGAAGAGTTTAATTGGGTAGGAAGGAAATAACTTGATTAGGGGTGCAAATCGCAATTCATATAATTGCACATACGGGGAATCGGGGTGGTCAACACCGGAAAATGGCAAGGGGTTTGTTTTTACAAAAACAATGGGTGTTGTGGGATTTGATTTTTAAAAAAAATTAAAAGGTTTTTTTTTCGCAAAATCGAACTTCTATAAGGTTTTTTTGGGCAAATTTTCCTTATAGAATTGATTACCATTTATAAACTTCGGAACTGAGTAGAAATGAAATTTAGAAAGAAAACTATTACGTATTTAGGCCCCGGCGATGCTTTGAGAATTTTGTGCATTGAATTTTAAAATAATTAAGATAACTGATTTCATATAGTGTGAAAAATTATCAAAAAGAAAAGTCATCTCATTTACAATATGCGTGCATTTTAAAAATTTACAACTTAGGGCCTGTTCGTTATCGTTTTTTGTTTTCAGTTTTTTGTTTTTTGAACAACTAAAAAACAAAAACATGTAACCAAAAAAAGTGGTTTTCACTTTTTAGTTGTCAGTTTTCAAAATCATCATGTTTCCAATAAATTTGACTAATTTTTTATTCATTATATGACATAGTCCCTCCGTTCTAAAATGTTATACCCATTTGGAATATGGGGGAAAACCAAGGCAAATAGAATCATAGGAGAATTTATGTTTATTTTAATAATTTTTATGTACTTTTTTTGTCCTTATTAGGAAAAGTAAGAGAGAGAGATTCAAATATGGGGACCATTAAAGTACAAATGAGTAAAAGGTAGGTAAATGTTTAGATATTGAAGGGTAAAATGGGGAGAAAAAATGTATATAAATAGAAAAGATTCTATATGGGTATATCTTTTTGAAACGGTCTAAAACGGAAAATGGGTATAACATTTTGGAACGGAGGGAGTATATCATATGAGTTTGAAAATCAAAAAATCAAAAAACAGAAAACCACAGTGATTTACCTCTTGATTTATATTCATACATCATTATTGATTTTGATAGAAGAAGCACTAATAACATGTTGGAGCGGTGGTTGGAACTCCTTATTGCACACCCAAGGTCACGGGTTCGAATCTTCACATTGACATATTTTTTCTATTATATGAGACTGAAGTGGATAGTGTGTCATTCAAAGAAGGATAGTGACATATGGCGGATTGCAATACTTACTTACGCTTTTTAATATATATAGATAGGATAACATATCTTAAGAATGAAAGTTTATCAGTATTGTTGTAACATATTAGAAGAGAAAACGTGGTCCAGTCAAAGACTGCCACGTGGCCCAATGAATTGGTGACACGTGGATCATCCTCCATATGACATTTGGCGGCATACAAGAGGATAGCTTTATGGTGAAATTTTGCATATTTTACTTTATGTAAGGAAGAGTCGTAACCATTAGACGGATAAAAAAAAATGAGCCGAGCCCGAGCCGAGCTCGAGCTCGAACATTTGGAAAAGAGCCGAGCTCGAGCTCGACGAGCTCAAGCTCGATCAAAGGAGTTCGAGCCGAGCCGAGCTTGGTCAAGCTCGAGCTCAGCTCGGCTCGTTTACACCCCTAGTACAACCGATCCAGATGATCATCTTTCAGCATACAAACATCAGATGTACGTCCAGGCTGTGGACGATGCTACATGGTGTAAGAACTTCCCAGCTACCTTGAAAGGGGTTGCTCAGAAGTGGTTTAACAATTTACCAGCAAATTCTATCAACAATTTCACTGAGTTGAGTTACTCGTTTACTAGTCACTTTGTAGCCAATCGGTAGGACAGAAAACCAGCATTCATTTGGGGAAGATTGTCCAGGCCCCAAAAGAGTCTTTGAGAAGTTATGTGAAGAGATTTAATCTTGAAGCTCTCCAGATCCACGACTTGAATGCTGGTGTGGCATTTGATGCATTCATTCGGGGACTTCGTCTAGGAAGCTTTAAGTTCGACCTTGTCAAGAAAAAAGTAAGCACCTTAGCTGAAGCTCTCAGAGAAGCCGAAGCCTTCATACATGCGACAGAGGTGTGTACTGAAGCTAAACACTCAGAGTCTAAGAAGCCCGAGGAGCCTGTTCAAAAACCCAAGAACAATCCTAAGAAGGATGAGACCTGGGTAGTATCTTCAGGTACAACCCCGTCAAGAAGAGAGAAAAGAAAGGAAAGGGCTGCGTCGGCTGAGCCTATTGAGTTTAATAAGTATCAGTACTCTATCCTTATGGAGATCAAGGACCCGCATGAACTTAAAGCCCCAGCAGAGATGAAGACGCCTTACAAGATTCGAGACAGGAGCAAGTATTGTCACTTCCACAAGGATTGTGGGCATAAAACCAATGAGTGTAAACATTTGAAGAGAGCATTGGAGCATCTTGCCAAGCAGGGAAAGATGAACCAATATGTGTCTCGGGAAGGTCGTTTTCAGAAGAAGGATTTTCGGCAAAATAAGAAAAAAGAAAGTGCCAGCACTGATGAAGATGTAGTTTTGGTTATATCCGGCGGATTTGCAACCGGGGGACCGACTTTGAGAGGACATAAGAACTATATTAGAGAGCTCGGCCAGGTGTTGCTAACAGGAAAAACTAAGGTAGACCCTTTCCCCTTGGTAACGGTGAGTGAGGGCGATCGTGGCAAGATCTAAACTCCTCATGATGACCCTCTCGTCGTAGAGATGAAAATGCATACTTCAAATAAGAGGGTAGTGGTTTGAGTTCCACCTTAGTTACCTGAGGAGTAGAACTAGAGCATACACTTTCAAGTACCGCATTTTCCTGTTTCTGTTCAGTTCCATGACTCTCTAAATCAGCAAGGCAGGCATCAACATCAGTATCGATGCCTAATGAGTCACTATCAGTCAATGCTACCTCCAATGGGTCAGCATCACGTATCTGCTGAAATGCAGACATCACAGCTTTGTCTACCACATCTATCCTGCAAAAAGACTCTTCAAGCATAGGAGACTTCATAGAATTGGTTAGTTTAAAAGTGACAGTATCATCACCAACACTCAAAGTCAAGGACCCTGACTTGACATCAATAACAGCCCCTGCAGTGCACAAAAATTGTCTGCCCAATATGATAGGAATTTGGGCATCCTCTTCCATATCCAACACAACAAAATCCACAGGAATGTAAAACTTTCCCACCCTAACAGGGACGTATTCTAAAACACCTAGAGGGTATTTTATAGAACGGTCAGCCATCTGCAAAGTAATTTGAGTGCACTTGAGTGCCCCCATATTCAGTTTATTAAAGACAGACAAAGGCATGACAGACACAGATGCACCTAAATCACATAAAGCTTTATCAATAAAAAGTGCACCTACATGACAAGGGATGGAAAAGCTACTAGGATCTTTCAATTTAGGTGGAGATTTATTTTGCAAAACAGCTCTACACTCTTCAGCGAGTACGACTCTATCTACCCCACCAAAATCTCTCTTTTTAGTGATCATCTCCTTCAAAAACTTAGCATAAACAGGCACTTGGGAAATAAGTTCAGTGAAGGGAACCATTGGTTCTTGACCATGGCCAAGAACTTACCAGGTTGTTGGTCCACCTTGGAATTTTGCATTCGATGAGGAAAAGGCAACCTTGGTGTAAAAGGTGTATCAGAAACCTTCTCCTTCTCCTTCTTCTTTTCTGCCTGTTCAGCTGCTTCAGATAGTTCGACATCAGACGTCGAATTCTTCTCCAATTCCTTCTCTACTACCTCCTTCTCCTTGCTAGGGAAAATATTATCATCAACGGGCATAGGGGGAGCAGCATAAGTAGTGCCACTACGAAGAGTAATGGCGTTTGCTTGCTCCCTATGTGTAGGTTGCCCTGGCAATTGTCCCTGCTGCCTCTGTGAATTAGTTTCTGCCAATTGAGCAATCTGAGTCTCAAGAAGTTTTATGTGCTTCTCTTGGGCCCTCTGTGCATCCTCATTGGTTTTCTGCATAGCCAACAACTGTCTCTCTTGAGTTTTATGTGCTTATTCATTTGTCTTTTGCATAGACAATACTAGTTTCATCAGTTCAGACGTGCTAGGCTCTTGTCAGGTTGCATTTTGTGGTGCTGGCTGATAATTCTGATGGGCAGGTCTTTGGAAACCAGGGGGATTGTGAGAATTCCCTTGGTTTTGGTAGTAGTTGGGTTTGGGTTGTTATGTGGAGGTTGATAGGAATTTTGTGGGGGATGGTAGGAATTTTGTGGCTGTGGGTTCTGAACGTCGTTGCTTCTATAGGAAAGAAGTGGGTTGTCTTTCCAACCAGGATTGAATGTGTTGGAGTAGGGGTTATTTGGCTGTCTTTGCTGAAAAGCATTCGCTTGCTCCATCTGATTCTGACCGAATTGACAATCATGGCCGAAGTGACCCTGAATACAACACACCTCGCAGTAAGATGAGGTGATGGGTGCAACTACCGACATGGCATTGATGCTCATAGGAGGAGGTGTTGAACTAGAGGACTTCATTGTTTGTAGTTGCTGAGTTAGTTGTGCCATCTGAGAGGTAAGTAATGAAATGGCGTCAACTTCAAGTACCTTCTTAGTCAAACTCTTAGATGATGAGTGGTCATTGGCTGCGAGATTTGCTAGGAAGTCATAACCCTCATCAACTGCCTTGTCTAAAAAGACTCCTCCTGTAGACGAATCAACAGTACTCTTCGTCTTAGGTTGCAGACCTTTGTAGAAAGTCTGCGTCAGAAACCACTTGTCCATATTATGATGTGGACATTCCCTCTGTAGGTATCTGAATCTAGTCCACGCTTCCCTCAATGTCTCATCTGGCTCTTGGGAAAACGTGGCCAACTTGTTTCTAATTTCTGCTGTTTTTGTGGGAGGGTAATACTCGTGAAGAAATGCAGCAGAAATCGCCGACCATTCTGTCGCAGTGATATCACTGAACCGCCTCTGAGCCTTGTATCTGAGTGAGAACTCGAATAACATAACTTTCAGCTGCTCAGGTGTGACTCCTTGACGTTTAACAGTTCTGCAGAGTTGTTGGAATCTCTGCAGATGGTTGGCCGGATCTTCAGAAGGACGCCCACTAAACTTATTCTGCTGCACCATGTTAATTAGTGCAGGTTTGATTTCAAAATTGTTTTCAGCAATAGTGGGCATCTGTGGACCTGTGGGTATGCCTTCAGGATTAGGTACCCCATAAGATTTCAGAGACTTCGCCATTGGTAATATAGAAATCTCTAAATCTGGCTTCTCTTGATCAAATTCTGCTCTAAGATCCCGAAGTATTGCTTCTGTGTCGGGATCTCTAGGAATAATATGAGTTTTCTTTTGATACCTGGACATGTAAGAGAAAACGACAAGATAACCGTGAGAACGGCCTCAATTGGAACGGGAGGTTCCAATGAGGCAAAAAGAAGTACGCTAATTAATCGAATAAAAACTAGAAAACTAGCCGTCTCCCCGGCAACGGCGCCTAAATTTGATAGGATTAAGTCGTATCACCTATTCAAAGATAAACCTACAATCCTCTAACTATGGTAGTCAATGGAAGCAGGGTCGAATCCGCAGGGAGACAGAGTTTCTGAATTAATATTCAATCAACTAACTACTTCAGATGAAATTAGGGAAGATTAACTGAACTAATAATTAAACTAAAGAAGACGAATTAAACCGAGGATTTAACTATGGAATAAAAGGCTAGGATATTAGGTCGGTCCACCATGCTTATACCAATCAAACAAGGTCAACTGCTATCAAAACCTAAGTCAAGAGTCGAGGGATTAGAGCATGTGTTGAGCTATGGTTAAGACTCAACGCTCATAGTTCAACATACGCCGCATATTCACTAACGTAATCAGAACTACTGATGTGTCCTAGGCCTCTAGTCGTAAGACGGATCTGTGCAAATAACTATTAACCACAAGTAATCAATGAAATTGGCCACTAACATTAATCACTAATTAAGAGCAAACCACACCACAATCACTCTAATCAAGCCCTAGGAGTCAATAGGAGTCTAAATAACAATCATGGTATAAACATGACTTCCCTATCTAACACCCTAGAAGGAGAACTACTCAGACATGATCAAATTGACAATAACGAAGCTGATTGAAACCCTAAGAATTGCATCATGAACTAATCGAATAATAAGCAATTAAACTAGATCAATCAAGAGATGAAAATAAAGCAATAAGAAAGATGATTACCAAATTGACGGAAAGAGGGAACTTTATTTGAATTGAAATAGCATTCGAATCTCTTCTACAATGGAAAACGTTGAAGTACTAGACTAAGAGCTCTCTAAATGTTCAATAGAATAAAAGATAAATAATAAAATAACCTAAAAAGTATTTATAGTTTCTAAGAAAGAAATAAAATAGAATTGGAAAAGACGCAAAATCGCCTCTTCCGTGTCGTCCACCCGATCGGGCATAGGGCCGCTCGATCGGGCCTGGGAACAGATTTCCAACAACAGCAAATAAGTGTGCGCCCGATGGGATCGGGCAATGATCACCCGATCGCGGCCGCAACACCAGCACTCAATCATGCAGAGCCGCCCGATGCCATTGGGTGAATGTACTCCTCAGCATTCCCGAAATCAGCAAAAAAGGCTAAGTATAACTCCACCCGACGTGATCGGGCAAGGCCGCCCGATCGGGCGGAAAAACTCAAGTTCTGGCCTAAAATACTCGTACCCGATCGGGCGGTGGTTGCCCGACCCAATCGGGCGAAGCTTTATTTCCTCTTACTTCATACTTGGCTTCAGACGCCAAGTGTTTTGCATTTTTCTTGTTTCATAAGGGGGCTCGAACACCGTCTCGAGACCGCCTACATGCCTCGTAACCTTCCGCTATAATGTGGTGATCAAAACGCCAAGTAAATAGGGAGTTTTTTTCCTAAAAACCTGCAAAACGATATGGAACACACAAACCACAACTATATCGAAATAGTTAGCATAAATAGCTCCTAAGAGCGTCAATATCGCACAATTTAGCTTGTAAAGAAAGGGAAAAACTCTATGTGAAATCAATATATCAAGGATTTGGGGGAGGAGTCATTCATCCAGTAGGGACGGTGTCGTTGCCCGTCAGAATTGGAGATAAAGATCGAAGTAGAGCCATGTTCATAAAGTTCTTGGTTGTCAAAGATCTGACAGCCTATAATGTAATTCTGGGACGTCCCACTCTCAACAACATTAAGGCGGTCATTGTCACTTATCTGATGTTGATGAAGTTTGAGTGTGACGATGGCCAGGTTAGTAAAATCTATGGGGACCAGCGGGCCGCCAGAGAATGCTACCTTACTACCTTAAAACCTTCTTCATAGAAGTTGAATGAAGCAGAACCCATGGATGTAGACGAGCCCAAAGAGGCTGGGGCAGAGACAGTGGGAACGTCCAGGATGAAAGAAGAGAAATTCCAGACGCACACTGCTTCTGTAAGGAAGCCGTCTGGAGAAAAAGATGAACTGTATGTTACTTCCGAAAGTAAGACGGCAAGAGATCTGCCTAGTAAGAAAAGGAAGTTCGCTCAGGTCAAAGAAGAACTAAATTCTTCAGCGGAGGTCATGAAAATCGCAAGCTTGACCCTCGATCGTCTTAAGCCCGCTGAGGCTCCATCAAACATTTGTTTAGATGATTCTCGTCCAGAAATGACTTTGCAAATTGGAACGGCTTTAAAGCCTGAGCTACAGGAATCTATTATTTCATTGTTGAAGGAGTATCAGGATGTCTTTGCCTATGGGGCAGATGAAATGCCTGGGATTGACCCAGAAGTGGCTGTTCATCGGCTAAATGTTGATCCAGCCAGGAAGCCAATCAGGCAAAAGAAGAGACATTTGGGACCTGTCAGGAATCAAGCTGTAGACGACGAGGTCAGGAAACTGCTTGAGGCAGGCTTTATCAAGGAAACTCACTATCCAGATTGGGTTGCAAACGTGGTAATGGTTCCCAAGCCGAATGGAACTTGGAGGATGTGTGTTGACTACACAGACTTGAACTAGGCTTGCCTCAAAGATAGTTTTCCTCTGCCCAAGCTGGATCGTCTGGTAGACTCGACCGCCGGGCATGCGTTGCTGAGTTTCATGGATGCTTATTCAGGGTTTCATCAGATCGCTATGCTGCATGAGGATCAGGATAAGACCTCATTCATAACTGAAAAAGGGGTTGTATGGCTGGCTTATGATGCCCTTTGGTTTGAGAAATGCTCCAGCAACTTTTCAGAGGCTCATCAATCAGATCTTTTCACGTCAGCTAGGACGAAATTTGGAAGCATACATTGATGATATGATCGTCAAGAGCCAATAGGACAAGGATCATGTCACTGATCTACGTGAAACCTTTGAAACTTTGCGCAAATATAAATTAAGACTTAACCCAAAGAAGTGTGTTTTTGGGGTTTTGGCTGGCAAGTTCCTGGGTTTTCTGGTAGATCAGCGAGGGAAAGAGGCAAATCCTGAAAAGATTCAAGCTATACTCGATATGAAACCTCCAACAAAGATTAAGGAAGTACAACGGCTTACTGGCTGTCTAGCGGCTGTGGGACGATTTTTTTCCAAGTCGGGTGAAAAGTGTCATCATTTTTTTGCAACAATAAAGAAGAAAGCAAAATTTCAATGGACCCCTGAAGCAGACGAGGCCGTACATGAAATCAAGAAGCATTTACAGCATCTCCCTCGTCTGATAAGTCCAGTGGTTGGAGAGAAGTTGTATGTTTATCTGGCTGTTTCTCCTGAAGTAGTGAGTGCAGTACTGTTAGCTGAGAGGGATGCTATACAAATCCCTATATACTTTGTGAGTCAAGTACTCAAGGATGCCGAGAGCAGATTTACCACCGTTGGGAAGTTTGGTCTGGCCTTAGTAGTGGCTAGCCGGAAGCTAAGGCCCTATTTCCTGGCTTATAGTATAGTTTTTTATACTGACCAGCAACTAAAGCAAGTTTTACAGAAGCTGGAGGCGGCTGGGAGGATGCTCAAATGGGCGAATGAACTAAAAATGTTCGATATTACCTTTGAGCCAAGGAGAGCGATTAAGGGACAGGCTTTGGCAGACTTTATAGTTGAACATACCGTCCAATACATGATTTAGTGAAGGCCCCCTCTGAGGGCAGCCAAAATGGGAAGCTGATGGTGGATGGCTCATCTACTGTCCAAGGTAGTGGGGCAGACCTTGTATGTCAGTCACCTGAAGGTGATATGTATGAATACGCCATGCGGTTTAAATTCCCAGCCTCCAATAACGAAGCCGAATATGAAGCCTTGTTGGCTGGAATTCGGATATGCCGAGCAGCTGGAGCAAGAGAATTGGAAGCAAAGTCGGACTCCCTTATGGTAGTCAGCCAGGTTAACGGGGACTATGAATGCAATGAGGCCACCATGGACAAGTATGTTCAACTGGTGAAGGAAGATCAAGTAGTTAGACCGGTTCACCTTGGTACAAGTACCTAGGTCTGAGAATCATCAAGCTGATGCTCTATCAAAACTAGCTAGTTCAGCTTTAGGTGACGCTCCTCGAACTGTATTCTGGGAAGTACGAGAGAAGAAGAGCATTGACCAGGAGGAAGTGATGTTTTTAAGTAGAGGAAACAATTGGATGGATCCCATACTTCAGTACAAGAAGACCGGTCAGTTACAAGAAGATCCGGCAGAGGCAAAATATGTTAAGGCTCGTGATAAGTGGTTCAAAGTTTGGGATGAAACATTGTACAAGAAATCATATGATCGTCCGTTGTTGAAGTGTATTACCAGGGAAGATGGCCTTGAGGTACTCAAGGATTTGCATGAGGGCTCTTGTGCCTCACATATTGGTGGCCAAGCACTGGCTGAGAAGGCACGCAGGACTGGATATTTCTGACCGACATTAAATGCGGATGCCATGGATTATTCAAGGAAATGTGACAGCTGCCAGAAGCATGGCCATCTCTTCAAGAGACCGTCCAACTTTTGACCCCTGTCCTGACCCCCTTGCCATTTGCCAAATGGGGAATGGACATTCTAGGCCCTTTTCCTATGGTGGCCGGCCAGAAAAAATTCGTGATTGTGGCAGTGGAGTACTTTTCGAAGTGGGTTGAAGCTGAAGCAGTTAGGGGCATAAAGACGAACGATGTAAAGAAGTTCATCTGGAAAAACATCATAACAAGATTTGGGATGCCCCAGTCGATAGTGTTTGACAACGGACCCCTGTTTGAGACCCCTAAGCTGAAGGATTGGCTCACAGAGAGGGGTATTAATCCCACTATGCTTCGGTTGCCCATCCACAGGCGAATGGCCAGGTAGAGGCTTTCAACAAGATCATATCAGAAGGCATCAAGAAGAAGTTATAAAATTCCAAGGGTTTTTGGGTAGAAGAGCTTCAGCTTGTTCTCTGGTCCATCAGAACGACTCCCAAGAATTCAACAGGGGAGACTCCTTTTATGCTGGTTTATGGAATAGAAGCTGTCCAACCCATCGAAATTGAAGAACCCACCCTCTCCGTCATTTTTTTTTTCAGAAGAGACCAACTGGGCAGCTATGCGTCTAGCATTAGACAGGTTGCCAGAGGTTCGAGGTAATGCTCTTTTGAGGATGGAGTTGTATAAGTTACGGATGGCTAGGGAGTTCAACAAACGGGTAACCAGACGACCTCTCAAAAAAGGGGATCTGGTTCTCCAAAAGATGGAGGCTGTAGGACGAGCAAAGGAACTTGGCAAATTAACCCCGAATTGGGAAGGACCTTATCTGGTGGTCGAAGAAATTCGTAGCGGAATGTTTAAGCTACAAGACTTGGATGGACGCCCAATACCACGAACCATGAACTCTGATAATCTGAAGAAGTACTATGTTTAATCAAGTACGAAGTTTTTTTTACAAGTTGTAAATGAAGTGCTACGGCACAGAAAAATCTTTTAGAAATGTATTACATGTACCTTAGCTTAGGCTAAGCAAACTTCATATCAATACATATTCTATATTCTGGTCTATGGTTGGAGTTGCTAGATTATATATGGGTTAACTGTTAGTCTATAACTCGTTCTACCACACACTCAGCAAGGGGCATTTTATTATCCAAAGCCATCTTGGGGCATTTTACCATCGATGGACGAAAGATGGTTATTATATAATAAACCATAATGGACCATTATGTAAGACAGATATTACTTCCTAAAGGAAGACGTCTGCAAAAACCATCACAATTTGTCCAAGACATAACTGATGAATAAAGACTCCTTGATTAAAGGTCCTTACTTTAACAAGAAGCAATTAGTAAATCGTCTAAATCCAAGTTCTCTAAAACTTTGAAAATAGACGAACACTGCTTCCTTAAGGAAGTCGGCCAGAGAGACGTATTTCCTTAGTAAAGGAAATCCCCGTCATAACACCTTAATCAAAGGTATTATTTCCTAAAGGAAACCGGCCAAAATGAGACGTCTTAGTAAAGAAGGTCTCATTACTTAAAAAAGGCGTGGAATAGACACTCACCTTCTTACGATGCCTTCGTCTAAGAATAGACCAACAACCATCCTAAGAAGGGGGGCATACAGTACCAGCCCAACAAGGAAAGAATAATCCTTGGACGTCTTCAACATTACATTGGTACTTAACCAATAGTTAGTTCAAGAAGGAAAACGTCCAAAGAGTAATCCTTAGACGTCTTCCTTCGAACCTCTCTTTTGGTATTTAACCAATAGTTAGTTCAAGAAGGAAAATGTCCAAAGAGTAATCCTTAGACGTCTTCCTTCGAACCTCACTTTTGGTATTTAACCAATAGTTAGTTCAACAAGGAAAACATCTAACGAATAAACCTTAGATGTCTTCCTATAAGCATTATTCGTTCGGAAGTTAGACTACAGCTCCTTAATTGCGTGTCTGTCTGAGCAACCGTTATCACATTAAAACGAACATTGCTTCCTCTAGGAAGCCGTCAGAAACTATTTATAATGTGAAGGTTGTCTTGACACAGCAGAGAAAACACTCGTCCAAGAGGTTTATGTACGAGCCACCTTCCTTCGTGGGGCAACGATCGTTTATAACTCGCCAAGAAAAGGCAGGACGAGTGTCATTGCTAAAAGGAGGCAGGACGAGTATCCATCACAGTTCAAGGGGTATAGAAAAGACTCGTCTAGAGGTTTTTCTTGGCCGCATCCCTTCACAAGGCAATGGTTGTTTAGACAATTTGTCAAGCCAAGACGAGTATCTTTGATTCCTGATGGACGAGTAACCTGATTACTTAGCAAAATTTGCATGTTGAAGTTTCCTCGTCGGAACAGTTGTTATCCGTCTAATGTATGTGACCCAAGACGAGTTATGCTGGTCATTGGCTCCTACTGGACGACTATGTTGATTACTTAACAAAATTTACATGTTAAAGTTCCACGTCTGAGCAAAGTTTACCGTCTAAATGGATTCGACCCAAGACGAGTTAAGATTGGTCAACAGTTCCTTTAGACGAGTAAGTTGATTACTTGGCAAATAATGGCATGCTTGATGCCCTTCGTCCATGGAGTATGTTTCCCATCCAAAGAATATGATCAAGATCGTCCTAGATTGATATTTGATCCCTCCTTAGACGAAGAAAGAGTATACTTAGAAAAATTTTGTTGATCTTTGCATGTTTGTCTAGAACATTTCCGTCCAAAAGAGTGATTCAAGATGAGCAAGATAGAAACAGGCAATCACATGGAACTACCTTTAAGACAAATTACTAGAATAAACATTGGACAAGCCAATTAAAAGAAGGATTCTCATTTGGGCTACTCATTCAAGTGGACGAAAGTGGGTGCCGAAATTCACAAAAATACAACACTACTGAGTTTCCATGCTAATTCAAAACCAAACGACAAAATATACCTCCTAATGTGATTACAAAACATTGGGGATTCAGCTAAATATCCATGAAGTACAACAAAAATACTTAGTCAAAATTACAGCAAGAGGAGCGTCCTGATCTGATTGTGGGCCAAGACTTGATAACAGTTGCGTACTTCTTCAACTTGTCAAGTTGAGCCTGAATATCTTTCCTGCCCTCCTTGCTGAGTACTTGGTGCAAGTTTCTTTGGCTTGCACCAGTTCTTGTAGAACCGCCCCCTGACTTCCTCACACAAATGAGTAGCCCAAATGCGAAGGGAAGGAAGCAGGAGGACGGTTAATTTAGACGTTGGGAGGAGACATAGGTTCATCCTCCTCCATGGCGGCATCATCTTGGAGTTCTTCGTCCTCCAACTCCTCTTCCTCGTCTGTCTCGTCAAAAACAGGGGATCTTCGCCACAAATTCTGGCCTTGTGACACTTCTCCTGGAAATCAAGCCTGCGTTGAAACCGGCTCACTTGGTCAGGTTCATCCATCATCTCCATGGCTTTAATCCCCCATCCTTTGGCCGTTTCCAAGGACTTGGAGAAGTCTTTGAGGGCATCCTTAAAGTTCAGCTGAGCTTGATCCTTCAGTCGATCCACTTCTGCTGTGAGTGCAGAAATTTTGGTCCCAAGCTCAGCCGAGGTAGCAGCAGCAACATCCTTCTCCTTCTTCAGGTCGTCCAAAAGTGTATCCCGAGCAAGGTGCCACTCTGCCTTCTCCTTCAGCAGGGCTGTGATCTTCAGCAGATGGAGCTTGTTGGTCGACTCCAGCTCAGCTGATCGCTTCTCCAAGGCCTCCAGACTCTGCCTGTGGTAGACGTTCATCTCCTCAACAGTGACTATGGCCTTGTCTCCGGCCTTAGTCACCTTTTGGACGCAGACAGAGTTCTCTTTACGAAGACCACTCACATACCCCTCCAAGGCCATGCTCCGGGCGAATGCCTGAACAAAAGAGAAATTTACTAAGTTAGCAAGCTATATTGTAAGAAGTTTAACACAATAACAATGAACTTAAGAAGTTAAGAAAAGGAGGTACCTCGGCCAGGAGTTGAGACAAGTAGCCACGTATCCAGCCGTGGCTCCCCTAAGACCGCTGACGTACTCATGAGGGAAGGCGTCATAGATGTCATTCTTTATTTTCTTCCTCTCTACCGAGGAGTACTTAGCAAATGAGGGGATGGCCTCGTCGGGCTCAGAAGCCGACTCATCCATAGCCGGAGCTTTTCCCTTATCTGAAAAAGATGAAGCATCAGTTCGGCCAAAAGGGATGACCACTGCAAGCTTGTTGGACGGACTCATCGATCGTCCACCAACCCACAACGCTGGGATACTATAACTCACCCGACGAGACAGACTTCATCCTGAATAGATGAGGCATTTGCCCCACCAGCTGAGCTACTACCCCTGAGTAGGCCGAGGTACCAGGATTAACCGCGTCCGGATTTGACAACTCTTCATAATTCAAACCAGCTGCGTCCAGCTGGTTTTACACATCAATGGGATGGACGACCCTCCAGCTCCCAGTGTGACGGTCGGTGGCAGCAGGACCACCGGATCAGTAGGCTTTCTCCCTTTCTCGCCGGAAGGGATAGGTGCCTTACGGACAGACGAACTCGCCTGCCCAACCTTCTTTGCCGGAGCAAAGGACTTTGGTTTTGGTTTTATGAGGGGTGAAGCTTGTTCCTCTGAAGCAGCTGGCCGCTTCTTCGATGAAGTCGGCTTGGCAATAGCCGCCCTTGCCGTCAGTGAATTCTTCTGCACAAAAACAATAACCAAGTCAGATCACTATCCAAAACCGAAGATGGTCCCAAGAAGGAAATCGGCCAGAACAATCCTTCGTCCAGAAAAATCATCTAGTACCAACCAAAGGTTGTTCAATGAAGGAAGCCGTCTGTGGCTAGACGTTTTCCTTCAAGGAACCACCTTCGGTCAGAAACATGTCAAGGACGAAAATCTAAAATGGACCAAAGGTCGTTCAGCAAAGAAAACCGTCACTGGCCTGACTTTTTCCTTCAGGGAACCACCTTCGGTCATGATTTGGACGAAGTTCTAGACGAACACAAACCTAAGGATGATTTACAATGAAGTCCGTCTATTTCCAGACGTCTTCCTTCACAAAGAGCCCTTGGTATTATTATTGAACAGGCGGAGATGATTTAGAAAGAGGTCCGTCAAAAAAAAAAAAAAACTTACCAAAGTTTCCTCTCGTTTCTTATGTGGAGCCTTAGAATGCTCCGCCCACAAGTCGCCACCGAACTTAATCATGTCTACTTCCCCTTTCCAAGAGGCTGGAATTCTCTGTCTTGCCGGTTCTGCGCACAAAAATTATTTGGTTAAGTTCAGAGTCTAAAACACATTGACAGGCAGTTGGGGCAAGACCAGGACATTACCTGGGTCTTCGCCCTCCTTCAGTCCAGCGGCAACCAAAAATATTTCATTGAAAAACATCTCTTTGAAGGGAATCCAACCAGTCGGTCCCTTTAAAGCTATCTTTTTCGGCTTTGGGCATCCTGCCTCCCCATGCCCAGGGTGAATGTACTCCCTGGCCGTAAAGTGAGCCACCACGGCGTCATAAAACTTATTCTCTAATTCTCATATTGGGGCACCTCGTCCAATATTGGTTACAACTCGGTTGTGGTACTTGTAGGGTTCGATTGTCTCTATGTCTAGGGCTTGGACAAACACAAACTCTGATTTCCAGTTGTGCATCTTTGACAGTTTCTCAAAAGCAGTGAAGAACCCGGCTCTATTACAGACGCTATACCAGGTCCCTTCTATTGTTCTCTGAAGTTGAGAGACATAGTGTATGTGGGTGAAGGCATTAAGGGACAGGACTAAGCCACACAACTCACAGGTGGCAATGAAAGTTAAAATGTTCAGCCAAGCATTGGGGGCCAGCTGATTGTGACCTATGCTATAGTGTCTAAGGATTTCATGGATGAAGGGGTGAAAGGGAAATCTAAGTCCAGCATCTAAGGCCAGCTTATATACAGAAGGTTGGTTAGGTGCAGCATGAAAAATTATGTCCTTCTTTTTAGGAAGGACGAATCTGAAGCCAATCATGGGCATCTCTCTATTTAGACGACTCGCGTGTGGCCCATTCTTCTCCAACCAATCAACGTGCACACATACATACGCTAGGTTAGAAAGGGGACCCAGAAGGTCCCGAAGTTCAGCAGAGGTAGTAGAAGGTACTGATCCTTCTCCTTCGTCCTCGTTATCCTTATCGTCTGCAATCCTTCCAGGCGGGCCGGCTTCATTCTGATCATCTGAAGCCTCAAAGTCATACTCTGCTAAAGGGTCAATCTCTAATGGTTGGATCTCTTCCACTCTATCACTTTCCTCTCTCTCAAGAACTCTCCTAGTTGATTCTTCCATCTCAGAACTAGAGGAAGGGAGAATTAGTGAACGTCTTAGACGCGCTGTTTGCTTGACGCGCGCTAGATTACCCTGCAAAGGCAGAGACTGGGTCGTCGGAAATGGGTCTAACGTTCTTCTTAAATAAAAGAAGTATTTAGCCGAGATGGGCCCAACTCTAGAGATAGCGGAGGATGAAAAAGAATCCGCTCTAGGGTTAGAGTCCTCCATGGGTTGGCCGGGGTTATTGGATGAGGTAAATGACACCATTTTATTTCAAAAAAGAAAAAAAGAAAAAAAGAATCAAAGAATGAAAGAAGAAAAGTAAAAGGAGCAAGGGGAGAAGCCTGACTACAGATCTGGACGGACTCTCTTCGCCTTTTCTACAAGTCACGCCGCTCTCAGCAATGGTCAAGGTCAAATTCCCCAAAGTCAACTTCCTCCAACAAATAAGGAAAAGAATTCTCTTTTTACTTAGAGCTTATCTCTCTAGAAATTTCTCTCTCTAGAAGTTTTGCAAAAATGAAAGTGAAAAAATGAAATGGGGAGGGGTATCTATAGAGAGGTAAAAACCCTCCCTCTCTCCAAACAGTGTCATCACACGTATCAGCACCGTGTGGTGTACACGTCTCTTCACTTACTTCTGGTTGGAGGAAAAGTCAGTTAAACTCCTAAACTGTACGATGATTATCAGAAGTTCCTCTCAGTAAAAGGGCTTTAATCAGACAAGACCCAGATGAAACCCCTTTTAGGGGAAAATGTTGTAACATATTAAAAGAGGACACGTGGGCCAGTCAAAGACTGCCACGTGGCCCAATGAATTGGTGACACGTGTCTCATCCTCCATATGACATTTGGCGGCATACAAGAGGATAGCTTGTGACCTCACCAAACTGAATAAAGAGGCCCAATTATCCCTTAAAGGAAGGAATAATCAGCCCAAATCCCCATAAGAGGAAGAGAATGATTGGTTAAAAGGCTCGAGGCAATGACACTATGACAAGTGTCGCCCTCTCATTGCCCAACCAATCATATTCCTCTATTTTAGGGTGCTCCTTTTTATGCACAAACACTATAAATAGCTCCTCAAAATCAGGTAAAAGGAGGGCTCAACTACTCTCTTAAACTTACTTTGTCAAATATCATACTCAGATTTTATCTCTAGAATACTGACTTAAGCATCGGAGAGGGAATCAAACCCAAACCTCCGGTTTGGTTTTCCCCTTTTTGCAGGTTCGAAAGCGAAGCTACATCTCTGCACAAGCCTCCCAAAATTCATCAACCCTATACATGTCCATCATCCGGACAAACCTCGTTTACGAAAAGTTTACTGAAAACAAGTATGGTAATTGAAAAGGATTTTGTATCATTAACTTTTGTCAATCATTACTATGGTAATGAGTAAATAATGATTTTATTACTACGACAAGTTACATATAATTCTATTGAGCATTGATCTTATAAGGGATCGTCTAATTTTGATTGAGGCAACAAACCAAGCCCATTTGAAAAAAGAGAATGAAACACATTTTTTAATATAGTGATGGACTTTTTGAATAAAATGATGACATTAAATTAGTCTAATTTTAATATAAAATTAGACCACATCTTTTAATAACTTTTGTTCTATTGATATGACTTTCATTTACTTTTGCCAATCGAACTGGACGTAGAGTCATAATATTTTACATTTTGTAATGTGTTTTTGTGCATAAAATTTCGCACTGGATCAAGAAATTTTTCAATGGAGTGCAACTTCGACATCCAACTAACCTATTACTAATAATTGTTCATAAAAAGAATGGCAAAAAATATATAACTATGAGCGTTATAATAAGAAAGTACAAACTAAATCAACTGCTAAAAGCAAAATGATTCGAACCCTCTTTTTCTTTTTGACAATAGCTCAGTAAAATAACGAATTGAACTTTAATCGTGTAAAATAGTGCATGGATTAGCATCAATGGAATGTATACTTATGAATAGTATAGTGATCAACATTGATGAAATATTCTCGAAATAATCATTCAAAAAATGTACGCAACTTATTGCGTACACCCGGGTGTACCTTGCGGTAGGTACACCTGGGTAGTTGTAATATATACAAGTTGCGCGCCCAGTGTATCACAAAAAAACTTATATCCCAGTGGTTAGGCACGCGTCTGAGTGTACAGGAGGTTGGCGGTTCAACTCTGCTCTCCAACTATAATTGCATATTTTTAATATTATTCGGACATTATGCCTATTTTTTAAATTAAGAGATATTCTAATTAAAAATTAAATAAAACGTCAACTCAACTCATACTCATTTGAACAACATTCATACTCATTTAGACATTTTTATATACTCATTTATAATCATTTTAGTATGTTGAATTAATGGGTACATAAACTTATAATTGCACATTTTTTTATATTATTCGGACATTATGCCTATTTTTTAAATCAAGAGATATTCTAAAGTAAAATTAAATAAAACGTCAACTCAACTCATACTCATTTGAACAACATTCATACTTATTTGGACATTTTTATATACTCATTTATAATCATTTTAGTATGTTTAATTAATGGGTACATAAACTCAAAAGAGTATGTTTATTTTATAAATCAAGAGATATCATAATTAAAAAATCAAATAAATAACCTCAACCCAACTCATGCTCACTTGACAAACTCATACTCATTTGGCTACTTATTTGACTTCATAATCATTTAGATAACGGATACTCATTTGAACAACTTACTCATTTGGATATTATTGAAATAAGAATCTAGGTTTGAGAAGAAAAACTCATTGTCATTTGAAAAATTCTCATTAGGCTAAGTCATACTCATTTGGAAAACTCATAGTAATTTTAGTAATTTCTCTTAAGCCTAACTCATACTCATTTGGCTAAGTCATACTCATTTGGAAAACTCATAGAAAAAAACTTATACTCATTTGGCTTCATACTCATTTAGGTAATTCGTACTCATTTTGAATATTCATACTCATTTTGCTTCGTACTCATTTTGACCAACTCATACTCATTTTGCTTCGTACTCATTTTGACCAACTCATACTCATTTTTCTTCGTACTCATTTTGACCAACTCATACTCATTTTGCTTCGTACTCATTTTGACCAACTCATACTCATTTGGTGTACGTAGAGGTACGTACACCAAGGTGTACCTTTTACCAACTGAAAAATGTAAAGCTTATTTTTGAACCGAGAATCAAAGAAAAATATTCAAATTCTAAACATAACAAAGAAAAAAAATCTTTCAATGTAATCTTACGAAATTTTGAAATATTAGATTTCTTAAAAAAATTAACTCATATTGTTCTATTTTTTGGAACCATTAAAATTTAATTTAGAATAAAAAAAAAGGTTAATTTAGTGATTAGGAATCTAGGAATTAAGATATTTGAACATAAAATTAGAATCAAGATTTTACTATATTCCCAATGGTGGCCCTTAGGTATTAGGATTTCTCAGTGGTGGAAATTTCTAAAGAACTTTCCCATTGGTAGCCCTATTTTACAAATTATTCCCACATATAGTATTAATGAAGAATTTTCTGTTAATAATAAAGCATATTCCGTTAGTTAACCATTAAGACGGTCACTCGCAAGTAAAAAGAGGTCTTTTGGGTCTTTTTTGCCAATTTTGACATCAAAATCGAACGTTGAGGGCTAAAACTAACCCCCTAAACTTAACTTTAAGAATCGATTTTGAGGTCGAAATTGAAAAAAAAAACGATCCGAAGTGTCTCGTTTTATGTACAAATGTCCACTTTAATGGTTCACTAGTGGAATATATGTATTATTAACAAATATTTTTCGGTAAGGTTATGCATGGGAATAATTTGTGAAGCAGGGCTACCAATGGGAAAGTTTTTTTTAAAAATTTACACCAGTGAGAATTTCTAATACTTAAGGGCCACCATTGGTAATTTTCGTTTTACTATTCAATATAGAAATTTGAAGTCAAATATGGAAGACTAATTTAACCAAAATCCTAAGTCGATGGTTGAAGTTCTAATTATACCCTCCTTCATTGAGATTTAAGAGAATGTTATTATAATATTATGAGAGTTATATCATATCTGATACTATTGTGATATTACGGCTATGTTCTTTTGGACTGAATGAAACTGAACAAAACTGATTTGGATTGAACTGGACTAGATTGAACTGAACTAAACTAAACTAAAATTGTGAGATAAAAAAGCTTAACTGAATTGAAATTAATGAAGTTATTGAACTGAAAAGAAATGTTTTTAAGTTAATCTAGTCCAACAGATCAGACATGACCTAAGAGTCTAGTATCAGAAGGTAACTTTAATGTTAATATAGGATATTATTAGGATATATTTACCAACTTAGGAGTCAGTTTGGAAAGTTATATATACTTATATGTATGATATTCGGAAATTCCTTTCCTAACAAGGATTGTGAAGTTGTATAATTACATCATACATGATTGATTAATGAAAAATGGGTGACCAATATTGTTGACACATATATTGGTACATGTAAGAAATTTGTGATTTGAATTTAACACCCTCATAAAAGGCATTTTAGGCTTGAAATGTAGATGGAGTACAAGTGTCCTCATAATAAAGCATGATTAGAGTGTCAAGAATTGTTTTATACTCTATTAATATAGATTGCTATCTTCTTAAAACCCCTAACTAAACATTCCCTCAGTATGCAGTTGCCCAAACAAAAACTGGTCCGGGGTTAAGTTCTTACCATGGGGTTGGAGCAAATCTGAGTGCATACAACCCAACAACTGATGGCTCCCAATATAGTTCCGGCCAAATTATGGTTCAAGATGGAGTTGAAAGCATGCAAGTAGGATGGATGGTATGGCGCTTACTCTTAGGGGAATGATAAACCAATAATGGGTTCCCAATTACAATGGTATATTTGTAATTCTCATAGTAAGTAAGGGTAAACTTATATTTTTAAAGGTCAAATTTATAGTGTTTTTAAGGTCTCATATATTGTTACCAAAATTTACAATTCTCTTTCACAAAAAAAATAATCTAATATCACATCTTTCTCTCATTTTAGTTACACTATTTGGAACCTTAAAAACAATATATGAGACCTTGAAATTTCTATAATTTGTAAAATTGTGAATGTGATTGGACAAGAAGGAATTAAACTAGATATAATTACACGAGAACTGGCTGAACCTGGGGTAGGGATTATTGGTTTATCATTGCCCATTATAATCTGGTGTCTCCTATTTTCATCTTCATAACCTTTCTGCTTTAGTTCCAGTCTTCATGAAATTGATTAGCTCAGGCCCTAACTTATATATGTTTTGCATCTTTGGCAAAATTCAATTATTTTTAGATTTCAAAAGTTACCTTATGTGCAATAGGTTGGGAAAATTTAGTTGACCGAGTGGGTAGTTTACCCACATCAAATGCAGAATTAAAATATATCTTTTTTTGTTGCAAAGTTGGATTCTACTTATTATAAATATATATGGATCCAATTATCAATTAGTGGTGGGTTATTTATCCATTGGGTAGAAGTATCATTGTTCGGAGTAGGTGATATAGCTAGATTATGTTTCAAGTATATATATGGATCCAATTATCAAGGAGCTGAGGCCGGTAATGAAAAGATGATGTAATTTTCATTGGGGTTAAAGGGTAAGAAAAGATCGAGAAAGAAATGTTGGAGAAATATGTGAGACCAATGAGTGGAAAAAGTAAGTAAAAAATGGAGAAAATTGTATAACAAGAAAGAAAATATTCTAAGTAAGACAAATAAAAGATGGATAAAAATGAAAAGTATGACAAACAAAAAGAAATAAAGGGAGTATATCTTTACAAAATGAAATGTAATGTGAAAAGAGAAAAAATGACTCAATGAGATCACAACATCGTCCTGGTCACATACTTGTTTGATAACAAAATATTTAGTTGTTGGGTAGAGTTATGATATCCCATATATAAGAGGTCATGTATTCTTAGCCTCTAATTAATGGAGTCATGTGAACAACTCAACGAATGAGAAGGAGCGATATGTGGTATGATGGTATAGCTTACAACTCTTTGCTCACACATCTTATTAAATAGGTACTAGTCTTATTGTATGTAATGTGTGCGAAATCATTATAAAAAATTTACTCAATAATGTGATGAATAATCTAGTTAGTGAATTAGTAATGATATAATTTTTTCTTTTTCTGTGCATCCCCCTTCTCTTCCCTTATAGAATAGAGATAAATGAAATAAAAAATACTCATTTCATTTTAATCATGTTTATTTTTGAAAAAAAGTATAATTAAAATCAAAAACTACTTTTTCGAATTTTCATATTTATTTATTAGTTTTCAAAAATAAGTAAAACTAAAAAAACGATAACGAATATACATCATGAATAAATTTGCAAGATCTTTCAAAATTGTATCTTCCCTTGCTTCATGAGGAAGTTGAAATTTAGAAACATGCGCTTCCTCTATCTCATTATCCTTGCAACAATTGTATAATTGGTTAAAATTTTAAACTTTGACCATGTACCTATCGTTATTATAATATATAAAAAGAATAATCATATCGGGTCTGTTAGATTCATCTCTATGTATAGTTTTTAAATATTAATTTTTTGGATTTTTTGGAATTTTTGCTAATATATAATTGGTGATATTAATGGTCATAGTTGAACATTAGAGAGCATGAGAGCATGGTCATAGGTGCAGGCAATATTTGCTCTATCTGTTATGTTCATATAGATCTTTTCTTATGATTCGGTCCCTTGTTCTAACTTTCAGGTTCACCCAACATTGTACAAGGACAAGCAAACTCGGATGTTCATCTATACCAATGTAAGTTGACACATTATGAGAGTTTTCGATAGGAAGAAAAATTTGTGGGAAAATATCTTACTCTTTAGAGAAAATACGTCTTCTTGCTTAGTTCTTACATTTGTCTTTCTCTTCAATTTCTTTCCTTCCTTTTTGATTTGATAAAATTGACTAGAATAAACCAAACTATTGTCGTTCCGCCGACAATAATCCTACCTAAGAGTTATTCCTGTATAATCCGAACTATGGTGGATATCCGCCACAAATACACCCAAGTGACTTGCAACCTGTTAATCAGGTAACTTTTTCTTTTTTAATCTTTTTTTCTCCTCTCACCACCACTACCATCCATGACCACCTCCACTCTTATTCCTCTCTAATCACCTCCACCTCCCCCTCCACCTCTACCTGCACCGCCGTCCCTCATGCACACGCCCGCCCTTGGCCCCTGCCAATTTTTGTTTTGTCTCTCCTCATCCTACTCTTGGTCTGTGGAATTCTTGGTCCACAACATTCATGGAGGGAAAATAGAAGGGGATTAACACCTTAAAAGAATTCTAAGGCCATGTAATCAAAGCTATAAGAAACAAACAGCATCAATGAAAGATCAAAGCTTTCTAATTTCTGAACTTTTGACAAATACATGAGCTTAAATCGAAGAAAAAATGAAATAAAATAAAAATTGAAGCTCAAATCATTTGAAATACTAGAAAACTAAAAAAACAAAAAAGAACACAACTGATCGAAAAACAGAGCTCAAAAGAGGAACTTCAAAGAAACGCACCAGAGGAATTGTATAACTTATTAATAGTTTGAGGGAGCATCAAATGTAATACCAAAATGCCCATATGCTCATGATTCTATTATTTGCAGAACAAGAATGAAATGCAGCAGAAAAGAAATAGATGAGGAGAGGGTTAACTCTTTTGGCATCGCCAACATTTGTTGCTTATGATTTATATGCTTAGAAATAGATCTAATTTACCAATTGAATTTCATACTCATCTAACTTCCATTACACATCTGTTGCTTATGACACATATGGTTCGAAAATCAATTGATAATTGCAACCCTAAATTCACCCAAAAAAAATTGCACTTTCTCTGACAATCAGAAGGTGAAGTACTAAAATTGTCAAACCCATCTGCGATTCTAAAGCAGTTGTGGAGAACGTTTTTAGGTGTGAACTTTAACAGTGGGCACTATTCTTCACTAATTACTTGAGAGTGATGAGGTATTGGAGGCAGTAAACCCTCTTACATTGGATGTGATCAAAGATGAGGACAGCGAAAAATGTTGTTGGGTTGAAGGCAAAGGGAAGGGGTGCTGTGAGAGCGTGAGAGGGTGGCAATGGGTTGGGGTGGGTGGAATGTTAAAGGTCACGTGCACCTCATGTGACCAAGTAACCGGTTTCTATAGGTTAACGTAGGTCACTGGTGTATTTGTGGCGGACCTCCACCATAGTTGGGATTATACAGGAATAACTCTTAGTTAGGATTATTCTCGGCGGAACGACAATACTTTGGATTATTCTAGTCTATTTTTCCTTTTGATTTTTCCTATCTCTCTACGTTTATTGTAAGAAACCAAACTAAAGAAAATTAGTTTTAAAATGAGTTTTCTCAAAGAAATATGTTTTATGGAAAATAATTTTCATTAAAAATGGTTTCAACCCAACCGCAAGTCTTTATACGTACAATGGTATTTCAACAATGTTTATTTAAATATGGCACAACGAGCTTCCTCATGTCAAGCCAATCGGGTGAAAGGTTTGGCCAAGGAAGGCACAACACATTAGGTCGTGTTATTGTTGTGTCGGGCCGGCCATAATCAAAACTAAGGCATGTGTATGGCAAAGCCCACTGCACGGGCCCGTCATGCCTCATTGTGTTGCCCCTCCGTGCCTAGACTTCAAAAAGTGATTTCACCAGGTTTTTTCATGGTTAGTTTGTGTCTCTTGTTTGATTGTATGTTAGCTTTCAGCAATACAACTCGTGGATGACCCATGGCCATGGCTCGACAAACGCAAATTTGTGTCATATTATACATGCCTTGTATTTGCCTCGTACCCGTGATTTTTTTTAAAAGATAAGAAAAAGATGGTGACTGTATCAGGAGCCCCTCCACACGAGGGGTTCTACTAATGCATCAACCATAATAATAGGAAAAAGTTTGGAGTGTTGGAACACAATGACCTAGAGACTACTTATAGGTGGCCGACGTTGGCGATCCAATCTGCTTCTCGGTCTTGATTCTCTAAAGATGTGATGAATTTCCCAAAGTTAAATGTCATGTAGTAGGTGTTGAATCTCTTCTATGACGTTCGCAATTTTCCACTACGGTCGCCATATGTATTTTTGTGTTGATGACTAGTAAATTGTCGCCCTCTATGATGACCTTGATCAAAGTTGAGTTTGGAGACTCCCATAGGGGGGGGGAGACCAGCGAACCAGGACGTGGTTGGGGTTAGGGTTTGAAGGAGGAGGGGATGGGGTCCCCTTTTCAAGGGAATTTGTTGTGAGAACTTAGTCCATATTAGTTTTATATATAGTTCCATTCTTCGTAGGCTAAGCTGGACTTGAGTAGGACTTTGTGTGCATCAAATTGAGCTTTGTCGAAAATCGTGGAATTTCTCTCCTTCCACAGTTACCACATAAGGAAGACATAGAGGTTAATTTGGCCTCCTTTAGATCTTAGAAGGGAAAGGGTGTGTTGCACATGGTTAGGAGGTTTAGCTGATTTCAATCATTATTTGGTTTTGGGGAGTTGTAAGTGTTGGCGTGTTATTTGACAACCCGAGAACAGATGTTCAATATTTTCTTCTTGAGATTTACAGATGGGGAACTCATGATTAGGAAAATGTTTCGGTGTTTGAGGATAACTCTTACTCCTAGGCTGTTATGGAGAATTTGCCAAATATTTGGTAAGTTTGGGTGGGATATCAATTATCCAATGAAAAGGCCATTTAGGTAGGTTAGGGGCGATTCCATAGGCCCTCTAGGTTGTTTATTTGATGGTGAAGTAGTCACGGGGAGGTGCTTTGCAATTTGGGGTGGTCCCAATTATGATCCATATTGATGAACTCGGCCAAATTCTGGTCCAAATCAGTTGTTAATGATGCAATATTTAACATTTCTCTTATGTTAGAGTGATCTACCCAGTTGTCCAATAACCAAAAGAAGGGTTATTCTCGTTATTACCTATTTTACATCTAATTCCCTTCCTAAGTATTTCTCTTTGGTATAAAATTTTCCTCTAGATGAAGGAGTCGATTTGTTTTGGTGAGCATTCGAAGAAAGACTTTTCAGTGCTAATTAAAGATAGTAAGTTGGATAGAAAAACAATATGGCTTTAAAATCTTCGAAGATATGGAAGAAGAGAAGGGTTAGTTCCATGCCAGTGTTGTGTTTTTTTAAGTAGTTGAATGGAAGATATATGGTACTCTTATGTTAAGAAGTTTTGCTTGAACATAAAGTAGAAAGAAAGAAAAAAAGAGTCATAAAGGATGGCCACGTGAAGGAATGTAGTGTTTGGCGTTGAATAATGTACTACCACGCATCACTAATGTTGAGTTTCTCCCTTAATAGAGATATGAGAGGATATTTGGTTATCCATGAGGGATTGGCAATGGTTGGAAACTCTTAGTAGATGAACTACAGGGTGCCAA
Organism: Patellifolia procumbens; assembly: GCA_947645195.1. Taxonomy (NCBI): domain Eukaryota; kingdom Viridiplantae; phylum Streptophyta; class Magnoliopsida; order Caryophyllales; family Amaranthaceae; genus Patellifolia; species Patellifolia procumbens. The sequence continues at coordinate 136,736 of CANSGD010000170.1, read as the reverse complement.
AAAGGTTCCAGACATAAAGTTTATTCTCTTTATAAAAATAGTTCCAAATAAGAAAAGAAGAAGAAACGTGAATGGAGAAGGAGAATATTATAGACACCATAACTTATCAGTGTCGGCAATGGAATTTGATGGTGTAGCCACGGAGAACAGAAGTGAGAAAAAAGAAAATGGATTTATGCTCTAGCACTATAATAAAATTATGAGGGAAAAATGATTGGAAAGCTTAAGTATTTCATTAACAATAGAAAGGTACATCTTAGAAGTCTAGTAAATCTATTCATCAGTTGTATGAAGCAAATTACGAGACAAATATTTGCAAATTATAAAGTACAACTTGGAGTACCTAGTTTTAGGTACTCCCGGTGGCAATTGTTGTAAATACAGGAATCAACAGGGATACAGAGGTAAATCCACCACCACTTTCTCCATTTTTGCTCCGTTCATCAATGTCGATCTACTCACCCAACTATGCATTTCATCGTCTTTGCCAAACCAACAAAATCTGAATTCTTTTGTTAGACACAAACCAAATCAGAGATAAACATCGAAGAAGCTTATGTTTCGATTCGGCATCACATCCAGTTTCATTAATTTTGATGAAGAAGCTTCGATTCAGTTCGGCATCGTTACTTCTGCCTGCATAATTGCATGTTTTTGAAAACTAGGCTCTGGTATAAGCCTAAATGCAATGAAGGTCAAATTTCGGATTTTAGAGGTGTATTGTCTTCATTGTTTTACCATCCCAAACGCAAGTAAGTTAGATTTTAGGATTTAGAGATATTATTGTCTTCATCCGTAAACACATATTCCATTTGTGAAGGTCAAACTCAAGAATTTTGAGTTGTTGTCTTCATCCTCTTAATATTTTTTATTATTAGCTGAATTCCAGTTATTGAATTGCTATTATGTGTTTTTACTATTCATAAACCCTAGCTTTTTCTGCTCTTTTTAATGGTGTTGAATCTAGTTAGTTTACTCTATATTCAACTCAGCAGCATCGTTTAACGTCAAAACTCATTTTAGTAATTACTTTTCTACTTCAATGACATATATTGTTACTAAAATTGTTCATACTCATTTGGAAAATTCTCTTTAAATTAAGTCATACTCATTTTAAAAAGTCATACTCAATTTAAAAAGTCATACTCATTTAGCTAAGTCATACTCAATTGGAAAACTCATACTCGTTTGGAAAATTCTCATTAATCTAACGCATACTCATTTAGTTAAGTCATACTCATTTGGAAAACTCATATTCATTTTAGAAATTTATCTTAAAGCTAAGTCATAGTCATTTGGCTAAGTCATACTCATATGGAAAACTCATAGATTCATACTAATTTGACTTCATACTCATTTAGGTAATTCGTACTCATTTAGAATATTCATACTCATTTGGCTTCGTACTCATTTTGAATATTCATACTCATTTGGCTTCGTACTCATTTTTAATATTCATACTCATTTTGCTTCGTACTCATTTTAAATATTCATACTCATTTGCTTCGTACTCATTTTGCTTTGTTCTCATTTTGACCAACTCATACTCATTTTTCTTCGTACTCATTTTGACCAACTCATACTCATTTGGTGTACGTAGAGGTACGTACACCAAGGTGTACCTTTTACCTACTGTAATAAGCTCCAATTAAAAATGATTACAAGCAACATACGCAATGGTCACGGAGGAAATCTTGTTATTATATTACACAATAAATATACAATGTATAATATTTATCTGACTTAGGACGATATTGCCCCATGTGTTAATAACTTAATATGTAATATATCCTCAATATTTTCCATGTTGGTTGTCTTATTGTGCTAACCAACGTGGCCTAATGTAAATTTTAGGTATCTCTATGATTTTTTCCTAAAATGCATATTTAAGGAAGAGGATTGATAAACATCTAGCAATTATATGTTTCAAAACCTCTAACAGGGACACGTTGGTCATTTCACATGTTAAATGAGCGGTAAAATGGTTATTTCACATATTAAATAAGGGAAAAATAATCATTTAACATGTAAAAGGAGAGGCAATATAGTGAACTATATGAAAACACCCCTCATTCAACATGATATATACATGAAATTATCCAACACATTGTAATATAGTAGTGTCTAAATATAGTGCGTTTTTGGAGCTCTCAGGAGCACGAAGCGCTATGCTCCGGGATGATGTCGCCATCTCCGGCCCTGACGTCATCCCCGGTACAACAGCAATAAAGTCCCAAAACTTCAAACCCTAACAACACTACAAAGAACATATAGTGAACATTGGAAGATCAAAAAATGAAAATAACATTTACTTGAAACGAAAAGAACACAAAAACGAAATTTCAAAAGCACAACATACTTTTATTAAAAGAACAAAATACAAAACTTCAAAGAACAATATACTTTTGTGTTAAGAACAAGATAGGAAATTTCAAAGAACATACAAAAAAAGAACAAAATACGATATTTCAAAGATCAAAATTATTTTTATACAAAGAACAAAATACAAAATTTCAAAAAACTTATACCCTGAACCCTCCGTCCCGTATTACTTGATACACTTCCCATATTCGTCCGTCCCATATTACTTGATACACTTCTAAAAATGGCATGGTCCTACTTTTGCATTCTCTTTCTTTTTGCCTTTTATTTTACTTTTGCAATACCTCCATGGCCCACATTTGTCCCACATTGTACTTTATGGACTTAAATAATACCAACATCTAACTACTCACAATAAAATAAAAAAGTCAAATAGCACTCCTAAAACTTTGTGCCGGTCAAACTGTATCAAGTAATATGGGACGGAGGAAGTACTTACTAAAATAATTTTAAAACTATTAATTTTAAAAGAACATTTCCTTGAAACATAAAGAACAAAATACGAAAATTCAAAAAGCAAGATGTTTTTTTACATCAAAAGAACACTAAACATATTTAGAGGAATATTAAAAAGTAAAAAATTGGTGTTAATTATCAAGAACAAACAAGAATAACCAAAAGAACATAACAAGTATTTTAAAAGAATAAAACGAATGACCTGGAAGAGGATTAAAACCAGATCTGCCAGAACATCATCATAAAAAATTGAAGAACATCTGGTCCAAGTTGCTCATCGACGACGTTGCCGGTGTTAATGGAGATCGCCTGAAGTTTTAGGGAAGGAGGAGAAGGAGGAGAGAGAGTGGTGGAGCGTCAGAGCTTTTCGGTTGGGTGTCGATGAAAATTGGCAGAAGTATTGTGGAAGGAGGAAATAAGTAGAGAAAGAGAGGGGTGTTGATGGCGGGAGGCTGTGCGTCGCCGGAGCTAGGGTTAAGCGGCGGCAAGCTGGGGTAGCGGGGGTGATGTCATCCCGGAGCACAGAAAAAATTTCATCTAAAAGATGTAAAATAAGATATATTCATAGTGATATAGTGTCCAAATTAAAGTAAGAGTGTTAGATGTTTGGAAACATCTAACTGTCATACGTTTATCATTTCTCGTTAGGAATTGATTGACAAGATTGTCTAGTTTGTCTTAGGTTATGTTGGGTTGGGAGTTTGAGGAAGTTAAATTACTTTCACATTTTGCTCATTTTGGTTTACAAATAGGTGAAAATATCTAAATATTTTGGTTTAGTGATTACGTTTCCTCCTTATCCAAGTTGTTTTATATTATCATGCAGGCTCGAGAAAAGCAGTGCTTCAACACATATTGTTCAGGCTTTGTTTTGATGAGAACAGATTTACCAGTGGACATTGTTTTAGACTATTCTATCCCTGGTGGACGAACATATGTTTATTCCTTCTATATTGTCCAGGTAAAAACATGATTATGTTATTATGTTATGTGATTGCAACATATACTCTGGATTGACATCTGCAAAAGAAGAAAAAAGACTAGTTTCAAAACGTTTTACAGTTGATCTAAAGTATCGTATGCAGTTTTATACGCCATGGTGGTTGTGGTGTCAATTGATCCCTTTTAAATTGGAACTTTCAAAAATAAAAGCATGAGACTGTGTCAAAATTTCTTATAAAAATTGACCATTGTAACCAATTTAGATTAAAAGTTCGTAACTGTATATATAGCTCTAAAATAATTTGACCGCTCTTTCTATTCTAAAGGTCATCACGACTCTTTTTTGGACTTGTTTCATAGCATTTCAATTCAATACAATATTTCTATGTAGGTATTTCGATTAAGTCTATTTTTTTTAATCAATTCAGTCCTAAATAATATGATCTACTTAACTTTTGGTGTTTTGACCTAAACTTACTCGAAACCTTTATTAGGATACAACATTTGGCAACTGGTGGCTTTTGGAGGGACAAGATCATTTTCGCGTGGGATTTTGGCCGAAACAAATATTTTCTGGTTTAAGTACAGCTGCTTCTTACGTAGCTTGTGGTGGAGGAGCGTATAGTGGACCACGTCAACTGACTCCAGCTATGGGAAGTGGTTTCTATCCTATTGGGAACCCTAAATTTGATGCATTTTGTGCTAATTACTGTGTTCTAAATGATAAATTTGAGTACGTGATTGCTAAAACAGAAATATACTCGGACAATGATGGATATCAGGTTGTAGATGATGGAATTAAAGGGTCATTAGGGCACCTAGTTTATTATGGTGGTCCTGGTGGTCGTAAATCAAACTTGTAAACTCTAATGTGCTCATAATCATTCGAATAAATGAGTGTTCAATTGTTCATAATCCTTAGACTTTGTTATATCATGGTACCTAGAATAATGGCCTTTAATCGAACTAAATATAAACATGAAGCACATATGAGAGAAGGTCCCCTACAATATCTTTGTAACTCTTTCACCAATGAAAAAAAATAACAACATTGGCAAGGAATTGTATATCGGAAGAAAATTTTAATCTTATATGTATTTTATTTACGTAGTTTGATTTTCAAGCTTTGTCAACATATAAAATTTTCTATTCAATATTCTTCACCCAATATCAACTGCAATATTATCCTATACAAAATTGGAAAAAAAAACACTAATATAAGAGACCATCTCTTTATAAAGTTCTAATCAATCACATAGTCACCTTGATAAACTTTTCCCTCTCTTTATGCTTCTGCTTCCAGAAGAGGAATGGTAATTTTGATATTCAACTGAAATTATATATTTAAAAGCCAAAATATGCTATTACACTTCTACCCTTTAATATAGATTATAATTAGGAAAGAATGGAAAAAATAATAAATAAGAGAGAGCACAAATGTTTTCTTTTTTTTGAATAAGATACAAGAAAGGTTTAGGAGACCCGTCTCTCAAGGGTAGTTTAGTGTTGACTTATCTTATTTGCTTGACTTCAAAAAATCAAAATGATTTGGGTTCGGCCAGACATGAATCTCTAGGAGCAAATGCATAAATCCCTGTAATTAATTGACAAAATTTCCTTTCTTTCCCTCCCTCCTAAATAAAGTAGCCAATAACATCTCTGCTTTATCCTTAATGCATAATTGTTATGCTTATTTGTCCCCTGTATTCTATCCCTGTTGTTTGCCACCTAATATCCCTTTGTAGTATGAAGAAGCTGATAGATTTATTGGCGGTTTATAATATCACCTTTTTCGATCAATAAAACAAAATTGTTAGAAATCTAAGATTATCATTTAGAAGGAAATATGTTTATACATTTGTCTCTTAAATCCGATCTTTTGGTTCGTTTGATGCTTGGATCTCCACATGTACTTGCAATTATATGTCCAAAGTTATTTCTAAATTGTAATGCTCACGCAAGGAATCCTAATAGTTGCAAAGATGTTATATTTTGTCTTTTTACCACAAAACAAATAAGCTCGATGAATCTTGAACCTTCAACATTATATGATAATTTATACACATACAACAAAGAAACACTTGCTTGCAAGAAGATATAAGGATAAATTATATGATAGGATGAATATTCACAAAGAGTTGTGCCACCCCATTCACCCACACCACAAGTTAAATCTAGAATACACAAAGATCTCTTTCAACTGTATTGGATGCAAGGAAGCCGACATTGGCTTCAAATACACATGCCATGATGATGACGTTAGTGAATTCATCCTTCACAAGGCATGTGCGCTAGCCCCCTACAAACCTAAACCACCCATTTTACAAGAAATGTCTTTTCCAACCTCACAACATTCCTCCTGGACCAATCTTAAGGCTATGCGATGCATGCCATAACGAGGTTCAAGGGTTCATATACCCTTGTAAGAGGTGCTTGATTCAATTTTCACCCTTGCTGTGTGAATTTACCACAAGTGTTGAATGATGGGGAACATGATCTTACTTGCATATCAAGTTATCGAGGTCGTGTCATTGTTGTGGTAGGAAAGGGAAAGGTTGGGCTTACGTTTTTGGGTGCAAGATGTATAATCTCCATGTATTACGCGTCAAAAATGCTTTTGAAGAGCCGGGGGGCTAAGTACTTAAATTTGGACGAGAGCAAGGTATGGGAATTAGAGACAAGTATACCTAGCTAGTCTTGAGGGAAGTTTGATAAGAAATCATAAATCAAGAGGAAACTTGAGCAAGTGTTGTGATTTTGGTGGAAATGCTGTTTATATCATTGTATCTGCAATATTGAGTGATCTTATAGCTCTCATTGATGGGGTTGTTGGTGGACTCGAGTAATCGTTAAAATTATTAAGGAAACCTTTTGTGGAGAAATCAAGATAAACATTGAATTAATGTATATGATGTGCATGTGTGATGTGTTTAGGTGTTAGCTTTGTATATATATATATATCGGAAACATCTGAGTAAGAGGTACTGATGTTTTTAATCCTAGTGTTTCATACTTGCATGAAATGTAATGTCCAATATCTTTATGAAAGGAGTATAGTGTATCTTCCATTAGTACTCTTGTATTTATAGGAACACATTTTAAGCAATTTATGTTTTATTTTATTTTATATTTTAATTTTTACGGTGGATTTTTCGAAGATGAAAGATGTTATAGACAACATATAAGCTATGATGTGGAAAATTATTTTGCTGTATTACTTTAAGCTATTTTGGATTAAGGCTGAATATATATTGTGACTTGTAAATAGAAATTTCTTTCTCACATGAAATAATAGAATTTTGGAAACTGATCATTTCCTAGAATTAGGTGAAGAGCATGTCATGCTTAATATATACAAGTACTTGAAATATATGTTTATTTATAGGTGCAAAACCTCGCCAAAGAAAACTACTCCCTTGATTTTTGACACACTATAACAATGGCGAGAATTTAGGAGATATATTAGAGCAAGAAGCTACTAATTCCATACACTTTATCTAAATATATCTATAATTTAATCAAAATTTAATCAAAGTGTTTATTATATTCTTCCATGATCCTTTAGTTTAATAAAAGAGTAACAACACTTTTTCATTAAGCTCCAAAATGAAACAAATTATGCATAATAACAATGTCATAGTCTTCTTGATACTACTTATTATTGCATCAACATATGGAATTAATACATGTGAGGCAAGAACTCATGTGGGCATTATAAATGAATTGAAGGGGAAACAAGATCTTCAGGTTCATTGCAAATCAAAGGATGATGATTTGGGAGTACACGTGATCCCTTATACTGCAAAATATGAGTTTAGTTTCAATACAAATTTTTGGGGTACTACATTATATTTTTGTGGCTTTAAATGGGGCAATCAATTTCATTATTTCAACACCTTTAAGAGCTCAACGGATTATAGTGTAACACATTGTACGTGGAAGGTCTCAGAAAAAGGGCCTTGCAGGGTGGAAGACGATAAATGTTTCGGATGGAATAAAAATTGATTTATAAAACATTTTTGAATCAAGACGAATAATGATTTTTTTTTCGAAAGTAGAAGAATGATCATGCATTGATCTTATAATTGTACATTTTTTAGTTGGTACTCCCTCCGTTTCCAAAAGTTTTGACTTTGCACGTTTGCCAAAGACTTTATTATACAATTAGTATCTTTAATTTTACATTTCTAAAAATTCTAATGATTGAAATTTGCGGACAAGCAACATCACCTATCATTTTTATACGGAGTATATTATTATCATTACCTATCTATGCTTATCATGAATTCTAAAATTGCAGTATTTTACAAGAATGTGTTCAAAATCTTGGATTATATTTTCGGTAAAAATGCTCAAATTTGTTAATTTCATTAATCGAATTAAAAAGCACTGAACTTGCATCTTAGTATATTACATTAATTGAATATCAAACACAAACTTTAAAGATCTATGTCGTGTGTTGCACGGGTCCAAAAACTAGTTATTCTATTATTACAAGAGCCGATATATATAATATATTATATTATATGTAGAGAGAGATTCAGATTCTACTAATAATCTATACTTTGCTGAAAACTAAAAACTGACAGTCCTGGTAGGAAAAGGGGTATATATAAGATTTACAAGGGTACATATTAAGATTTAAGTGTATGCGTGCTTCTAACATCAAAGTTGTGCTGCTAATATCAAAGTTAACATTATTTACAAAAATAACATTAATGGTTGCACGCGTACCCCTTTAAGAATCTTACGTACCCCCTTTACTTGGTTTTCACGGTGAAAAATATTTTCACCGTGAAAGCCAAGTAAAGGGGGTACATGTTAACAACACAACATTGATGTTAGAAGCACGTGTACCCTTAAATCGTAATATGTACCCTTCTATGTCTTATATGTACTCCTTTTTTCTCCTTCAGGATTGTTAGTTATCAGCAAAGTATAGGTTTTTAGCAGAACCTGACTCTCTCTCTCTCTCTCTCTCTCTCTCTACATATATATATATATATATATATATATATATATATATATATATATATATATATATATATACGATTAATACTTTTACAAGACTCATGACTCATGTGAATTAAGTGAAGGATGTTGTTTCATGCTGTTATCCATGAGTTACATGCTTATATGATTTATGAATACGTATGTTTAGTATTTCCATGATAGACTTATGACCTATGATTTCTACCTCCGTGACTTACTAAAAGTAATCTTAAGTCTGAGTCCATGTCCAATGTGATGCATGAAACGATGTTGTGCAATAACGATTACTACGAAATGATTAAGAATTTGTTAAGCAAGTTAAGTGTCTAAGAACACGTTAATAAAGTTATGAAACAGGATAAGCGAAATAATGTGAATTACGGAATCTTAATAAGTGTCATATGAGTATGTGAATGGATTAAGTATGTTGTTTTATGAATCATGGGATGGTGTTATGCTTTATGAATGACGGTAACTATGACTGCTGTCTGAACCAAGGTCATTACGAATGATTTTAAAGGTTTAACATACACTTCATAAAAGCTTATGAATATAGACGTTGTTTATGATATGATTCTACTACCTATATAAAGGTAGATCTGAGTTGAATGACTGAAGTATACTAATTATCACTGATGGATATTAAAAGTTATGAAACATGATAAGTTCAAGGGAAAGAACTGGTCTGCTATACTGTATTGTTATTGATGGTTGTCCACGCACCTTACCGTTTATTGGGGCACTGGCCCATTACTGGTGTAGGGTAATGCTCGGGCACATGGCCCTTGCGCACTGGCGTATACACAATCTGCTAGGAGACGTCCCAGAACTAACTGACTGACTGAGCAACTAGTATAAAACTGAGAAAAAAGATTGATGGATCATATTAATACTGATATGGTGCTAAGTTTTATAAATGAATGAGTTCAAATGAATTTGGGATATTAAAGATAGAAACCTACGGTATTTCCAAGAGTATTAATGGAAACTTGTTGAGTTTCAAGATGTTGTGTTTAAGTTTATAAGAGACTTAAGTTTTAACGTGATGGATTTACTCAATGTTCATTACATATTGTTCATGACACGTGCTTGTACGTAAAGTAATTAACGTGATTATGAGATGCATGATGTCAATCTCTTACATCACTACTACAAACTATCACTTAGGCCACACTTAAAATTGTGGCAGAAGTGCAACATTTTCGTGGGGCTACCATTTAGCCACGGAAATTCAAGCCAGGGACTATCGTGGCGTGAGCATGGCTAGAATTTTTCCACAGGAAAAATGAAGAATGTGGCCAAACATCATATTTAGCCACGAGAAAATCTGTAGCTAATAATATCATATCACCACAACTTTTCTCGTGGTGCAATAAAAATTCCCGTGGCAAGTAACCTTATTAGCCACAACAGCAGTCGAGACCAACATTATCCCAAAACTAGTATTGATATACTCATGGCGAGCAATAATATAACTATGACAAGAGCGTTGTTTGTTTCAATGTTGCTTTTTATGAAACTACAATTTGTATCAAAATAAATTTATAATTCAACACTCGATCTCCAATTGTGAAATTTAATAAATAACACAAAGTACGTACACGAAGTAAGTATATAAATAACATGTACAAAGGATTTGAACAATATCATGTATGTACACACTATAAAAATTAACTCATAAGGAAAAAAAAAAACTATAAACTTCGTCTTGTAACAAAGTAGCTCATCTCTATTAGCACATATCTTACTTCTCCCTCTTAAAGTCCTTTCAAATTTGATATTCCCTGCAAAAATGGAAAAACAATTTGCATTATTATACATTGATTTTCAAAAATTCCAAAGAAAAAATCAAATCGTTGTCAATTTCATGTGAAGTACCTATCCTCTCTAGTAGAGAAAACACTTATCACAAAGGACTTATAATATCATGTAGCATTACTCTTGGGGTTCTCCCCTCCTAAGCACCAAAAAAAATACAAAAATAATAGCATGTAGCAAAGTATCTAATAGCCAGCTTCTGCGAGACTATATAGCCAATGCTACTGATTAAAAAGTAGAAGAGGGCTAGATAAATGACCCGTTGTTGAAGACCCTTTTAGCAGTGGGGCTTCACACTAGAGCTTGATGTATAACTGAGTGCTTAATTTTTTTTAAAAAATCACTAAGACTATTAGAGGCATACTTTAACTTAATGCAAGCTACATAGGAGATTTTTATACCTTTTTTTTCAAAAAAAAATTTGGTAACAATAGAGAGTAGCGTATTAGCAATAGTTACAGCTCAAGACTACCACCATCGATCAAATACGAACCATCACCATTAAAGGATATTGCAAAGATCCACAATATTCTTTTCTGGTAATAGTTTAGTTAGGTGATAGTATTTTAGATTCTCAAACAGCTTGTGACTGAAACGCTAAAGCTACAGAAATTCAATCTACTGAAACCCTACCTCAACGAAATTCATGATGCCATAATGGGTTGTTTTTATTGTTGTTTTTGTGTCCTGGAAAGTTAAAACCTCGGTCACAATTTAACGGCTACATGAAAGGCACATTTCACTTTGATTTTAGCAACTCCAATTTTGCATCCCCATTCATGTGATATAACACACAACAAAAGAATATACAGTTAAACAACAAAATCATAAGCTAACAATACCTGCACGATCTCCTTCTTGTGAACTTCTCCCTTTGGAAGTGGGACATACTCCTCTGCCTCAAACTCGAATTATGTGGCAAAAACATCACTTCTCCCCAGCCTCTTAACCGCACCACTGTTCGCTTCAATATATATAACATCACCTCAGTCTTTTTTCACTTCTGATGAATAGACTTCGGACCCAACCATAGGGCAGAATGGAACCTGCAAGTAACATAAGATTAATATAAATTCAAATGGTAAGACTGACCAACTTTCAGATTTTACTCTTATATGTCCTCTTTGGCCTGTAAGTTCATAATTAGGTTGAATTTCAACCATGAAACAACCATAGAAAAGAATAAAAGCAAAGCTCGACCAACCATTTTCTTTTGTCGTATCATATCAACTACATGCCCAACTGCTTCTCTAGCCTGTACCTGACCGACAAAACCACCAGCCAGTGGAACTGCACTTCCATTGGCCTATATATAAAATTTAATCATCATAATATTCATTACATATTATTGATAATACCACAGCGGAAGCACAGGAAGTGTCAATTATTCCTACGAAGATGAGATGGAGAGCGGTAAGAATCACTGTCCCTAACATACTCGTACAGGTTCCTTAAAACTATGGTAATTGTATAGCCAACTAACAGAGACACAAGCATAACCAAATCTCACATAAGCATTAAAGATGCTAACTTGTAGCTTCCAGACTGCTTAATGCACACAGACACTTACAATTTACAACCCCCCCCCCCCAATGCACCTTATATCTGGCCATATACCCCTTTTTTCTTCAGCTATTATAGCTATGAGGTAAGATGGACGGCTGAACGACAATGAAAGACATCATGAAATGAAGGGCATCAAAGATAAAAGAAAAACCAAAACAAAATTTAAAAGCAAGTAAAACGCTAAAACTCAAAGCACAAACTGATATAAGTATGATATAGAAAAGGGAAGAGAAAATGGTGATAGTAAATACATTGAGGCCAATGTGAGTATAAGTGGCAATAAACTATAATATGTTGAAAATTCGAAACATTGTCAAGCATGAAAACCTTTAATATATGAGCCAAAATATTTAACACCTACCTTTATAAACCATTATTTATAATAATATCCACTGTTTATAATCCACTATACTATTTTCTGTAAACAATAAACATTACATATTATCTCCAATAACGACACCTACCTTTCACTTTGTTCAATATACTATTACCATTCCTACAATGTGCCGAAGAAAAAGGGCAATGCTTTAAGGGACGGAGAGAGTAATCACTAACCTTCTTTTATTTTTTGCAAGCCCTCGTATCATGATATTTGGCTCTTCTTCGATAACTATGTCAAGAAAAAGGCAACAAAAATGAAATATTGATGGTTTGTATACAACGAGATGCTCAAGCAACCAAATTTAAATCTCTACTGCAAATTCCAAATCCCAATACATCTATAATTAACATTTGGATCAAGATCAAATGACTAATTCCACCCGTTTCTTTCAAACACCAAAAACAAGATTAGTTGTCTCATAAGCTCCCAATAAGGGTATGAGGTTCAAGGAAAGACAAAAAGGGCCCAAGATCATAATTGTATATATAACTCATCTCCAATGACATAAACCACAACATTCTTTCCTCTTCCAGCAAAGAAAAAAGGGATGATATGCTCCTAACACAAACAAAAGGGCAACAACTGCATAAAAAAATGTTCTTCCCTTGTCTACAAGGGGACACAACCTGCTAAACTTAAGACCAAAAATCAATATCCATCTTAACCCGTGTAAACCTTTTATTCACCTTCGACATAGAGAGTCTAACACTTTGTTTGGATAGCAAAGAACGAGAGAAAGGAAGGGGAGGGAGAGAGGAGAAGGGGAGGGAAGACAAAGGGAGGGGAAAGGTGTGGTCCATTTTCCCTCTGAATCTTTCCATTCTTGGAGGTATTATGCTTATTAAAGAATGAGGGAAATGGATCCCTCCCTCTCCCTCCCCTTCCCTAGTGAAATTGCCCCCTCCCTTTCTCTTATCTTCTCTTCCTTTCCTTCCATTTCTTCCCATCCAAACAATGTGTAAGCGTTATTGTTAACTTTAGAGAACAAATATATAATGATAAAAAAAGGACATGGGGATAGTACCAAGTATCAACACTAACAAGACAAAAAAATTTGAGCAAACCAAGCAAGACACCAACAAACCAACTTTAATTGAATTGTTTCCGGACTTTATTTTATGTTTGATAGAGCGATGCTAAGTTAATTTGGTTTTACATTCATAGTGTGGGCACCAAAGTGATGTGAAAATTCACTTTAACACTACCACAAATTTACTTTATGTAAAGCATTCCTAGCTAACAGAGGATGAACAAAGAACAGGAACCAGACATGGATGTCTGAATTGATATCAATGCACCGAAGAACATGAGAGAGAAGTTAACTGAGTGCTTTAGAATGCAGAGCGTTGGGAACAAATAACACTACGTGATTGCATCGTGAATATTAGGGTTGGAGTTAGAGGTGGTAAACGAGTCGTGTCGTGTTAAGTTTGTGTTGGGTTCACGAGTTGGCGGGTTATCTTCCCCCAACCCTAACCCGGCCCGTTTACTTAAACGTGTCAAAATTTTTGACTCTAACCCGGCACGTTAATTAAACGTGTCGAGTTCGGGTTGACACGTTTAACTGTTCATATATATTTGATGTTCCGTAATTCCTATATTTTTGGTTTACAACCTATTCATGCAGTAGTCAAAATAACATATAATAATGTATTAAAGTAATACTAAATAAAATAAATTCAAAAATAATTGAATGAAGGTAAGATGTAATAAGAAAAATGTTAAAAAATATATGTAGATAAATGGGTTGTTCGTGTCGTTTTCGTGTCAAATAGTTCGACTCTAACCCAATCCGTTTAATAAATGTGTCGTGTCGAGTCAACCCATTTACTTAAACGTGTCAAAAGTCTTTACCCAAACCCGGTAATTTCGAGTCCGGTTCGTGTCGGGTTGTCGTGTCGCGTCAATATTTACCACCTTTAGTTGGAGTTACAATTTCGGAGATAGGAGTGAGGAGAAGAAAGATTAATCGAGATCCAAAGTTAAAGCGCGAAAGTTATGGCGAAAATAAATTGCTCGTCAAAATTCAATTGCGCCCATTAGCTAGCCACGACATAAAACGTCGCTACAGTCGTGGCAGAGACAATTTTGCCACGAAAAAAGTTATTTTGTGGCCAAATTCGAATGACTAAATACCATTATTTCTTTGCATTATGATTCTTCGTGGCAAGAGACATTTTTGCCACAATTTTAAAATTTATGTGGCATAATATATGGCGTAAGTGAACTTTTGTAGTATTGCATAGTTTAGCTTCCAAGTTCTAATAGTCTACGTATGTTCTTATGAAGTATAAAAGTGCCCATTAACATGATTACATGTATCGTATAACATACAAGAAAGTAATATATGTCAAGTATGATTTGTATGTCAAATATGATTATTGCCTTATTTCATTAACTGTTAAGTATGTGTATGCTTTATCTCCTAGAAATATGTGCCTGTAAGTGCAAAAATGTTTTCTTGATTCTCAATTTTTCGTCTGAACTATCCTTAGGTTATGAAAGAAGGATCGGGATGGATCCGTGAAAAGCAAGTGTTTGGGATGAATTTCAAGAAATGAGATGAACCAAGTATTTAAGGTCTTAGTTGTAATTATAAGATAGTGAGTTTTGTAAGAATATTATATTATTGGTGGGCCATACGCTCAGGTTTAAGGAATCGCTTCCGCCAATCATGTGATTAGTTATGGTTAATGATAATTAATTAAAGCACCAGTTTTTGGGGCGTTACACCATGCTACTAAATAACCCTACAAAATCAACCCAGTTTTATAAACATGTGTTTCAATTTAGGTACACCTGCAGGCTACATTCACATAATCACAATTCAACAATAAAAAAGCTCTGAATATAAGAAACTAGATTTTATGCCCGTGCGATGCACGGATTTGTATGAATAGTTGTAGCGTTAAGAGTTAAGTATCATTCTGACACACTCGCATTTTAATTGCTCATGCACGAATTACTAATATTTGTGGCTACTGGGATCATGTGCTTAATCAGCATGGTAAATGTTTACGCTACCAATGTATATACTTTTGGAGAGATAAAATCGTATCTTTTTTCATTTCCTTATTTGATAATATCATTTGTTCAATAATAATTTACCCATTGGCATTGAGTATGTTAAATTTTAGGCATTAGTTGGTTTTGATCATCATATGTTATTTATCTAAAGAGGTAAATATGACGGGATATAATATGATATAAATTGCGGACGAGAGAGTATGAAACCCTAATTGTTAGAATGAGAAGGAATAAATAGTATACTATTGCCACAATTAAGTGTATTACTTGACTTGTAAATATATGTAATAAAAGTCTGCAAGCTCTTATATAATAGACAAAATATGTGTATATTCTTTTACAAAAATATAAATATAACATAATATTAACATTGAGATATGCCTTGAATTATCTGGCGCTAAGCACGAGATTTATTTGAAGTTTCGGTATATGCGTGCAGTTTAGTAAAACATTTATGTTTTGGGTTCGTGAATAGGTTCATTCGATCTAGGTTAATTAGAGGGGTAATTTATAAACCTTATATTAACCTTTGCCCCCATAATATGAAATATTGTACTATCTCTCTTTAAGATACTATAAATTGTTTCCCTTTTCCATGTGGACATAGCTGACACATTGTTATTGAACTGCATTTAATCTTTTTCTTTTTCTTCTCCAATTCTCTTACATAAAAATTAATGAAAAAGATTGTGATATATCTTATTTTCATATTCAAAGAATCACATAACTTTTATTAATCTTTATCTTTTCGATTATTGATCTTTTTAAATACTTATTAACCGCCAAATAGTTTACTAGTAATGGGTACCCATGCGTAATAATAAGTAAAATATGTCAAAATGTTTTTTTTTAAAAGTATACTTTGTTCTGAGTCCAAAGGTATAAAAATTATATATTTTTGACTTGTATAACTAAAGTTAAGAAATTCATAAATTATAATGATTCGTTTAGTATATTCAGACTCAAACTTTATCTTTTATTTATGCAAAAGTCTAATTTATCTTTTCAAAACTCGAACTTTATCTTTTACTCCCTCCGTCTCAGAAAGCTCTATACATTTTCCTTTTTCATCCGTCCCAGAAAGGTTTATACACTCCTATTTTTGGACATGACACACTACTATTTTATTCATTTGACTTTTCAACCATCACCCACTACTCTATTACATACAAATAAAATAATATCCCACTAACTCCTATCATATTTACCTTTTTAATAAAATATAATTGATAACCAAACAACCACTTATAAACTAAAACTACGTGCTGGATCAAGTGTATAAAGTTTTATGGGACGGAGGGAGTACTATTTATCCAAAGTTTGATTATCGTTTAAAACTCAAACTTTATATTTTATCTATCCAAAAGTCTAATTATCTTTGTGAAAATATAAAATAGGTTACCCAGTAAGAGATAACCATACGTAAAAATAAAATAAGTATATTTTGATCTGAGTTCAAAGGTATAAAAATTTTAATTTTTTTAGTTGTATAACTAAAGTTACGATTAATTCATAAATTATAACGATTCTTGTAGTTTATTGAGACTCAAACTTTATCTTTTACACATGCAAAAGTGTAACTATCTTTTTAAAACTCAAACTTTAACTTTTATTATTTATCCAAAAGTCTGATTATCTTTTTAAAAGTCAAACTTTATCTTTTATCTATCCAAAAGTCTAATTATATTTTAAAATATATAATACTAAAATTATATTTCGTGACATGGTGCGCTGAATATAATAAGAAAAGTATTTCAAAATGGATCTTATTTTGAAGTATATTTCGATCTGAGTCTAAAGGTATAAAATTATAATTTTTTGAGTTGTATAACTAAAGTTTCGATCAATTCATAAATTATAATAATTCTTGTAGTTTATTGACGATCAAACATTATCTTTTATTTATCCAAAAGTCTGATTATCTTTTTAAAGCTCTAACTTTATCTTTTACTATTTATCAAAAGTCCGATTAAAAATCAAATATTATCTTTTATTTATCCAAAAGTATAATTATCTTTTTAAAAATATAATACAAAAAAATACTTTGTGACGTGGCAATCCTTTGTGGCGCGCCGAATGCTCCCGAAAAAAACTTCTTATATATATATATATATATATTGATGAGGAAGTTACAATCAATCTTCGAGTACAACAAATATGATACTAAATCAAATGAACATACTCAAAAAGAAATATGAAAGACTATTGAGATAACAGAGAAAACTAGTATGACATTATGAGAATAATATCATGTATAATATTATCGTGATACTATGAGTCTAGTATTACCATGCTAAATTTAGGCCATGAATCACATCTTCTCATTAATCACAAAGTTTGTATTTATACAAGATTAGTTAGAACTCCTAATCTTTCTCCATCTCTAGATATAATTCTATCATTAATATTAGATATACTTCTATCTACACATAATTTTATCAAGATAATTATCACTAATTATCTTTAACACAATTCTATCTACTAATACTACTCCTAGTATCACGATAATATCACACAAGATATTATTCTCATAATATCATACTAATTTTCTCTATTATCTCAATACCCTCCCTTAAGTCGGAGGTGTAAAATTTTGAACATACGATTTGGACAATAAATTAAAATTTAAAAAAATCTGACTACTTGAACTCATCTTCATCACTTTACGTCATCCCTACACAATCATCAATTTATCAGTGCCTTCTTCTTCTGTATGATCATCTTTCGCGTAAATTGCATTTACTTTCTTCAATTCTTCATATGGTGAAATAGCATTCCCTTTTTTCTTTTCAATCATCCCTCACAAACTCTTGTAAAGGTTTTTCTTTTCTCACCTGCACAAACTATTAAGGAGGTTTTGTGTTTATAGTTCAATCTCACATCTTACGATGTATCGTAATTTTTCTTTAATTAAATCTTCCACCTACAAACTCTTGAAGGTTAAAAGAAATATTCATATATCTCTGACATGAACTCTCATGATTTTTGTTTGGTTTATGGTTTTCTTCTCTCACATAAACTCTCGTGTTTTTGGTTTATTCTCTCCCCTCACAATCTTTTATGAGGTTTTGGTGTTTATGGCTAAATCTCCTATTTCATGAACTCTCATTTTTAAGGTTTATGGTTCAAACTCTCCTCTTTCATGTGATCTCTCACAAAAGAAAATTAGGTCGGATCTCTCTCAAACCTAGGATCTCAAAAATAAATTAGGTTGGATCTCTCTCAAACCACGGCCTCGTCCAACACCTTTGGTTCGGTCACCATGACAGTCTGCTTTACCTCGCTCTAATACCATGTTAATTATGCCATGAATCACATCTTCTCATTAATTACAAAGTTTGTATATATACAAGACTAGTTAGAACTCCTAATCTTACTATATCTCTAGATATAATTCTATATGTTCAGGCCCATTCCAGTCATGGCCCACCTAACCAGTGAAATGACTAAAATACCCTTGGGGGGTCAAATTACCATTTTACCCCTAAGGACCTTTCGGGCTAGAAAGTACAGGCTTTCAGTCCAGCCCACTAACAAAAGGCCTTCATGACATCATCACCTTCACCAGGTGACGTCACATTAGTACAACCTATAAATAGTACTTTCATCTGATTAGTCACGTACATTTTTACTCACATTCCAAAGCATTTACTTGTACTATTCTCTGACCTTCTAAGATCAGATCTGACTTAAGCATCGGATATACAATCCCGGGAACATCCCCGGGGTAGTTCACCGTGTTCGGTTTTACAGGTACCCGGAATTCGAAGACATCAACTGTTACCGATTACTACCCTAACTGGATTTGGACTCCCCCGAACTACAAATTTCTATTGTGTTTCTTGTACCCGAAATAGTTGGCGCCGTCTGTGGGGACCATAACATAACAACTGCATTTTCGAACACCATGACGCGAGGACAAGGCAACCGAGGTACTGCTGATCGAAAAACTACCTCTGAGAATGCACAAACTACTCTGCTGAACCAAGGAAGTGCCATTGTGGAGGATGAGACCGACCTCCCTCCTGGTGGAAGCCAAACTGTAGCAGCCTTGGAGGGGCCTCCACCACCAGTCACTTACTCTGATTTACGACACGTGACTGCTTTCATGCAATAACTCGTCTCAGTAATCAAGACTCAAAAGACTACTCCCCTGACCGAGGGATAGTCCTAGATCAGCTGCAGGCTGATCGAAGGGTAGAAAACCCAAAGCATGCCCTAACCGAGCATGCAACTGTTGTCTATCAAAGAGAGTACCTGCTACTTCGAAAGGGAAGTCTATCATGTCGCAAAATCATGACGACGCTCGACACATCATACAACAGAAACCGACGAGGAGCAAGAACTTCGATGCTCAAAAAATCATTGAGAAAAGAAGAGAGCAGTCCCAGGTAGGGGACTCGAAATAACCAACTGCTACATGAACCACCGGACAGTTTCGCCCCTTGACTAACCGTCACACACAGAGAATTGAGGTCCCGTATCACGTCGAAGATCTCGAAGAAGTAGCTGAATCGGGTATTCAAGCAGGTTCAGCAGTGGCACATAAATCACCTTTTAGCCAACACATCATGGAGACCCCTAACCCGGGCAAAGTCAACATCCCCATGATCAAGCATTATTCAGGAATCACTGATCCGGCTGACCACTTGGCAGCATATAAGGCACAAATGAGCGTGCAAACCTTTTGCGAAGCCACATGGTGCAGGTACTTCCCGACCACCCTCAAAGGGTTGGCCCTCAACTGGTTCACTAGCCTCCCTTATGGAATCATCACCAGCTTCTCAGCCCCCGAGGCCCTATTCTCCCAACACTTCATTGCAGCGAAAGGCCACAAAAAGACCAGTGTGCACTTGATGTTGATTTTTCAGCAAAAAGGAGAAAGTCTCAGTTGTTACATCAAGAGATTCAATGAAGAGTCCCTCAAGGTCTCCGAAATCCAAGATGGGGTTGCCGTTACACCATTGATGAATGGCCTACATCCTAGAAGGTTTAAGTTCGAGCTCGCTATGAGAGAAACTCTCACCTTAGCAGATGCGATGAGGCAGGCGCAAAAGTACATTTAGGCGTTAGACATCTGCAAGAATATACATGATGAAGGAAGTAACAAACGGAAAGTTGAGCCAAGCCAAAAAGACATGGCAGAGAGACTGAAGAGACATCGACCTTCTGGTGGAGGCCACGACCCCCGTTTCAACATCAATCAAAGGGAAATATACTTAGATTTGAAAGAGAAGTCTGTTTTAAAAGAGCCTTAGGGTGATCGAAGAAGAGAAGTCTGTTTTGAAAGGCCTCGACCCACTCCCGTCAAGACATCGAATTATCGAAGAGACAAGAAGTTGTGGTGTGAATACCATAGTGAGTGTAGTCTTACAACCAAGGATTGCAGAGAGATGAAAAAAGCCCTAGACAAGTTGGCTAACAAGGGAAAACTGAACATATATTTGAAAGATCCTTAGGGTGATCGAAGAAGAGAGAAGGGAAAAGAAAAACAATCGAAGAGTGATGAAACTGAAGGCTACGTGGGAGTCATAGCTGGAGGCTTCGCTTCAGGAGGCCTAACCGACAATTCAAGGAAAACCACCTATACCACCTGAAAAACGGTGAGATGATGAAGAAGCCGGACACCCCCACTGTGGTGTTCGGAGAGAGCTCGAAAGAAATACAAACCCCTCATGATGATCCTTTGTTCAGCGAACTTAAAGTTGGAAACCACAGGGTCGGTCGAGTCTTGATAGACAGTGGAAGCTCAGGTGATATCATCACTTGGGAATTTCTAGAAAAACTGAAGTATGAAAAGAAAGACATCCAGGCCATCGACCAACCCTTGGTCGGATTTGGAGGCCAATCCGTTCACCCCCTCGGGGTCATCAATCTTCCTAGCCGGTTTGGCAACAAATGGAAAGGACGGTGTTTTCCAATTAACTTCCTGGATGAGGCATTTGCCCCACCAGATGAGCTACTGCCCCTTAGTAGGCCGAGGTACCAGGATTAACCGCGTCCGGATTTGACAGCTCTTAATAATTCAAACCAGCCACGTCCAGCTGGTTTTCCACATCGATGGGACTGGACGACCCTCCAGCTCCCAGTGTGACGTGCGGTGGAGGCAGGACCACCGGATCAGTAGGCCTTCTCCCTTTCTTGCCGGAAGGGATAGGTGCCTTACGGACAGACGAACTCGCCTGCCCAACCCTCTTTGCCGGAGCAAAGGACTTTGGTTTTGGTTTTATGAGGGGTGAAGCTTGTTCCCCAGAAGAAGATGGCCGCTTCTTCGATGAAGTCGGCTTGGCAATAGCCGCCCTTGCCGTTGGTGAATTCTTCTGCACAAAAACAATAACCAAGTCAGATCACTATCCAAAGCCGAAGATGGTCACAAGAAGGAAGCTGGCCAGAACAATCCTTCGTCTAGAAAAATCATCTAGAGCCAACCAAAGGTTGTTCAATGAAGGAAGCCGTCTGTGGCCAGACGTTTTCCTTCAAGGAACCACCTTCGGTCAGAAACATGTCAAGGACGAAGGTCTAAAATGGACCAAAGGTCGTTCAACAAAGAAAACCGTCAATGGCCTGACGTTTTCCTTCAGGGAACCACCTTCGGTCATGATTTGGACGAAGTTCTAGACGAACACAAACCCAAGGATGTTTTCAGACGTCTTCCTTCACAAAGAGGCCTTGGTATTATGATTGAACAGACGGAGATGATTTAGAAAGAGGTCCGTAAAAAAAAAAAAACTTACCAGAGTATCCTCTCGTTTCGTATGTGGAGCCTTAGAATGCTCCGCCCACAAGTCGCCACCGAACTTACTCATGTCTACTTCCCCTTTTTAAGAGGCTGGAATTCTCTGTCTTGCAGGTTCTGCACACAAAAATTATTTGGTTAAGTTCAGAGTCTAAAACACATTGACAGGCAGTTGGGGCAAGACCAAGACATTACCTGGGTCTTCGCCCTCCTTCAGTCAAGAGGCAACCAAAAATATTTCATTGAAAAACATCTCTTTGAAGGGAATCCAACCAGTCGGTCCCTTTAAAGCTATCTTTTTCGGCTTTGGGCATCCTGCCTCCCCATGCCCAGGGTGAATGTACTCCCTGGCCGTAAAGTGAGCCACCACGGCGTCATCATACTTATTCTCTAATTCTAGTATTGGGGCACCTCGTCCAATATTGGTTACAGCTCGGTTGTGGTACTTGTAGGGTTCGGCTGTCTCTACGTCTAGGGCTTGGACAAACATAAACTCTGATTTCCAGTTGTGCATCTTTGACGGTTTCTCAAAATCAGTCAAGAACCCGGCTCTATTACAGACGCTATACCAGGTCCCCTCTATTGTTCTCTGAAGTTGAGAGACATAATGTATGTGGGTGAAGGCATTAAGGGACAGGACTAAGCCACACAACTCACAGGTGGCAATGAAAGTTAAAATGTTCAGCCAAGCATTGGGGGCCAGCTGATTGTGACCTATGCTATAGTGTCTAAGGATTTCATGGATGAAGGGGTGAAAGGGAAATCTAAGTTCAGTATCTAAGGCCAGCTTATATACAGCAAATTGGTTGGGCGCATCATGAAAAATTGTGTCCTTCTTTTTAGGAAGGACGAATCTGAAGCCAATCATGGGCATCTCTCTATTTAGACGACTCGCGTGTGGCCCACATACATACATACGCTAGGTCAGAAAGGGGACCCAGACGGTCCCGAAGTTCAGCAGAGGTAGTAGAAGGTTCTGATCCTTCTCCTTCATCCTCGTCATCCTCATCGTTTGCAATCCTTCCAGACGGGCCGACTTCATTCTGATCATCTGAAGCCTCGAAGTCATACTCTGCTAAAGGGTCAATCTCTAATGGTTGGATCTCTTCCACTCTATCACTTTCCTCTCTCTAAGGAACTCTCCCAGCTGATTCTTCCATCTCAGAACTAGAGGAAGGGAGAATTAGTGAACGTCTTAGACGCCGTTTGCTTGACGCGCGCCAGATTACCCTGCAAAGGCAGAGACTGGGTTGTCGGAAACGGGTCGAACGTTTTTTTTAAATAAAAGAAGTATTTAGCCGAAATGGGCCCAACTCTAGATATAACGGAGGATGAAAAAGGATCCGCTCTAGGGTTAGAGTCCTCCATGGGTTGGCCGAGGTTATTGGATGAGGTAAATGACACCATTTTATCTCAAAAAAGAAAAAAAGAATCAAAGAATGAAAGAAGAAGAGTAAAAGGAGCAAGGGGAGATACCTGACTAAAGATCTGGATGGACTCTCTTCACCTTTTCTACAAGTCACGCCGCTCTCAGCAATGGTCAAGGTCAAATTCCCCAAAGTCAACTTCCTCCAACAAATAAGGAAAAGAATGCTCTTTTTACTCAGAGCTTATCTCTCTAGAAATTTCTCTCTATAGAAATTTTGCAAAAATGAAAGTGAAAAAATGAAATGGCGGAGGGGTATCTATAGAGAGGTAAAAAGCCTCCCTCTCCCCAAACAGTGTCATCACACGTGTCAGCACCGTGTGGTGTACACGTCACTTCACTTACTTCTGGTTGGAGGAAAAGTCAGTTAAACACCTAAACTGTACGATGATTATCAGAAGTTGCTCTCAGTAAAAGAGCTTTAATCAGACAACACCCAGATCAAACCCCTTTTAGGGGCAAGTGTTGTAACATATTAAAAGAGGACACGTGGTCCAGTCAAAGACTGCCACGTGGCCAATGAATTGGTGACACGTGGCTCATCCTCCATATGACATTTAGCGGCATACAAGAGGATAGATTGTGACCTCACCAAACTGAATAAAGAGGCCCAATTATCCCTTAAAGGAAGGAATAATCAGCCCAAATCCCCATAAGAGGAAGATAATGATTGGTTAAAAGGCTCAAGGCAATGACACTATGACAAGTGTCGCCCTCTCATTACCCAACCAATCATATTCCTCTATTTTAGGGTCTCCTTTTTATGCACAAACACTATAAATAGCTCCTCAAAATCAGGTAAAAGGAGGGCTCAACTACTCTCTTAAACTTACTCTGTTAAAATTGATACTCAGATTTTATCTATAGAATACTGACTTAAGCATCGGAGAGGGAATCAAACCCAAACCTCCAGTTTGGTTTTCCCCTTTTTGCAGGTTCGGAAGCGAAGCTACATCTCTGCACAAGCCTCCCAAAATTCATCAACGCTACACATGTCCATCATCCGGACAAACCTCATTTACGAAAAGTTTACTGAAAACAAGTATGGTAATGGAAAAGGATTTTGTATCATTAACTTTTGTCAATCATTACTATGGTAATGAGTAAATAATGATTTTATTACTACGACAAGTTACATATAATTATATTGAGCATTGGTATTATAAGAGATCGTCTAATTTTAATTGAGGCAACAAACCAAGCCCATTTGAAAAAGGAGAATGAAACATATTTTTTAATATAGTGATGGACTTTTGAATAAAATGATGAGATTAAATTAGTCTAATTTTAATATAAAATTAGACCACATCTTTTAATAACTTTTGTTCTATAGATATGACTTTCATTTACTTTTGCCAATCGAACTGGACGTAGAGTCATAATATTTTACATTTTGTAATGTGTTTTTGTGCTTAAAATTTCGCACTGGATAAGGAAATTTTTCAATGGAGTGCAACTTCGACATCCAACTAACCAATTACTAATAATTGTTCATAAAAATAATGGCAAAAAATATATAACTATTGAGCGTTATAATAAGAAAGTACAAACTAAATCAACTGCTAAAAGCAAAATGAATCGAACCCTCTTTTTTTAATTTGACAATAGCTCACTAAAATAACGAATTGAACTTTAATCGTGTAAAATAGTACATGGATTAGCATCAATGGAATGTATACTTATGAATAGTATAGTGATCAACATTGATGAAATATTCTCGAAATAATCATTCAAAAAATGTAAAGCTTATTTTTGAACCGAGAATCAAAGAAAAACATTCAAATTCTAAACATAACAAAGAAAAAAATCTTTCAATGTAATCTTACGAAATTTTGAAATATTAGACCTCATAAAAAAAAATTACTCATATTGTTCTATTTTTTGGAACCATTAAAATTTAATTTAGAATAAAAAAATATGTTAATTTAGTGATTAGGTATCTAGTAATGAAGATATTTTAACATAAAATTAGAATCAAGATTTTACTATAGGAAATTCCCAATGGTGGCCTTTAGGTATTAGGAATTCTCAGTGGTGGAAATTTCTAAAGAACTTTCCCATTGGTAGCCCTATTTTACAAATTATTCTCACATATAGTATTAATGAAGAATATTCCGTTAATAATAAAGCATATTCCGTTAGTTAACCATTAAGAAGGTCACTCGCAAGTAAAAAGAGGTCTTTTGGGTTGTTTTTTACCAATTTTGACATCAAAATCGAACGTTGAGGGCTAAAACTAACCCCCTAAACTTAACTTTAAGAATCGATTTTGAGGTCGAAATTGAAAAAAAAAAATGACCCGAAGTGTCTCATTTTATGTACAACTATCCACTTTAATGGTTCACTAGTGGAATATATGTATTATTAACGAATATTTTTCGGTAAGGTTATGCATGAGAATAATTTGTGAAGCAGGGCTACCAATGGGAAAGTTTTTTTTTAAAATTTCCACCAGTGAGAATTTCTAATACTTAAGGGCCACCATTGGGAATTTCCCTTTTACTATTCAATATAGAAATTTGAAGTCAAATATGGAAGATTAATTTAACCAAAATCCTAAGTCGATGGTTGAAGTTCTAATTATACCCTCCTTCATTGAGATTTAAGATAATGTTATTATAATATTATGAGAGTTATATCATATCTGATACTATTGTGATATTACAGCTATGTTCTTTTGGACTGAATAAAACTGAACAAAACTGATTTGGATTGAACTGGACTAGATTGAACTGAACTAAACTAAACTAAAATTGTGAGACAAAAAAGCTAAACTAAATTGAAATTAATGAAGTTATTGAACTGAAAAGAAATGTTTTTAAGTTGATCTAGTCCAACAGATCAGTCATGACCTAAGAGTCTAGTATCAGAAGGTAACTTTAATGTTAATATAGGATATTATTAGGATATATTTACCAACTTAGGAGTCAATTTGGAAAGTTATATATACTTATATGTATGATATTCGGAAAGTCCTTGCCTAACAAGGATTGTGAAGTTGTATAATTACATCATACATGATTGATTAATGAAAAATGGGTGACCAATATTGCTGACACATATATTGGTACATGTAAGAAACTTGTGATGTGAATTTAACACCCTCATAAAAGAAATTTTAGGCTTGAAATGTAGATGGAGTACAAGTGTCCTCATAATAAAGCATGATTAGAGTGTCAAGAATTGTTTTATACACTATTAATATAGATTGCTATCTTCTTAAAACCCCTACCTAAACATTCCCTCAGTATGCAGTTGCCCAAACAAAAACTGGTCCGGGGTTAAGTTCATACCATGGGGTCGGAGCAAATCTGAGTGCATACAACCCAACAACTGATGGCTCCCAATATAGTTCCGGCCAAATTATGGTTCAGGATGGAGTTGAAAGCATGAAAGTAGGATGGATGGTATGGCGCTTACTCTTAGGGGAATGATAAACCAAAAATGGGTGCCCAATGACAATGGTATATTTGTAATTCTCATAGTAAGTAAGGGTAATTTAAAGGTCAAATTTATAGTGTTTCTAAGGTCTCATATAGTGTTACCAAAATTTACAATTCTCTTTCACCAAAAAAATAATCTAATATCACATCTTTCTCTCATTTTAGTTACATTATTTGTAACCTTAAAAACAATATATGAGACCTTAAAATTTCTATAATTTGTAAAATTGTGAATGTGATTGGACAAGAAGGAATTAAACAAGATATAATTACACGAGAACTGGCTGAACCTGGGGGTAGGGATTATTGGTTTATCATTGCCCTTTATAATCTGGTGTCTCCTATTTTCATCTTCCTAACCTTTCTGGTTTAGTTCCAGTCTTCATGAAATTGATTAGCTCAGGCCCTAACTTATATATTTTTTGCATCTTGGGCAAAATTCAATTCTTTTTAGATTGCAAAAGTTACCTTATGTGCAGTAGGTTGGGAAAATTTAGTTGATCGAGTGGGTAATTTACCCACATCAAATGCAGAATTAAAATATATCTTTTTTTGTTGCAAAGTTGGATTGCACTTATTATAAATATATATGGATCCAATTATCAATTAGTGGTGGGTTATTTATCCATTGGGTAGAAGTATCATTGTTCGAAGTAGGTGATATAGCTAGGTTATGTTTCAAGTATATATATGGATCCAATTATCAAGGAGCTGAGGCCGGTAATGAAAAGATGATGTAATTTTCATTGGGGTTAAAGGGTAAGAAAAGATCAAGAAAGAAATGTTCGAGAAATTTGTGAGACCAATGAGTGGAAAAAGTAAGGTAAAAATGGAGAAAATTGTATAACAAGAATGAAAATATTCTAAGTAAGACAAATAAAAAGATGGATAAAAATGAAAAGTATGACAAACAAAAAGAAATAAAGGGAGTATATCTTTACAAAATGAAATGTAATGTGAAAAGAGAAAAATGACTCAATGAGATCACAACATCGTCCGGGTCACATACTTGTTTGATAACAAAATATGTAGTTGTTGGGTAGAGTTATGATATCCCATATATAAGAGGTCATGTATTCTTAGCCTCTAATTAATTGCGTCATGTGAACAACTCAATGAATGAGAAGGAGTGATATGTGGTTGGATGGTATAGCTTACAACTCTTTGCTCACACATTTTATTAAATAGGTACTAGTCTAATTGTATGTAATGTGTGCGAAATCATTATAAAAAATTTACTCAATAATGTGATGGATAATCTAGTTAGTGAATTAGTAATGATATACTTTTTCTTTTTCTGTGCGTCCCCCTTCTCTTCCCTTATAGAATAGATATAAATGAAATAAAAAATACTCATTTTATTTTAATCATGTTTATTTTTGAAAAACAGTATAATTAAAATCAAAAACTACTTTTTCAAATTTTCATATTTATTTATTAGTTTTCAAAAAAAAGTAAAATTAAAAAAACGATAACGAATATACATCATGAATAAATTTGTAAGATCTTTCAAAATTGTATCTTCCCTTGCTTCATGAGGAAGTTGAAATTTAGAAACATGCGCTTCCTCTATTTCATTATCCTTGCAACACTTGTATAATTGGTTAAAATTTTAAACTTTGACCATGTACCTATCGTGATTATAATATATAAAAAGAATAATCATATCGGGTCTGTTAGATTAATCTTTATATATAGTTTTTAAATATTCATTTTTTGGATTTTTTGGACTTTTTGCTAATATATAATTGGTGATATTAATGGTCATAGTTGAACATTAGAGAGCATGAGAGCATGGTCATAGGTGCATGCAATATTTTCTCTATCTGTTATGTTCATATAGATCTTTTCTTATGATTCGGTCCCTTGTTCTAACTTTCAGGTTCACCCAACATTGTACAAGGACAAGCAAACTCGGATGTTCATCTATACCAATGTAAGTTGACACATTATGAGAGTTTTTGATAGGAAGAAAAATTTGAGGGAAAATATCTTACTCTTTAGTGAAAATACGTCTTCTTGCTTAGTTCTTACATTTATCTTTCTCTTCAATTTCTTTCCTTCCTTTTTGATTTGGAAAAATTGACTAGAATAAACCAAACTATTGTCGTTCCGCCGACAATAATCCTACCTAAGAGTTATTCCTGTATAATCCCAACTATGGTGGAGATCCGCCACAAATACACCCAAATGACTTGCAACCTATTAATCAGGTAACTTTTTCTTTTTTAATCTTTTTTTCTCCTCTCACCACCACTACCATCTATGACCACCTCCACCTTCACCTCCACCACCGTCCCTCATGCACACGCCCGCCCTTGCCCCCTGCCAATTTTCGTTTTGTCTCTCCTCATCCTACTCTTGTTATGTGGAATTCTTGGTCCACCACATTCATGGAGGGAAAATAGTAGGGGATTAACACCTTAAAAGAATTCTAAAGGCCATGTAATCAAAGCTATAAGAAACAAACAACATTAATGAAAGATGAAAGCTTTCTAATTTCTAAACTTTTGACAAATACGTGAGCTTAAATCAAAGAAAAAAATGAAATAAAATAAAAATTGAAGCTCAAATCATTTGAAATACTAGCAAACTAAAAAAACAAAAAAGAACACAACTGATCGAAAAACAAAGCTCAAAAGAGGAACTTCAAAGAAACGCACCAGAGGAATTGTATAACTTATTAATAGTTTGAGGGAGCATCCAAAGTCCAATGGTGGAATTACCACGAAAAAGGACCCCATCGTTATCAAATGTAATAACAAAATGCCCATATGCTCATGATTCTATTATTTGCAGAACAAGAATGAAATGCAGCAGAAAAGAAATAGATGAGGAGAGGGTTAACTCTTTTGGCATCGCCGACATTTGTTGCTTATGATTTATATGCTTAGAAATAGATCTAATTTACCAATTGAATTTCATACTCATCTAACTTCCATTACACATCTGTTTCTTATGACACATATGGTTCGAAAATCAATTGATAATTGCAACCCTAAATTACGTTTGGTTTTTAAAATAAATTCACCCAAAAAAAATTGCACTTTCTCTTACAATCAGAAGGTGAAGTACTAAAATTGTCAAACCCATCTGTGATCCTAAAGCAGTTGTGGAGAACGTTTTTAGGTGTGAACTTTAACAGTGGGCACTATTCTTCACAAATTACTTGAGAGTGATGAGGTATTGGAGGCAGTAAACCCTCTTACATTGGATGTGATCAAAGATGAGACGAAAAAATGTTGTTGGGTTGAAGGCAAATGGAAGGGGTGCTGTGAGAGCCTGAGAGGGTGGCAATGGGTTGGGGTGGGTGGAATTTTAAAGGTAAAAAATAAAAATAAAAAACGTTATTGAAGGTCACGTGCACCTCATGTGACCAAGTAACCGGTTTCTATAGGTTAACGTAGGGCACTGGTGTATTTGTGGCGGACCTCCACCATAGTTGGGATTATACAGGAATAACTCTTAGTTAGGATTATTCTCGGCGGAAAGACAATAGTTTGGATTATTCTAGTCAATTTTTCCTGTTGATTTTTCCTATCTCTCTACGTTTATTGTAAGAAACCAAACTAAAGAAAATTAGTTGAAAAATGAGTTTTCTCAAAGAAATATGTTTTATGGAAAATCATTTTCATTAAAAATGGTTTCAACCCAACCGCAAGTGTTATTGTTGTGTCGGGCCGGCCATATCAAAACTAAGGCACGTGTATGGCAAAGCCCACTGCACAAGCCCGTCATGCCTCATTGTGTTGCCCCTCCGTGCCTAGACTTCGAAAAGTGATTTCACCAGGTTTTTTCATGGATAGTTTGTTTCTCTTGTTGGATTGTATGTTAGCTTTCAACAATACAATTCGTGCATTACCCATGGCCTTGGCTTGACAAACGCAAATTTGTGTCATATTACACATGCCTTGTATTTGCCTCGTACCCGTGATTTTTTTAAAAAGATAAGAAAAGATGGTGACGGTATCAGGAGCCCCTCCACACGAGGGGTTCTCCTAATGCATCAACCATAATAATAGGAAAAAGTTTGGAGTGTTGGAACACAATGACCTAGAGACTACTTATAGGTGGCCGATGTTGGCGATCCAATCTGCTTCTCGGTCTTGATTCTCTAAAGATGTGATGAATTTCCCAAAGTTAAATGTCATGTAGTAGGTGTTGAATCTCTTCTAGGACGTTCGCAATTTGCCACTAGGGTCGCCATATGTATTTTTGTGTTGATGACTAGTAAATTGTCGCCCTCTATGATGACCTTGATCGAAGTTGAGTTTGGAGACTCCCATAGGGGGGGGGAGGCCAGCGAACCAGGACGTGGTTGGGGTTAGGGTTTGAAGGAGGAGGGGGATGGGGTCCCCTTTTCAGGGGAATTTGTTGTGAGAAGTTAGTCCATATTAGTTTTATATATAGTTCCATTCTTCGTAGGCTAAGCTGGCCTTGAGTAGGACTTTGTGTGCATCAAATTGAGCTTTGTCGAAAATCGTGGAATTTCTCTCCTTTCACAGTTACCACATAAGGAAGACATATAGGTTAATTTGGCCTCCTTTAGATCTTAGAAGGGAAAGGGTGTGTTGCACATGGTTAGGAGGTTTAGCTGATTTCAATCATTATTTGGTTTTGGGGAGTTGTAAGTGTTGGCGTGTTTTTTGACAACCCGAGAACAGATGTTCAATATTTTCTTCTTGAGATTTACAGATGGGGAACTCATGATTAGGAAAATGTTTCGGTGTTTGAGGATAACTCTTACTCCTAGGCTGTTATGGAGAATTTGCCAAATATTTGGTAAGTTTGGGTGGGATATCAATTATCCAATGAAAAGGCCATTTAGGTAGGTTAGGGGCGATTCCATAGGCCCTCTAGGTTGTTTATTTGATGGTGAAGTAGTCACGGGGAGGTGCTTTGCAATTTGGGGTGGTCCCAATTATGATCCATATTGATGAACTCGGCCAAATTCTGGTCCAAATCAGTTGTTAATGATGCAATATTTAACATTTCTCTTATGTTAGAGTGATCTACCCAGTTGTCCAATAACCAAAAGAAGGGTTATTCTTGTTATTACCTATTTTACATCTGATTCCCTTCCTAAGTATTTCTCTTTGGTATAAAATTTTCCTCTAGATGAAGGAGTCGATTTGTTTTGGTGAGCATTCGAAGAAAGACTTTTCAGTGCTAATTAAAGATAGTAAGTTGGAGAGAAAAACAATATGGCTTTAAAATCTTCGAAGATATGGAAGAAGAGAAGGGTTAGTTCCATGCCAGTGTTGTGTTTTCTTAAGTAGTTGAATGGAAGATATATGGTACTCTTATGTTAAGAAGTTTTGCTTGAACATAAAGTAGAAAGAAAGAAAAAAAGAGTCTTAAAGGATGGCCACGTGAAGGAATGTAGTGTTTGGCGTTGAATAATGTACTACCACGCATCACTAATGTTGAGTTTCTCCCTTAATAGAGATATGAGAGGATATTTGGTTATCCATGAGGGATTGGCAATGGTTGGAAACTCTTAGTAGATGAACTACAGGGTGCCAAAAAGGTTCCAGACATAAAGTTTATTCTCTTTATAAAAGTAGTTCCAAATAAGAAAAGAAGAAGAAACGTGAATGGAGAAGGAGAATATTATAGGCACCATAACTTATCAGTGTCGGCAATGGAATTTGATGGTGTAGCCACGGAGAACAGAAGTGAGAAAAAAGAAAATGGATTTATGCTCTAGCACTATAATAAAATTATGAGGGAAACATGATTGGAAAGCTTAAGTATTTCATTAACAATAGAAAGGTACATCTTAGAAGTCTAGTAAATCTATTCATCAGTTGTATGAAGCAAATTACAAGACAAATATTCGCAAATTATAAAGTACACCTTGGAGTACCTAGTTTTAGGTACTCCCGGTGGCAATTGTTGTAAATACAGGAATCAACAGGGATACGGAGGAAAATCCACCACCACTTTCTCCATTTTTGCTCCGTTCATCAATGTCGATCTACTCACCCAACTCTGCATTTCATCGTCTTTGCCAAACCAACCAAATCTGAATTCTTTTGTTAAACAAAAACCAAATCAGAGATAAACATCGAAGAAGCTTATGTTTCGATTCGGCATCACATCCAGTTTCATTAATTTTGATGAAGAAGCTTCGATTAAGTTCGACATCGTCACTTCTGCCTGCATAATTGCATGTTTTTGAAAATTAGGCTCTGGTATAAGCCTAAATGCAATGAAGGTCAAATTTCGGATTTTAGAGGTGTATTGTCTTCATTGTTTTACCATCCCAAATGCAAGTAAGTTAGATTTTAGGATTTAGAGATATTGTTGTCTTCATCCGTAAACACATATTCCATTTGTGAAGGTCAAACTCAAGGATTTTGAGTTGTTGTCTTCATCCTCTCAATATTTTTCATTATTAGCTGAATTCCAGTTATTGAATTGCTATTATGTGTTTTTACTGTTCTTAAACCCTAGCTTTTTTTTGCTCTTTTTAATGGTGTTGAATCTAGTTAGTTTACTCTATATTCAACTCAGCAGCATCGTTTAACGTCAAAACTCATTTTAGTAATTACTTTTCTACTTCAATGACATATATTGTTACTAAAATTGTTCATACTCATTTGGAAAATTCTCTTTAAATTAAGTCATACTCATTTTAAAAAGTCATACTCATTTAGCTAAGTCATACTCAATTGGAAAACTCATACTCGTTTGGAAAATTCTCATTAATCTAACGCATACTCATTTAGTTAAGTCATACTCATTTGGAAAACTCATATTCATTTTAGAAATTTCTCTTAAAGCTAAGTCATAGTCATTTGGCTAAGTCATACCCATATGGAAAACTCATAGATTCATACTCATTTGACTTCATACTCATTTAGGTAATTCGTACTCATTTAGAATATTCATACTCATTTGGCTTCGTACTCATTTTGAATATTCATACTCATTTGGCTTCGTACTCATTTTGAATATTCATACTCATTTTGCTTCGTACTCATTTTAAATATTCATACTCATTTTGCTTTGTACTCATTTTGAATATTCATACTCATCTTGCTTCGTACTCATTTTGAATATTCATACTCATTTTGCTTCGTACTCATTTTGACCAACTCATACTCATTTTGCTTCGTACTCTTTTTGACCAACTCATACTCATTTGGTGTACGTAGAGGTACGTACACCAAGGTGTACATTTTACCTAATGTAATAAGCTCCAATTAAAAATGATTACAAGCAACATCGCAATGGTCACGGAGGAAATGTTGTTATGATATTACACAATAAATATACAATGTATAATATTTATCTGAATTAGGACGATATTGCCCCATGTGTTAATAACTTAATATGTAATATATCCTCAATATTTTCCATGTTGGTTGTCTTATTGTGCTAACCAACGTGGCCTAATGTCAATTTTAGGTATCTCTATGATTTTTTTCCTAAAATGCATATTTAAGGAAGAGGATTGATAAACATCTAGCAATTATATGTTTCAAAACCTCTAACAGGGACACGTTAGTCATTTCACATGTTAAATGAGCGGTAAAATGGTTATTTCACATATTAAATGAGGGTAAAATAATCATTTAACATGTAAAAGGAGAGGCAATATAGTGAACTATATGAAAACACCCCTCATTCAACATGATATGAAATTATCCAACACATTGTAATATAGTAGTGTCTAAAGATAGTGCATTTTTGGAGCTCTCAGGAGCACGAAGCGTTGTGCTCCCGGGATGACGTCGCCATCTCCGGCCCTGACGTCATCCCCGGTACAGCAACAATGAAGTCCCAAAACTTCAAACCCTAACAGCACTACAAAGAACATATAGTGAACATTGGAAGATAAAAAAAATGAAAATAACATTTACTTGAAACGAAAAGAACACAAACACGAAATTTCAAAAGCACAACATACTTTTATTAAAAGAACAAAATACAAAACTTCAAAGAACAATATACTTTTGTGTTAAGAACAAGATAGGAAATTTCAAAGAACATACAAAAAAAGAACAAAATACGATATTTCAAAGATCAAAATTATTTTTATACAAAGAACAAAATACAAAATTTCAAAAAACTTATACCCTGAACCCTCCGTCCCGTATTACTTGATACACTTCCCATATTCGTCCGTCCCATATTACTTGATACACTTCTAAAAATGGCATGGTCCTACTTTTGCATTCTCTTTCTTTTTGCCTTTTATTTTACTTTTGCAATACCTCCATGGCCCACATTTGTCCCACATTGTACTTTATGGACTTAAATAATACCAACATCTAACTACTCACAATAAAATAAAAAAGTCAAATAGCACTCCTAAAACTTTGTGCCGGTCAAACTGTATCAAGTAATATGGGACGGAGGAAGTACTTACTAAAATAATTTTAAAACTAGTAATTTTAAAAGAATATTTCCTTGAAACATAATGAAAAAAATACGAATTTTCAAAAAACAAGATGTTTTTTTACATCAAAAGAACACTAAACATATTTAGAGGAATATTAAAAAGTAAAAAATTGGTGTTAATTATCAAGAACAAACAAGGATAACCAAAAGAACATAACAATTATTTTAAAAGAACAAAACGAATGACCTGGAAGAGGATTAAAACCAGATATGCCAGAACATCATCAAAAAATTTGAAGAACATCTAGTCCAAGTTGCTCATCGACGACGTTGCCGACGTTAATGGAGATCGCCTGAATTTTTAGGGAAGGAGGAGAAGGAGGAGAGAGAGTGGTGGAGCGTTGGAGCTTTTCGGTTGGGTGTCGATGAAAATTTCTAGAAGTATTGTGGAAGGAGGAAATAAGGAGAGAAAGAGAGGGGTGTTGATGGCGGGAGGCCAAGCGTCGCCGGAGCTAGGGTTAAGCGGCGGCAAGCTGGGGTAGCGGGGGTGATGTCATCCCGGAGCACAGAAAAAATTTCATCTAAAAGATGTAAAATAAGATATATTCATAGTAATATAGTGTCCAAATTAAAGTAAGAGTGTTAGATGTTTGGAAACATCTAACTGTTATACGTTTATCATTTCTAGTTAGGAAATGGTTGACAAGATTGTCTAGTTTGTCTTAGGTTATGTTGGGTTGGGAGTTTGAGGAAGTTAAATTACTTTCACATTTTGCTCATTTTGGTTTACAAATAGGTGAAAATATCTAAATATTTTGGTTTAGTGATTACCTTTCCTCCTTATCCAAGTTGTTTTATATTATCATGCAGGCTCGAGAAATGCAGTGCTTCAACACATATTATTCAGTCTTTGTTTTGATGAGAACAGATTTACCAGTGGACATTGTTTTAGACTATTCTATCCCTGTTGGACGAACATATGTTTATTCCTTCTATATTGTAAAGGTAAAAACATGATTATGTTATTATGTTATGTGATTAAAACATATACTCTGCATTGACATGTGCAAAAGAAGAAAAAAGACTAGTTTCAAAAACGTTTTACAGTTGATCTAAAGTATCGTATGCAGTTTTATACGCCCTGGTGGTTGTGGTGTCAATTGATCCCTTTTAAATTGGAACTCTCAAAAATAAAAGCATGAGACTGTGTCAAAATTTCTTATAAAAATTGACCATTGTACCCAATTTAGATTAAAAGTTGGTAACTGTATATATAGCTCTAAAATAATTTGACCGCTCTTTCTATTCTAAAGGTCATCACGACTCTTTTTTGGACTTGCTTCATAGCATTTCAATTCAATACAATATTTCTATATAGGTATTTCAATTAAGTCTATTTTTTAATAAATTAAGTCCTAAATAATATGATCTACTTAACTTTTGGTGTTTTGACCTAAACTTTCTCGAAACCTTTATTAGGATACAACATTTGGCAACTGGTGGCTTTTGGAGGGACAAGATCATATTCGCGTGGGATTTTGGCCGAAACAAATATTTTCTGGTTTAAGTACAGCTGCTTCTTACGTAGCTTGTGGTGGAGGAGCGTATAGTGGACCACGTCAACTGACTCCAGCTATGGGATGTGGTTTCTATCCTATTGGGAACCCTAAATTTGATGCATTTTGTGCTAATTACTGTGTTCTAAATGATAAATTTGAGTACGTGATTGCTAAAACAGAAATATACTCGGACAATGATGGATATCAGGTTGTAGATGATGGAATTAAAGGGTCATTAGGGCACCTAGTTTATTATGGTGGTCCTGGTGGTCGTAAATCAAACTTGTAAACTCTAATGTGCTCATAATCATTCGAATAAATGAGTGTTCAATTGTTCATAATCCTTAGAGTTTGTTGTATCATGGTACCTAGAATAATGGCCTTTAATGGAACTAAATATAAACATGAATCACATATGAGAGAAGGTCCCCTACAATATCTTTGTAACTCTTTCACCAATGAAAAAAAAATAACAACATTGCCAAGGAATTATATATCGGAAGAAAATTTTAATCTTATATGTATTTTATTTACGTAGTTTGATTTTCAAGCTTTGTCAACATATAAAATTTTCTATTCAATATTCTTCACCCAATATCAACTACAATATTATCCTATACAAAATTGGAAGAAAAAAAACACAAATATAAGAGACCATCTCTTTATAAAGTTCCAATCAATCACATAGTCACCTTGATAAACTTTTCCCTCTCTTTATGCTTCTGCTTCCAGAAGAGGAATGGTAATTTTGATATTCAACTGAAATTATATATTTAAAAGCCAAAATATGCTATTACACTTCTACCCTTTAATATAGATTATAATTAGGAAAGAATGGAAAAAATAATAAATAAGAGAGAGCACAAATTTTATCTTTTTTTTGAATAAGATACAAGAAAAGTTTAGGAGACTCGTCTCTCAAGGATAGTTTAGTGTTGACTGATCTTATTTGCTTGACTTCAAAAAATCAAAATGATTTGGGTTCGGCCAGACATGAATCTCTAGGAGCAAATGCATAAATCCCTGTAATTAATTGAAAAAATTTCCTTTCTTTCCCTCCCTCCTAAATAAAGTAGCCAATAACATCTCTGCTTTATCCTTAATGCATAATTGTTATGCTTATTTGTCCCCTGTATTCTATCCCTGTTGTTTGCCACCTAATATCCCTTTGTAGTATGAAGAAGCTGATAGATTTATTGGCGGTTTATAATATCACCTTTTTCGATCAATAAAACAAAATTGTTAGAAATCTAAGATTATCATTTAGAAGGAAATATGTTTATACATTTGTCTCTTAAATTCGATCTTTTGGTTCGTTTGATGCTTGGATCTCCACAAGTACTTGCAATTATATGTCCAAAGTTATTTCTAAATTGTAATGCGCACGCAAGGAATCCTAATAGTTGCAAAGATGTTATATTTTGTCTTTTTACCACAAAACAAATAAGCTCGATGAATCTTGAACCTTCAACATTATATGATAATTTATACACATACAACAAAGAAACACTTTCTTGCAATAAGATATAAGGATAAATTATATGATAGGATGATGATTCATAAAGAGTTGTGCCACCCCATTCACCCACACCACAAGTTAAATCTAGAATACACAAAGATCTCTTTCAACTGTATTGGATGCAAGGAAGCCGACATTGGCTTCAAATACACATGCCATGATGATGAAGTTAGTGAATTCATCCTTCACAAGGCATGTGCGCTAGCCCTTACAAACCTAAACCACCCATTTTACAAGAAATGTCTTTTCCAACCTCACAACATTCCTCCTGGACCAATCTTAAGGCTATGCGATGCATGCCATAACGAGGTTCAAGGGTTCATATACCCTTGTAAGAGGTGCGGATTCAATTTTCACCCTTGCTGTGTGAATTTACCACAAGTGTTGAATGATGGGGAACATGATCTTACTTGCATATCAAGTTATCGAGGTCGTGTCATTGTTGTGGTAGGAAAGGGAAAGGTTGGGCTTACGTTTTTGGGTGCAAGATGTATAATCTCCATGTATTACGCGTCAAACATGCTTTTGAAAAGCCGGGGGGCTAAGTACTTAAATTTGGACGAGAGCAAGGTAAGGGAATTAGAGACAAGTATACCTAGCTAGTCTTGAGGGAAGTTTGACAAGAAATCATAAATCAAGAGGAAACTTGAGCAAGTGTTGTGATTTTGCTGGAAATGCTGTTTATATCATTGTATCTGCAATATTGAGTGATCTTATAGCTCTCATTGATGGGGTTGTTGGTGGACTCGAGTATTCGTTAAAATTATTAAGGAAACCTGTTGTTGAGAAATCAAGATAAACATTGAATTAATGTATATGATGTGCATGTGTGATGTGTTTAGGTGTTAGCTTTGAATATATATATATCGGAAACATCTGAGTCAGAGGTACTGATGTTTTTAATCCTAGTGTTGCATACTTGCATGAAATGTAATGTCCAATATCTTTATGAAAGGAGTATAGTGTATCTTCCATTAATACTCTTGTATTTATAGGAACACATTTAAGCAATTTATGTTTTATTTTATTTTATATTTTAATTATAACGGTGGATTTTTCGAAGATGAAAGATGTTATAGACAACATATAAGCTATGATGTGGAAAATTATTTTGTTGTATCACTTTAAACTATTTTGGATTAAGGCTGAATATATATTGTGACTTGTAAATAGGAATTTCTTTCTCACATGAAATAATAGAATTTTGGAAACTGATCATTTCCTAGAATTAGGTGAAGAGCATGTCATGCTTAATATATACAAGTACTTGAAATATATGTTTATTTATAGGTGCAAAACCTCGCCAAAGAAAATTACTCCCTTGATTTTAGACATACTATAACAATGGCGAGAATTTAGGAGATATATTAGAGCAAGAAGCTAATAATTCCATACACTATCTAAATATATCTATAATTTAATCAATATTTAATCAAAGTGTTTATTATATTCTTCCATGATCCTTTAGTTTAATAAAAGAGTAACAAAACTTTTTCATTAAGCTCCAAAATGAAACAAATTATGCATAATAACAATGTCATAGTCTTCTTGATACTACTTATTATTGCATCAACATATGGAATTAATACATGTGAGGCAAGAAATCATGTTGGCATTATAAATGAATTGAAGGGGAAACAAGATCTTCAGGTTCATTGCAAATCAAAGGATGATGATTTGGGAGTACACGTGATCCCTTATACTGCAAAATATGAGTTTAGTTTCAATACAAATTTTTGGGGTACTACATTATATTTTTGTGGCTTTAAATGGGGTAATCAATTTCATTATTTCAACACCTTTAAGAGCTCAACGGATTATAGTTTTACACATTGTACGTGGAAGGTTTCAGAAAAAGGGCCTTGCAGGGTGGAAGACGATAAATGTTTCGGATGGAACAAAAATTGATTTATAAAACATTTTTGAATCAAGACGAATAATGATTTTTTATTTCGAAAGTAGAAGAATGATCATGCATTGATCTTATAATTGTACATTTTTTAGTTGGTACTCCCTCCGTTTCCAAAAGTTTTGACTTTGCACGTTTGCCAAAGACTTTATTATACAATTAGTATCTTTAATTTTACATTTGTAAAAATTCTAATGATTGAAATTTGCGGACAAGCAACATCACCTATCATTTTTACACGGAGTATATTATTATCATTACCTATCTATGCTTATCATGAATTCTAACATTGCAGTATTTTAAAAGAATGTGTTCAAAATCTTGGATTATATTTTCGGTAAAAATGCTAAAATTTGTTAAGTTCATTAATCGAATTAAAAAGCACTGGACTTGCATCTTAGTATATTACATTAATAATTGAATATCAAACACAAACTTTAAAGATCTATGTCGTGCGTTGCACGGGTCCAAAAACTAGTTACTCTATTATTACAAGAGACGATATATATAATATATTATATTATATGTAGAGAGAGATTCAGGTTCTACTAATAATCTATACTTTGCAGAAAACTAAAAACTGACAGTCCTGGTAGGAAAAAGGGGTATATATAAGATTTACAGGGGTACATATTACGATTTAAGTGTATGCGTGCTTCTAACATCAAAGTTGTGCTGCTAATATCAAAGTTATCATTATTTACAAAAATGACATTAATGGTTGCATGCGTACCCCTTTACACCGTGAAAGCCAAGTAAAGGGGGTACATGTTAACAACACACCATTGATGTTAGAAGCACGTGTACCCTTAAATCGTAATATGTACCCTTCTAAGTCTTATATGTACTCCTTTTTTCTCCTTCAGGATTGTTAGTTTTCAGTTTTCAGCAAAGTATAGGTTTTTAGCAGAACCTGACTCTCTCTCTCTCTCTATATATATATGTACGATTAATACTTTTACAAGACTCATGACTCATGTGAATTAAATGAAGGATGTTGTTTCATGCTGTTATCCATGAGTTACATGCTTATATGATTTATGAATAAATATGTTTAGTATTTTCATGATAGACTTATGACCTATAATTTCTACCTCTGTGACTTATTAAAAGTAATCTTAAGTCTGAGTCCATGTCCAATGTGATGCATGAAACGAAATTTTGTGCAATAACGATTACTACGAAATGATTAAGAATTTGTTAAGCAAGTTAAGTGTCTAAGAACACGTTAATAAAGTTATGAAACAGGATAAGCGAAATTATGTGAATTACGGAATCTTAATAAGTGTCATATGAGTATGTGAATGGATTAAGTATGTTGTTTTATGAATCATGGGATGGTGTTATGCTTTATGAATGACGGTAACTATGAATGCTTTCTGAACCAAGGTCATTACGAATGATTTCAAAGGTTTAACATACGCTTTATAAAAGCTTATGAATATAGACGTTGTTTATGATATGATTCTACTACCTATATAAAGGTAAATCTGAGTTGAATGACTTAAGTATACTGATTATCACTGATGGATATTAAAAGTTATGAAATATGATAAGTTCAAGGGAAAGAACTGGTCTGCTATACTGTATTGTTATTGATGGTCGTCCACGCACCTTACCGTTTATGGGGGCACTAGCCCATTACTGGTGTAGGGTAATGCTCGGGCACATGGCCCTTGCGCACTGGCGCATACACAATCTGCTGGGAGACGTCCCAGAACTAACTGACTGACTGAGCAACTAGTATAAAACTGAGAAAAAAGATTGATGGATCATATTAATACTGATATGGTGCTAAGTTTTATAAATGAATGAGTTCAAATGAATTTGGGATATTAAAGATAGAAACCTACGGTATTTCCAAGAGTATTAATGAAAACTTGTTGAGTTTCAAGTTGTTGTGTTTAAGTTTATTAAAGTCTTAAGTTTTAACGTGATGGATTTACTCAATGTTCATTACATACTGTTCATGACACGTGCTTGTACCTAAAGTAATTAACGTGATTATGAGATGCATAATGTCAATCTCTTACATCACTACTACAAACTATCACTTAGGCCACACTTAAAATTGTGGCAGAAGTGCAACATTTTCGTGGCGCTACCATTTAGCCACGGAAATTCAAGCTAGGGACTATCGTGGCGTGAGCGTGGCTAGAATTTTGCCACAGGAAAAATGAAGAATGTGGCCAAACATCATATTTAGCCACGAGAAAATCTGTAGCTAATAATATCATATCACCACAACTTTTCTCGTGGTGCAATAAAAATACCCGTGGCAAGTAACCTTATTAGCCACAACTGCAGTCGAGACCAACATTATCCCAAAACTAGTATTGATATACTCATGGCGAGCAATAATATAACTATGATAAGAGCATTGTTTGTTTCAATGTTGCTTTTTATGAAACTACAATTTGTATCAAAATAAATTTATAACTCAACACTCGATCTCCAATTGTGAAATTTAATAAATAACACAAAGTATGTACACGAAGTAAGTATATAAATAACACGTACAAAGGATGGATTTGAACAATATCATGTATGTACACATTATAAAAATTAACTTATAAGGAAAAAAAAACTATAAACTTCGTCTTGTAACAAAGTAGCTCATCTCTATTAGCACATATCTTACATCTCCCTCTTAAAGTCCTTTCAAATTTGATATTCCCTGCAAAAATGGAAAAACAATTTGCATTATTATACATTGATTTTCAAAAATTCCAAAGAAAAAATCAAATCGTTGTCAATTTCATGTGAAGTACCTATCCTCTCTAGTAGATAAAACACTTATCACAATGGACTTATAATATCATGTAGCATTACTCTTCGGGTTCTCCCCTCTTAAGCACCAAAAAAATAAAAAAAATAATAGCATGTAGCAAAGTATCCAATAGCAAGCTACTGCGAGACTATATAGCCAATGCTACTGATTAAAAAGTAGAAGAGGGCTAGATAAATGACCCGTTGTTGAAGACCATTTTAGCAGTGGGGTTTCACACTAGAGCTTGATGTAAAACTGAGTGATTATTTTTTTAAAAAAATCACTAAGACTATTAGAGGCATACTTTAACTTAATGCAAGCTACAAAGGAGATTTTTATACCTTTTTTTTTTAAAAAAAAAAAGTCGGTAACAATAGAGAGTAGCGTATTAGCAATAGTTACAGCTGAAGACTACCACCATCGATCCAATACGAACCATCACCATTAAAGGCTATTGCAAAGATCCACAATATTCTTTTCTTGTAATAGTTTAGTTAGGTGATAGTATTTTAGATTCTCAAACAGCTTGTGACTGAAACACTAAAGCTGCAGAAATTCAAATCTACTGAAACCCTACCTCAACGAAATTGATGATGCCATAATGGGTTGTTTTTATTGTTGTTTTTGTGTCCTGGAAAGTTAAAACCTAGGTCACAATTTAACGGCTACATGAAAGGCACATTTCACTTTGATTTTAGCAACTCCAATTTTGCATCCCCATTCATGTGATATAACACACAACAAAAGAATATACAGTTAAACAGCAAAATCATAAGCTAACAATACCTGCACGATCTCCTTCTTGTGAACTTCTCCCTTTGGAAGTGGGACAAACTCCTCTGCCTCAAACTCGAATTATGTGGCAAAAACATCACTTCTCCCCAGCCTCTTAACCGCACCACTTTTCTCTTCAATATATATAACATCACCTCAGTATTTTTTCACTTCTGATGAATAGACTTCAGACCCAACCATAGGGCAGAATGGAACCTGCAAGTAACATACGATCAATGTAAATTCAAATGGTAAGACTGACCAACTTTCAGAAATTACTCTTATATGTCCTCTTTAGCCTGTAAGTTCATAATTAGGTTGAATTTCAACCATGAAAAAGCCATAGAAAAGAATCAAAGCAAAGCTCGACCAACCATTTTCTTTTGTCGTATCATATCAACTACATGCCCGACTGCTTCTCTAGCCTGTACCTGACCGACAAAACCACCAGCCAGTGGAACTGCACTTCCATTGGCCTATATATAATTCAATCATCATGTTATTCATTACATATTATTGATAATACCACAGCGGAAGCACAGGAAGTGTCAATTATTCCTACGAAGATGAGATGGAGAGCGGTAAGAATCACTGTCCCTGACATACTCGTACAGGTTCCTTAAAACT
Organism: Patellifolia procumbens; assembly: GCA_947645195.1. Classification (NCBI taxonomy): domain Eukaryota; kingdom Viridiplantae; phylum Streptophyta; class Magnoliopsida; order Caryophyllales; family Amaranthaceae; genus Patellifolia; species Patellifolia procumbens. Next base: position 92,056 of record CANSGD010000170.1, on the reverse strand, counting down.
ATGGTAATTGTATAGCAAACTAACAAAGACACAAGCATAACCAAATCTCACATAAGCATTAAAGATGCTAACTTGTAGCTTCCAGACTGCTTAATGCACACAAACACTTACAATTTACAACCCCCCCCCAAATGCACCTTATATCTGGCCATATACCCCTTTTTTCTTCAGCTATTACAGCTATGAGGTAAGATGAACGGTTGAACGACAATGAAAGACATCATGAAATGAAGGGCATCAAAGATAACAGCAAAACCAAAACAAAATTTAAAAGCAAGTAAAACGCTAAAACTCAAAGCACAAATTGATATAAGTATGATATAGAAAAGGGAAGAGCAAATGGTGATAGTAAATACATTGAGGCCAATGTGAGTATGAGTGGCAATAAACTATAATATGTTGAAAATTCGAAACATTGTCAAGCATGAAAACCTTTAATATATGAGCCAAAATATTTAACACCTACCTTTATAATCCATTATTTATAATAATATCCACTGTTTATAATCCACTAAACTATTTTCTGTAAACATTAAACATTACATATTATCTCCAATAACGACACCTACCTTTCACTTTGTTCAATATACTATTACCATTCCTACAATGTTCCGAGAAAAAGGGCAATGCTTTAAGGGACGGAGAGGGTAATCCCTAACCTTCTTTTATTTTTTGCAAGCCCTCGTATCATGATATTTGGCTCTTCTTCGATAACTATGTCAAGAAAAAGGCAACAAAAATGAATTATTGATGGTTTGTACAACGAGATGCTCAAGCAACCAAATTTAAATCTCTACTGCAAATTCCAAATCCCAATACATCTATAATTAACATTTGGATCAAGATCAAATGACTAATTCCACCCGTTTCTTTCAAACACCAAAAACAAGATTAGTAGTCTTATAAGCTCGCAATAAGGGAATGAGGTTCAAGGAAAGACAAAAAGGCCCCAAGATCATCTAATTGTATATATAACTCATCTCCAATGACATAAACCACAACATTCTTTCCTCTTCCAGCAAAGACAAAAGGGATGATATGCTCCTAACACAAACAAAAGGGCAACAACTGCATAAAAAATAACACTACGTGATTGCATCGTGAATATTAGGGTTGGAGTTAGAGGTGGTAAATGAGTCATGTCGTGTTAAGTTCGTGTCGCGTTCACGACTTGGCGGGTTATCTTCCCACAACCCTAACCCGACCCGTTTACTTAAACGTGTCAAGATCCTTGACTCTAACCCGGCACGTTAATTAAACGTGTCGAGTTCGGGTTGACCCGTTTAACTGTTCATATATATTTGATGTTCTGTAATTCCTATAATTTTGGTTTACAACCTATTAAATTTCATGCAGTAGTCAAAATAACATCTAATAATGTATTAAAGTTATACTAAATAAAATAAATTCAAAAATAATTGAATGAAGGTAAGATGTAATAAGAAAAATGTTCAAAGATATATGTAGATAAATGGGTTGTTCGTGTCATTTTCGTTTCAAATAGTTCGACCCTAACCCAAACCGTTTAATAAATGTGTCGTGTAGAGTCAACCCATTTACTTAAACGTGTCAAAAGTCTTTACCCAAACCCGGTAATTTCGAGTCTGGTTCGTGTCAGGTTGTCGTGTCGTGTCAATATTTACCACCTCTAGTTGGAGTTACAGTTTTGGAGATAGGAGTGAGGAGAGGAAAGATGAATCGAGATCCAAAGTTAAAGCGCGAAATATATGGCGAAAATAAATTGCTCGTCAAAATTCAATTGCGCCCATTAACTAGCCACGATATAAAACGTCGCTACAGTCGTGGCAGAGACAATTTTGCCACTAAAAAAGTTGTTTTGTGGCCAAATTCGAATGACTAAATACCTTTATTTCTTTGCATTATGATTCTTCGTGGCAAGAGACATTTTTGCCACAATTTTAAAATTTATGTGGCATAATATATGGCGTAAGTGACCTTTTGTAGTATTGCATAGTTTAGCTTCCAAGTTCTAATAGTCTACGTATGTTCTTATGAAGTATAAAAGTGCCCATTAACATGATTACATGTATCGTATAACATACAAGAAAGTAATATATGTCAAGTATGATTTATATGTCAAATATGATTATTCCCTTATTTCATTACATGTTAATTATGTGTATGCTTTATCTCCTAGAAATATGTGCCTGTAAGTGCAAAAATGTTTTCTTGATTCTCAATTTTTCGGATGAACGATCCTAAGGTTATGAAAGAAGGATCTGATGGATCCGTGAGAAGCAAGTGTTTGGGATGAATTTCAAGAAATGAGATGAACCAAGTATTTAAGGTCTTAGTTGTAATTATAAGATAGTGAGTTTTGTAAGAATATTATATTATTGGTGGGCCATACGCTTAGGTTTAAGGAATCGCTTCCGCCAATCATGTGATTAGTTATGGTTAATGATGATTAATTAAAGCACCAGTTTTCGGGGCGTTACACCATGCTACTAAATAACTACCAAATCAACCCAGTTTTATAAACATGTGTTTCAATTTAGGTACACCTACACGCTACGGTCACATAATCACAATTCCACAATGAAAAAAAGCTCTGAATATAAGAAACTAGATTTTATGCCCGTGCGATGCACGGATTTGTATGAATAGTTGTAGCGTTAAGAGTTAAGTATCATTCTGACACACTCGCATTTTAATTGCTCATGCACGAATTACTAATATTTATGGCTACTGGGATCATGTGCTTAATCAGCATGGTAAATGTTTACGCTACCAATGTATATACTTTTGGAGAGATAAAATCGTATCTTTTTTCATTTCCTTATTTGATAATATCATTTGTTCAATAATAATTTACCCATTGGCATTGAGTATGTTAAATTTTAGGCATTAGTTGGTTTTAATCATCATATGTTATTTATATAAAGAGGTAAATATGACGGGATATAATATGATCTAATAATCGCGGAAGAGAGAGTATGAAACCCTAATTGTTAGAATGAGAAGGAATAAATAGTATACTATTGCCACAATTAAGTGTATTACTTGACTTGTGAATATATGTAATAAAAGTCTGCAAGCTCTTATATAATAGACAAAATATGTGTATATTCTTTTACAAAAATATTAATATAACATAATATTAACATTGAGATATGCCTTGAATTATCTGGCGCTAAGCACGAGGTTTTTTTGAAGTTTCGGTATATGCGTGCGGTTTAGGAAAACATTTATGTTTTGGGTTCGTGAATAGGTTTATTCGATCTAGGTTAATTAGAGGGGTAATTTATAAACCCTATATTAACCTTTGCCCCCATAATTTAATATTGTACTATCTCTCCTTAAGATAATATAAATTGTTTCCCTTTTCCATGTGGACATAGCTGACACATTGTTAGTGAACTGCATTAAATCTTTTTTTTTCTTCTCCAATTCTTTTACATAAAAATTAATGAAAAAGATTGTGATATATCTTATTTTCATATTCAAAGAATCACATAACTTTTATTAATCTTTATCTTTTCGATTATTGATCTTTTTAAATACTTATTAACCGCCAAATAGTTTATCTAGTAATGGGTACCCATGCGTAATAATTAGTAAAATATGTCAAGATGTTTTTTTTAAAAGTATACTTTGATCTGAGTCCAAAGGTATAAAAACTATATTTTTTTGAATTGTATAACTAAAGTTATGACGAATTCATAAATTATAATGATTCTTTTAGTATATTCAGACTCAAACTTTATCTTTTATTTATGCAAAAGTCTAATTTATCTTTTCAAAACTCGAACTTTATCTTTTACTCCCTCCGTCTCAGAAAGCTCTATACATTTTCCTTTTTCATCCGTCCCAGAAAGGTTTATACACTCCTATTTTTGGACATGACACACTACTATTTTATTCATTTGACTTTTCAACCATGACCCACTACTCTATTACATACAAATAAAATAATATCCCACTAACTCCTATCATATCTACCTTTTTAATAAAATACAATTGATAACCAAACAACCACTTATAAACTAAAACTACGTGCTGGATCAAGTGTATAAAGTTTTATGGGGCGGAGGGAGTACTATTTATCCAAAGATTGATTATCGTTTAAAACTCAAAATTTATATTTTATCTATCCAAAAGTCTAATTATCTTTTTGAAAATATAATATAAATAGGTTACCCAGTAATAGATAACCGTACGTAATAATAAAATAAGTATATTTTGATCTGAGTTCAAATGTATAAAAATTTTAATTTTTTGAGTTGTATAACTAAAGTTACGATTAATTCATAAATTATAACGATTCTTGTAGTTTATTGAGACTCAAACTTTATCTTTTATACATGCAAAAGTGTAACTATCTTTTTAAAACTCAAACTTTAACTTTTACTATTCATCCAAAAGTCTGATTATCTTTTTAAAAGTCGAACTTTATCTTTTATCTATCCAAAAGTCTAATTATATTTTTAAAAATATAATACTAAAATTATATTTCGTGACATGGTGCGCTGAATATAATAAGAAAAGTATTTCAAAATGGATCTTATTTTGAAGTATATTTCGATCTGAGTCTAAAGGTATAAAAATTCTAATTTTTTGAGTTTTATAACTAAAGTTTCGATCAATTCATAAATTATAATAATTCTTGTAGTTTATTGACGATCAAACATTATCTTCTATTTATCCAAAAGTCTGATTATCTTTTTAATGCTCAAACTTTATCTTTTACTATTTATCAAAAGTCCGATTAAAAATCAAATATTATCTTTTATTTATCCAAAAGTATAATTATCTTTTTGAAAATATAATACAAAATAATACTTTGTGACGCGGCAATGCGCGCCGAATGCTCCCGAATAAAAATTCTTTTATATATATATATATTGATGAGGAAGTTACAATCAATCTTCAGTAGAACAAATATGATACTAAATCAAATGAACATACTCAAAAAGAAATATGAAAGACTATTGAGATAACAGAGAAAACTAGTATGATATTATGAGAATAATATCATGTATAATATTATCGTGATACTATGAGTCTAGTATTACCATGCTAAATTTAGGCCATGAATCACATCTTCTCATTAATCACAAAGTTTGTATTTATACAAGATTAGTTAGAACTCCTAATCTTTCTCTATCTCTAGATATAATTCTATCATTAATATTAGATATACTTCTATCTACACATAATTTTATCAAGATAATTATCACTAATTGTCTTTAACACAATTCTATCTACTAATACTACTCCTAGTATCACGATAATATCACACAAGATATTATTCTCATACTATCATACTAATTTTCTCTATTATCTCAATACCCTCCCTCAGGTAGGAGGTGTAAAATTTTGAACATCCGACTTGGACAATAAATTAAAATTAAAAAAAAAATCTGACTACTTGAACTCATCTTCATCACTTTACATCATCCCTACACAATCATCAATTTATCAGTGCCTTCTTCTTCTGTATAATCATCTTTCGCGTAAATTGCATTTACTTTCTTCAATTCTTCATATGGTGAAATAGAATTCCCTTTTTTCTTTTCAATCATCCCTCACAAACTCTTGTAAAGGTTTTTCTTTTCTCACCTGCACAAACTATTACGGAGGTTTTGTGTTTATAGTTTAATCTCACATCTTACGATGTATCATAATTTTTCTTTAATTAAATCTTCCACCTACAAACTCTTGAAGGTTAAAAGAAATATTCATATATCTCTCACATGAACTCTCATGATTTTTGTTTGGTTTATGGTTTTCTTCTCTCACATAAACTCTCGTGTTTTTGGTTTATTCTCTCCCCTCACAAACTCTCATGAGGTTTTGGTGTTTATGGCTAAATCTCCTATTTCATGAACTCTCATTTTTAAGGTTTATGGTTCAAGCTCTCCTCTTTCATGTGATCTCTCACAAAAGAAAATTAGGTCGGATCTCTCTCAAACCTAGGATCTCAAAAATAAATTAGGTTGGATCTCTCTCAAACCACGGCCTCGTCCAACACCTCTGGTTCGGTCACTATGACAGTCTGTGTAACAGCCGGAATTTTAAGCAGCTTGGGTTTAAAGTAATTATATTAAGTTATTTAAATAGGATTCTAAAGTATTTCAGGTGAAGAGAGTTACTTGGATTGTCAGTTATGTTAAATTCCAATTGGTTTTAGTGCTTAAAGTAGATTAGAATACTCTCCAACACCATATGAGGACAAAAGTGGGTAAGATCTATTATTCTTATTGGTTAGGAAGGTTTTAGAAACCAATAAAGAAGTTAGAAGATCCTTATTCATTAAGATTGTGAAAATCGTATAGTGATCGTTTTATCGGGTAGCAACGAACTTCCAGTTAAAGAGCCTTTCGGGGTTGAATCCGAGCTTAGAACCTAACCAAACTTGATATATGACATGCTTGGGATGTCTTAAGGTCAAAATGGTCATTTATTCCCAAGAATAACGTGGCTCACTAAGGTAAATTGCTCCTTAAGTAAAAACTGGCCAGCTGAAAGTACAGCTCAGACCTTTGCTCAAAGAAGGCTGCTTAGCAGCTACTTGGGTGTCAATCTCTTAAAACCCTTTGGGTGCATGAAAGCCAACACCTCAAGCTACCACCACAAGCAAGAACCTCCCAGAAATACCCAGAAACCGACCTTGCCCAGAACCCCTTTCCCTCCCCCTTGGGTACCGCCAGAACAGGCTATATAAACCTGTTCTGGGTTTTTGCCTCTTTTCTCTTCTTTCTTCCTCTTGGACGCCTACTTTTCTTTACATATAACACTTCTGGACATCCATACCAAGTATTTCAAGCTTTGATTTCAATCATAAGACCTTAAAATCATATAGAAAACCTTGCTTAAAGATCATATAAGTTGCTGTAAGTTCAACAGATTACACCTCTTGTGTTTAAGCTTAGTTTTTCATATCTAAAAGCTTGTTTGGACTAATTCTTAGCATTATACTGATTCAGGGGAAGCTGTAGGAGTAGTGAAACAATTGGATTAAGAAGTTTCATTGAATAAAGCCTCTTGAGTGAAGGTACACACCTAGTTTGGTTTTAACCTAGAAAATTCCATACTTAAAGTTAGGTGATTGTTTCTTTCTAGTGTGAAGCATGTTTATGAAATGAATTTACTTATGATGTGTACCTTATTATGTGTATATTGAGTATATAACATGGACATAACATGTTAAGGTTCATTAGAGTTGTTCTAGGTGATCTAAACAACGCTTATTTACCGAGTTATCATGATTATGCATCTAATTGGGATATGTTGAGTACATGGACTTGTGTAGTGATCGATAATAGGTATACTCCTGATGGATTTATATGTTTAAGTGTTAACCAAGTCTCTAAGGCATAACTGGTTAAGTTCAATCAAAGTTACTACTTTAAAGACTAGTTTCAAGTATAAAAACTCTATGTTTCTTAACTACTATAGCGAGAGTAATTGAAGGGAGTTGATAAGGAATCTGTGAGTTAAGAATGAATTGATGAGGATTATGAGTATTAAGTATTACAGTATATTATTAAATATCTTGAATTACAAATATGAAAGTAAGGCGTGAACATGCACCCGGGTTAGGGCGGGTAGTCCCTAGCTGTTACCCAATCAGGAGGGGCGAAATCCTGACGTTGAAGGACATGTCCAGGTTAAGTCTTGCAAGCAGAACATAAAAGGTGGGGTGACGACCCTCAAAAGTTTGGAGACAGCCGGTACGCAGTACCCCTCTCCATTCGCGTTCATGCCAAACGATTCGATTTTATGAAATTATAATAATTGAGTTGAATGTGACTACTTGCTATTATAACTACGTGTTATTCGTTAGCTTTCAAAATACACCTAGACTTGTATTTTTCTATTATACAGTGTGTACTCAGCTTTGCTGATTTGTTTTGTCATTTCTGTGGCCTGTCACTTGGTGGGTGGCAGAGTCTAACCTTGATGCAGGATTATGTTAGAAGCCGGAATCGAGTTGAGAGCAAAGTTATGTTTCAGATGTATAATATCGGTTAAAGTCCTGTGATTTAAGTTTGGATACGAGGAGTTTGTTACAATTAGTTATGTTCTAATTTAATTCCTTTATTTTGGGATTGAGACCCGAATGACTCTGTAATTGAAGTATTATATAAAGGAAATTGTTTTGTGGGCCCATAACCCACAGGTCCAGGATCTTGTTTTTAAGGTTGTTTCCGCTGCAAGTTCCATTTAAACTATTACTTATTATTATGGATTCCATGTTCATTGAATTATGAGATTTCTAAGGGTGTTAAGCTAGCAGCTCGGGAGGCCGGGCTGTTACAGTCTGCTTTACCACGGTGCCCGGTTCCACGACCACTGTGCATCACGCACCACAAGTCACGACAAAGAGAACTCTTCTTTGATCTTGTTTAACCGACACTGATTCGCAAGAACAGAGAAATAAACTATGTGTTGTCGCATACCACACACTCAATTGTTGGCAGAAGTATTCGTATGCTGCGGTTTTATTTCAGTCCAGCCCACTAACAAAAGACCTTCATGACATCATCGCCTTCACTAGGTGACGTCACATTAGTACAACCTATAAATAGTACTTTCAACGTATCAGTCACGTACGTTTTTACACACATTCCAAATCATTTACTTGTACTATTCTCTAATCTTCTAAGATCATATCTGACTTAAGCATCGGAGACATGAACTGTTACCGATTACTACCCTAGTGGGATTTGGACTCCCCCGAACTACAAATTTCTATTGTGTTTCTTGTACCCGAAACAGTTGGCGCCGTCTGTGGGGACCATAACATAACAACTGCATTTTGGAACACCATGACGCGAGGACAAGACAACCGAGGTACTGCTGATCGAAAAAATACCTCTGAGAATGCACAGACTACTCTGCTGAACCATGGAGGTGCCATTGTGGAGGATGAGACCGACCTCCCTCCTGGTGGAAGCCAAACTGTAGCAGCCTTCGAGGGGCCTCCACCACCAGTCACTTACTCTGATTTACGACACGTGACTACTTTCATGCAACAACTCGTCTCAGTAATCAAGACTCAACAGACTACTCCCCCTGACCGAGGGATAGTCCTAGATCAGCTGCAGGCTGATCGAAGGGTAGAAAACCCAAAGCGTGCCCTAACCGAGCATGCAACTACTGGTCCATCGAAGAGAGTACCTGCCACTTTGAAAGGGAAGTTTATCATGTCGCCAAATCAGGACGACGCTCGACACATCATACAGCAGTAACAGACGAGGAGCAAGAACTTCGATGCTCGGAAAATCATTGAGAAAAGAAGAGAGCAGTCCCAGGTAGGGGACTCGAAATATCCAACTGCTACACGAACCACCGGACAGTTTTGCCCCTTGACTAACCTTCACACACAGAGAATTGAGGTCTCGTATCACGTTGAAGATCTCGAAGAAGTAGCTGAATCGGGTATTCAAGCTGGTTGAGCAGTGGCACATAAATCACCTTTTATCCAACACATCATGGAGACCCCTAACCCGGGCAAAGTCAAGATCCCCATGATCAAGCAGTATTCAGGAATCACTGATCCAACTGACCACTTGGCAGCATACAAGGCACAAATGAGCGTGCAAACCTTTTGTAAAGCCACATGGTGCAGGTACTTCCCAACCACCCTCAAAGGGTTGGCCCTCAACTGGTTCACTAGCCTCCCTTATGGAATCATCACCAGCTTCTCAGCCCCCGAGGCCCTATTCTCCCAACACTTCATTGCAGCGAAAGGCCACAAAAAGACCAGTGTGCACTTGATGTCGATTTTTCAGCAATAAGGAGAAAGTCTGAGTTGTTACATCAAGAGATTATATGAAGAGTCCGTCAAGGTCTCCGAACTCCAAGATGGGGTTGCCGTTACGCCATTGATGAATGGCCTACATCCTGGAAGGTTAAAGTTCGAGCTCGCTATGAGAGAAACTCTCACCTTAGCAGATGCGATGAGGCAGGCGCAAAAGTACATCTAGGCATCAGACATCTGCAAGAATATACATGATGAAGGAAGTAACAAACGGAAAGTTGAGCCAAGCCAAAAAGACATGGCAGAGAGACTGAAGAGACATAGACCTTCTGATGGAGGCCACGACCCCCGTTTCAACATCAATCGAAGGGAGATATACTTAGATTTGAAAGAGAAGTCTATTTTGCCTCGACCCACTCTCGTCAAGACATCGAATTATCGAAGAGACAAGAAGTTGTGGTGTGAATACCATAGTGAGTGTAGTCATACAACCAAGGATTGCAGAGAGATGAAAAAAGCCCTAGACAAGTTGGATGATCGACAAGGGAAAATTGAACATATATTTGAAAGAGCCTTAGGGTGATCGAAGAAGAGAGAAGGAAAAAGAAAAACAATCGAAGAGTGATGAAACTGAAGGCTACGTGGGAGTCATAGCTGGAGGCTTCGCTTCAGGAGGCCTAACCAGCAATTCAAGGAAAACCACCTATACCACCTGAAAAACGGTGAGATGATGAAGAAGTCGGACACCCCCACTGTGGTGTTCGGAGAGAGCTGGAAAGAAATACAAACCCCTCATGATGATCCTTTGGTCAGCGAACTTAAAGTTGGAAACCACAGGGTCGGTCGAGTCTTGATAGACAGTGGAAGCTCAGGTGATATCATCACTTGGGAATGTCTAGAAAAACTGAAGTATGAAAAGAAAGACATACAGGCCATCGACCAACCCTTGGTCGGATTTGGAGGCCAATCCGTTCACCCCCTCGGGGTCATCAATCTTCCTAGCCGGTTTGGTGACAAATGGAAAGGACGATGTTTTCCAATTAACTTCCTGGATGAGGCATTTGCCCTACCAGCTGAGCTACTGCCCCTGAGTAGGGCGAGGTACCTGGATTAACCGCGTCCGGATTTGACAGCTCTTCATAATTCAAACCAGCTGCGTCTAGCTGGTTTTCCACATTGATGGGACTAGACGACCCTCCAGCTCCCAGTGTGACGGCCGGTGGCGGCAGGACCACCGGATCAGTAGGCCTTCTCCCTTTCTCGCCGGAAAGGATAGGTTCCTTACGGACAGACGAACACGCCGGCCTAACCCTCTTTGTCGGAGAAAAGGACTTTGGTTTTGGTTTTATGAGTGATGAAGCTTGTTCCCCTGAAGCAGATGGCCGCTTCTTCGATGAAGTCGGTTTGGCAATAGCCGCCCTTGCCGTCGATGAATTCTTCTGCACAAAAACAATAACCAAGTCAGATCACTATCCAAAACCGAAGATGGTCCCAAGAAGGAAACCGGCCAGAACAATCCTTCGTCCAGAAAAATCATCTAGAACCAACCAAAGGTTATTCAATGACGGAAGCTGTCTGTGGCCAAACATTTTCCTTCAAGGAACCACCTTCGGTCAGAAACACGTCAAGGACGAAGATCTAAAATGGACCAAAGGTCGTTCAACAAAGAAAACCGTCAGTGGCCTGACGTTTTCCTTCAGGGAACCACCTTCTGTCATGATTTGGACGAAGTTCTAGACGATCACAAACCCAAGGATGATTTACAAAGAAGTCCGTCTGTTTCCAGACGTCTTCCTTCACAAAGAGGCCTTGGTATTATGATTGAACAGACGGAGATGATATAGAAAGAGGTCCGTCAATAAAAAAAAACTTACCAGAGTTTCCTCTCGTTTCTTATGTGGAGCCTTAGAATGCTCCGCCCACAAGTCGGCACCGAACTTACTCATGTCTACTTCCCCTTTCCAAGAGGCTGGAATTCTGTGTCTTGCCGGTTCTGCACACAAAAATTATTTGGTTAAGTTCAGAGTCTAAAACACATTGACAGGCAGTTGGGGCAAGACCAGGACATTACCTGGGTCTTCGCCCTCCTTCAAACCAGCGGCAACCAAAAATATTTCATTGAAAAACATCTCTTTGAAAGGAATCCAACCAGTAGGTCCCTTTATAGCTATCTTTTTCGGCTTTGGGCATCCTGCCTCCCCATGCCCAGGGTGAATGTACTCCCTGGCCGTAAAGTGAGCCACCACGGCGTCATCATACTTATTCTCCAATTCTAGTATTGGGGCACCTCGTCCAATATTGGTTACAGCTCCGTTGTGGTACTTGTAGGGTTCGGCTGTCTCTACGTCTAGGGCTTGGACAAACACAAACTCTGATTTTCCAGTTGTGCATCTTTGAGGGTTTCTCAAAAGCAGTCAAGAACCCGGCTCTATTACAGATGCTATACCAGGTCCCCTCTATTGTTCTCTGATGTTGAGAGAGATAGTGTATGTGGGTGAAGGCATTAAGGGACAGGACTAAGCCACACAACTCACAGGTGGCAATGAAAGTTAAAATGTTCAGCCAAGCATTGGGGGCCAGCTGATTGTGACCTATGCTATAGTGTGTAAGGATTTCATGGCTGAAGGGGTGAAAGGGAAATCTAAGTTCAGCATCTAAGGCCAGCTTATATACAGCAAATTGGTTGGGCGCATCATGAAAAATTGTGTCCTTCTTTTTAGGAAGGACGAATCTAAAGCCAATCATGGGTGTTGGTCCTATAGAACTTCTAAGTTTACTACAAGAGGGGGGGAGGGGGTGAATTGTAGTAAAGACTATTGGGGACTATTTTTGCGGAATTAACAAGCTAAAATGAAATAAAGAGAAGTTAAAACAACGAACACCAGAACTGCTTTTAAACAAGATCTTATTCCTATTTTCTCTGGGAATAAATCTTGCCCTTTTATTTATAATAATACACTAAGACAAATTAGATTGTTCCTAGGAACAACGTTTATGGCAGCTTAGCTTTGAGGTTTTCCTTATGCTCTTCCCTTTATAGTTCTTGTTGAAGAACCTTTTGAATTTCTTTACTATCAAGGCAGCTTCCTCTTCATCAGTTTCTGAATCTTCTTGCTCTTCAGTCTTGAGAGACAGGGACTTCGATCTGCTGGAGTCAGGTTCATGAGTTCCTAAGTGCAACTCATGTGTCATCAAGGATCCAGCAAGTTGTTTTATGTTAAACTTGGTGAAATCCTTGGTTTCTTGTAGAGCTGTCACCTTAGCCATCCACTTCTCGTCTTGTGGAAGACTTCTCAATACTTTGCGTACTTGTTCCTCTGGAGAAATAGATTTTCCTAGAGAGTCAAGTTCATTTATGATATTTGAAAATCTTGTAAGCATATCATGAACTGGCTCTTTAGGTTTCATTTGAAATAACTCATATCTATGCATGAGCATGTCTATCTTTGATCTCTTGACCTCGCTTGTTCCTTCATGTGTAACTTGAAGGAGTTCCCACATCTGCTTTGCACTCTTGCATCCCATGACTCTATTGTGTTCATGAGGACCAAGACCACAATGCGGAATCTTCTTGGCCATGTTGTTCATCTCCATTTTCTCAAAGTCTTCCTTGTCATACTTTGAGAGTGGTTTTGTAACTAGCTCGCCTTCTTCATTCTTTTCAGTGACTTCAAAGTCACCTATCTCAATGACTCTCCAGACTTGATAGTTTTCTGCCTTAATAAATATTTCCATCCTATTCTTCCAATAAGGATAATGTTTGCCATTGAACATTGGAGGACGTTGAGTAGAGTATCCCTCATCTAGCTTTTCTCCAGTTGTATTCATTGTTCTCTAGGATCAGCCTCCCCAGTGTTAACTGTTTCAGGAGGAACAAGCTCTGATACCAATTGTTGGTCCTATAGAACTTCTATGTTTACTACAAGAGGGGGGGTGAATTGTATTAAAGACTATTGGGGACTTTTTTTGCGGAATTAACAAGTTAAAATGAAATAAAGAGAAGTTAAAACAACGTACACTAGAAATGCTTTTAAACAAGATCTTATTCCTATTTTCTCTGGGAATAAATCTTGCCCTTTTATTTATAATAGTAACTTACACCCTATTATAAACAACAACTCACTCTGTTCCTCTAGGAACTGGTTCCCAATCACCTTGTTCCCCCTGAACACGTGACTTCCTCTCTTTACTTCACTCTAAGTCTTCTCTTTCTCTTTCTTCCCTTACTCTCTTGAACGTAGAAATTTTCTCACAAAATTTCACTCACCCCAACTCAGATTAATGGAATACAATGAATTGTTAAAGAGAATAAAACCGAAATAACTTTCTAAAAGATTTACACAATTATCGTAGAAAGTCTTAAGAACTAAAATTGAGTTCTTCTTAATTTATGTAGCTATGATAAATCTTCAACGGTCTTCTTCAGCTTCTTTGTCGTGGACGCAAGTTTTTAGGCATTATCTTCCACCTTAATAGCCGTTATGGACCATGTTAAGGCCACGTTCCATGAATCGTGTGTTTGCACGGTTTGAATGAGTCTTCGAGTCTTCCACGATCTTCTCAGCAGCTCTTGACTTGGTCTTTAGCAGTTTAGGATATGCGTTTGATGTGCGGTTAGCTGAGATCATGGCTCCTAGAATCTAGGACCTCAACCCATCAATTCAGCCACGCATCATCGCAATCTCTTCAACGTCTATTTTCCTGTAAACCATTAACAAACTCAACTAATATTATGGAATCCAATATTCCATAATATTAGAATATTAATTCTACACAAAATAACTAAATATTCTATTTTCCTAAACAACTTAATTTTGGTTATTATAAAACCAATTCTCCTTAAGTTTATTTTAGGCAAAATAAAATAAATAATTAAATAAAACTATATAAATAATTACATGAAGAAAAACTAATTAAAAACTAAGTTAAAAACTATTCATTTGTCATCATCAAAATAACGAGTACAACAATATTCCCCCTTTTTGATGATGGCAAATAAGTTGGCAAAAAAAAATTTCTATCCTAAGTCTAAGTCTAAAGTAAAGTCTAAAACTAAAAAGTCTACGGCTAAGTCTAAACTCAATTTGGACTAGGAACTGGATCCACTAGAAAGAGAGACAATCAGAAAGGCTCTAGGAGCTAAGTCAGACCAGAAAATGTTTTTAGATAGCCAACTAGTCTTTTCCCCCTTTTGTTATCATCAAAACTAAGTTATGTCCCTGCAGCACTAAAGAGTCAACAGTCTAGACATCAATTAAAGTAGCTCAAACAGTCATCTCATAATATTAGCCATCCAAACACAAGCAAGTAAGAAAAGAAAAAGCATGTGCAAGCAAAAAGGATCAGATTGAGCATATCACAAGAGCAAGGAAAGAAGAGTTCAGAATGATCTGTGTCAAAAGAAGACACGCAAAAAGGAGAGAAAAAAAAATGTTCAACCAGATATTACAAACCCAAAAAAAAAAATTATCCAGTAAATCATTGTTTAAAGAGAGGGGGGAAATTATGATTTGGGGCGTTTGAAGATGTTGGAGACAACGGAGTCAATCTTGGAAATCACAGCATCCACCTTGTTCCTGATCCCCGTGTCTGCCTGCTTGATGGCGACTAGAGTCTCATGCTGCTGTGTATCAAGAGTAGAAACTGACTTCTCTAGGACATCGATCCTTGTGTGCATAAGTGTCAGAGACTCCCTAATTTCCCTCAGAATCCCATGAAGTCCAGTGGTAGATATGAGAGGAAAATCCACAGCAGTTGAAGGAACCTGATCCTCATCCAGATTGATCGTTTCAGCATGACCCGGATCCTGGTCCTTAAGAGACTTACCCCCAGCCAGTCTCTGGCTCTTCCTAACAGATCCCCCACCAGCTTCCTCAAATAATTTCCTTTTTGTCCCTGCCTCAGGCTTAGTCACAGTAGCCTCTCCCTCAAATTCCAACTTTCCACCAACCACCCTCAAGCTAAGTCTAGTCAGCGTCTCCTTGGTCAAGTAATTTTTAGGTTCAAGGGTGAAAGAAGGGCTGTCAGACAATTCACTTTATTTTTCTTTAAAATTGTGGTGATTAGATTGCCATATCCCTCTTTGGTATTATGGGATATGCAATAGGAAAGGTGAGAGAGCATAAGAGCGGGAAAGTTTATCTTGATGTTCTTTACTAAACAGTACATTATGTAGAGGTCCATTAGATTAGCTTGGGTTCTCTTGGAAGATCGGGGTAAAACAAAACGCCAAACAAACTGAAACAAAAGTTTGTGAAAGGGTGAGAGATCTTTTTGGTCAATGGACATAGAGTTAGGGTTTCCTTGAAAAAACTGAAGAATTTTTTCATTTGAGACGCCATTGATGTTTAATTTTCCCTTCCCTTTAACATACTCCTGGTACCCATCTGAAGGTACATCAAACCATTCACTCAATTTCTTTTCTGTAAAGGTGACCGCACACTCATTCACCAAGCTTACACACACTCCCTCTGTTTTATTGAAGTTCTCACAGAAGGAACTCATTTCTTCCTCATATAGTTCCTCATCTACACAAACTAACTTCATCCATTTTTGAAACTTTAACAAATTCAGAAACTCATTCCATTTTAATTTCTTGCACCATGCAAGATCAACACAGAATCCGACAATAAATTGAGAGGATTTTGATTTCTCACCCCTTTTTGTGGGAATCTGAAGATCTTTCCCCTGACTGCTTTCTTGATCCTCATCATCGTCCTCATGCTTGGGAGAAGCCGCTTCATTTTCAGAAATGGGTTCTTGAGAATGTGTGGAATCGTCTTTCGGATGAGAAGATTCTTGGTCACTTTGCTCGTCCATGGAGGGTGTTTTTCGGCTGGGTAATTTTCTTGAGGTTCAGAGGTTGCCTTTTTGGGTGCCATGGGAGAGAGAGAGATGAAGAATGAAGAGAGAAGATGAACAGTGAGAGGTGAAGTGGGTCAGTAAAAATTGTCAGTGAGGTGAAGTGTTGGGTTTTTATTGTAATGATGAGGCGTATTGAGTTGAAGGTGAAAAGGTGTGATTTGACTGGTTACGGTTTGGGTTAACGTGGTTCATTTATTGTTTCCTCTCTTTAAATTAAATAAACTGAATTTGATTTTGAGTAAATAATTTGGTTGATACAGTGAATCAGAGAAGTCATAATGAGAGGAGGAGAGAGAATAAAAATGTGGAAGAAAAAAAAATAGCTCTTCTGTACACGGACCCTTTTTAAACTATACAAGCAATTTTAATTTACGTACTCTATATATGTGCATGGACAATAGAGATAATATTTAAAGACAAGTGTGAGTCCTTAGACATGACCCTAGGTGTATGAAATTTAATTCATGAAGATTGCAGGACACTCTTAGAAATTCCTAGTACATAGGGTTCAAATTTTATAGGCCATTTTATGCAATTTTGATCATTCCTAGTTCCAAGCGAATCTTTTCAAATCTGTCCCTAGATAATGGTTTGGAAAAAATGTCACCAATTTGATTTTCTGTCGGGCAAAATTCGACTTTGACTAAGCCCTTTTCAACATAGTCTTTCAAGAAGTGGTGTCTGATGTGAATGTGCTTGCCCCTTGAGTGGTGAACTGGGTCCTTGGATATGCATATGACACTGGTATTATCACAAAAGATTGGAACACATTTAAACTTAATACCAAAATCACGTACCTGTTGTTTGATCCATAAGACTTGGGAACAACATGCAGCAGCAGCCACATATTCAGCTTCAGCAGTTGACAAGGCAACTGTATGTTGTTTCTTGGATCCCCAAGAAACTAAGCTTGTTTCTTCAGCAGTGGTGAACTGGGTAGTTCCTGAGGTACTTTTTCGATTCACCAAATCTCCAGCATAGTCAGCATCAGAGTAGCTAACTAGGTCAAATGTATCACTACGAGGATAGAGCAAATAGAGATCGTCACTTCCTTTCAAGTACCTAAGGATCCTCTTGACAGCTATCAAGTGAGATTCCTTTGGATTTGATTGGAACCTAGCACATAGACAAACACTGAAGGAAATATCAGGCCTACTTGCAGTTAAATAAAGAAGAGATCCAATCATACCTCTGTATAATTTCTGATCTACTGATTAACCGTTTGATCTTCATCCAACGTGGTTCCTGTTCCTATAGGAGTATGGTTGGTTTTAGCTTGTTCCATTCCATATTTCTATAGAAGTTTCTTAACATATTTTTGCTGATGGATCATTGTTCCTCTTTTCAGTTTGCTTGATTTGCAAACCAAGAAAGAAGTTCAATTCTCCTATCATGCTGATTAAATTCACTGCTCATTAAGTCAGCAAAACCCTTGCACAAAGAATCATTAGTAGCACCAAAAATAATATCATCAACATAAATTTGTACTACTAAATGTATGTTCCTTTTGATTGAAGGAACAAGGTTCTATCAACTTTGCCTCTAACAAAATTATGAGCAAGTAAGAATTTAGAAAGTCTTTCATACCAAGATCTAGGAGCTTGTTTCAGCCCATATAAGGCTTTATCTAGCTTGTAGACCTGGTTTGGTAGATCAGGATTTTCAAATCCTGGAGGTTGTTCCACATAGACGTCTTCCAATAGATATCCATTTAAAAATGCACATTTAACGTCCATCTGGTACAACCTAAATCCCATAAAAGCTGCAAATGACACTAAAATTCTTATTGCTTCTATTCTAGCTACTGTAGTAAAGGTTTGATCAAAGTCAATACCTTCTTGTTGGTTGTAGCGTTTTGCTACGAGTCTGGCCTTGTATCTGATCACTGTGCCATGTTCATCTAACTTGTTCCTAAAGACCCATTTTAACCCAATTACCTTCTGATTCTTGGGTTTGGGCTCCAAGTGCCATACCTTGTTCCTCTTAAATTCATTCAGTTCCTCTTGCATGGCATTTATCCAGTCAGACTCTAGCATTGCTTCATTGTGGTCTCGAGGTTCTATCATGGATAGGAACGCTTGAAAGGCACAAAAGTTTCTAAGTTGAGATCTTGTTTGAGTTCCCTTCTCAATGTCGCTAATTATCAGCTCTAGGGGATGTGACTTTTTGGTGCCTCCAAGATTTGGGTTCATTTCTTCTTGTTCCTGTTCCTTCAACTTGATGTTCTTCAGTTTGGTCCTGTTAATTCTTTGTGTGAGTTTCTTCAGCCTGTATTCCTGCATTTATTGTTCCTTCATTTACTTGTTCCTCGTGAGGAACAGGCTCATGAACGGTTAGTTCATTTTCAGGAATATGTTTCTTAACTGTTCCTGCAGGAGTCAGTTCCTCCTCCAGATTGTCAGTCTCTTGAGGATGAGTTAGCCCAATTTCAAAATCATTTTCATAACATGGTTCCTGCAATGAGTCAGTTTCATCAAAGATAATATGGACACTTTCCTCTACGCACATTGTTCTCTTATTATAAACTCTGTATGCTTTACTATTTGAAGCATATCCTATAAAGACAGCTTCATCACTTCTAGCATGAAATTTGCCTAACTTGTTTTTACCATTGTTGTGTACAAAACATCTACATCCAAAGCCTCTAAAGTAAGAGATATTTGGTTTTCTTCCTTTGAACAGTTCATAAGGAGTTTTCTTGGTGATGGGTCTTAGCATGACCCTGTTGATGATGTAACATGCAGTGTTCACCGCTTCTGCCCAAAAATTCTTTGGAAGATTTCTTGATATAAGCATTGTTCTAGCCATATCCTCGAGAGTCCGGTTTTTTCTTTCAACTACACCATTTTGTTGTGGTGTTCTTGGAGCAGAGAAGTTGTGATCTAATCCTTCATTACTGCAAAAATCATCGAACTTGGAGTTTTCAAACTCCGTACCATGGTCAGAACTTAGGTGTTTCAATTTGAAACCATATATCCTTTGAACTTCCTTAGGAAATGAAATAAATTCTTCAAATGTTTCATCCTTGCTATGAAGGAAGATTAACCACGTAAATCTAGAAAAGTCATCAACAATAACTAATACATATCTTTTACCTGATCTACTTTGGATTTTCACTGGGCCACAAAGATCCATGTGGATCAGCTCAAGTGGACTTTGAGTGCTCACCATTTTCTTGGATTTGAACGAGGATTTAACTTGTTTCCCTCTTACACAAGCTCCACAAATTCCATGGCTTGTTCCTTTTATAGTTGGCAAACCAACGACCAAGTCTTTACCACTTAGTTTATGAAGCAGTGTAAAGCTTGCATGACCACACCTCTTATGCCAAAGGTCTTGGTCATCTTCTAGTACACTAAGACAAGTTAGATTGTTCCTAGGAATAAGGTTTAGGTCAACAACATAAGTGTTTCCCCTTCTTGTTCCTTCTAGTATCTTGGTTCCTGTAATGGTGTCACTAACCACACAACATTCATTAGTAAATTTCACATTGTTTCCTTTGTCACAAAATTGAAAGATACTAAGTAAGTTGTGTTTCAAACCCTCGACTAAAAATACATTATTTATGGAATGTGACTGAGATTTCCCAACTTTACCTATATCTATTATGTTACCTGTCAGGTTGTCTCCAAAGGTCACAGTTCCTCCTTCGTAGACTGAAAGTGAGAGAAATTTGGTTTTATCTCCTGTCATGTGCTTGGAACAACCACTATCGAGGTACCACACGTTGTTCCCCCTCACTTTAGTCTGCACCAACAGTAATTAGTCAGTGGCAGGAACCCAGTTAGACTTGGGTTCATCTGTTGAGTGTGCGTTCCTCTTAATACTCCACTCTTGCTTCACCAAGCGAGTGTTCATTTCGATCTGTTACTCTTTGGTGGAACAAACAGAAACTAAGTGTCCACTATTCCCACAGTAGGAACAGATTCTTTTGCTTGGCAGGTCAACATATTTTTTATGTTTGTTCCTCTTCTTATAATTGAAACCTAGTCCATTTCTTCCTTCATTTTTATATTTTTGTATCCAACTAATTGGATCAGGAAGCTTGATTCTTGAAGATTCCAATTTCCTCTTCAGTACCATATTTTCATTCAGCACTAATTCGTGCTCAATTTTCAAATTTTCAATTTCTTTACTGGTACTGGTTCCTTCAGGAACAACTAGTTTCAATTCTGCCAAAGCAATATTCAAGAAGTAGTTGTCATTTTTCAGTTTTTCATAGGCTTCTTGAAATCCTCGGTATTTATCAAAAATTTCAAAGAACCGTTCCTCAATATCTGAATTCAATTTCTTAAACCAATTTGTGTGTTCCTTGGTAACTTTCAAGGCCCTCTCCATATTCTCCTCTCTTATGGAGATTGCCTTGTAGTTATCAAAGGTTTCTAAAAGTAATTCAGTGAGTTGGTTCTTATTGAATTTTGATAATTCTTCTTCAACAACATTAAAGTTCACCTTTTTGTGTGATACGTCCTCTTCACTATCTGATTTTGCCATTAGACACAGCTGAGCAGTTTCATCCTCAGGCTGTTCCTGTTCCTCATCAGAATCTGATTCACCCCAGGATGCTACCATAGCCTTTCTCATTTCAGTTTTAGAGAAAGGTTTTTGTTGTTCTTTGCTTTTGAATCTTCTTTTTCCTTTCTCGTTTTCCCACAAAGGACATTCCTTTATGAAGTTATCTGGACTTCCGCATTTATGGCAGCTTAGCTTTGAGGTTTTCCTTGTGCTCTTCCCTTTATAGTTCTTGTTGAAGAACCTTTTGAATTTCTTTACTATCAAGGCAGCTTCCTCTTCATCAGTTTCTGAATCATCTTGCTCCTCAGTCTTGAGAGCCAGGGACTTTGATCTGCTGGAGTCAAGTTCATGAGTTCCTAAGTGCAACTCATGTGTCATCAAGGAACCAGCAAGTTATTCTATGTTAAACTTGGTGAAATCCTTGGTTTCTTGTAGAGCTGTCACCTTAGCCATCCACTTCTCCTCTTGTGGAAGACTTCTCAATACTTTGCGTACTTGTTCCTCGGGATAAATATATTTTCCTAGAGAGTCAAGTTCATTTATGATATTTGAAAATCTTGTAAGCATATCATGAACTGGCTCTTTAGGTTTCATTTGAAATAACTCATATCTATGCATGAGCATGTCTATCTTTGGTCTCTTGACCTTGCTTGTTTCTTCATGTGTAACTTGAAGGAGTTCCCACATCTGCTTTGCACTCTTGCATCCCATGACTCTATTGTGTTCATGAGGACCAAGACCACAATGCAGAATCTTCTTGGCCATGTTGTTCATCTCCATTTTCTCAAAGTCTTCCTTGTCATACTTTGAGAGTGGTTTTGTAACTAGCTCGCCTTCCTCATTCTTTTCAGTGACTTCAAAGTCACCTATCTCAATGACTCTCCAAACTTGATAGTTTTCTACCTTAATAAATATTTCCATCCTATTCTTCCAATAAGGAAAATGTTTGCCATTGAACATTGGAGGACGTTGAGTAGAGTATCCCTCATCTAGCTTTTCTCCAGTTGTATTCATTGTTCTTTAGGATCAGCCTCCCCAGTGTTAACTGTTTCAGGAGGAACAAGCTCTGATACCAATTGTTGGTCCCATAGAACTTCTATGTTTATTACAAGATGGGGGGTGAATTGTAGTAAAGACTATTGGGGACTATTTTTGCGGAATTAACAAGTTAAAATGAAATAAAGAGAAGTTAAAACAACGAACACTAGAACTGCTTTTAAACAAGATCTTATTCCTATTTTCTCTGGGAATAAATATTGCCCTTTTATTTATAATAGTAACTTACACCCTATTATAAACAGCAACTCACTCTGTTCCTCTAGGAATTGGTTCCCAGTTACCTTGTTCCCCCTGAACACGTGACTTCCTCTCTTGACTTCACTCTAAGTCTTCTCTTTCTCTTTCTTCTCTTTCTCTCTTGAATGTAGAAATTTTCTCACAAAATTTCACTCACCCCAACTCAGATTAATGGAATACAATGAATTGTTGAAGAGAATAAAACCGAAATAACTTTCTAAAAGATTTACACAATTATCGTAGAAAGTCTTAAGAACTAAAATTGAGTTCTTCTTAATTTATATAGTTGTGATAAATCTTCAACGGTCTTCTTCAGCTTCTTTGTCGTGGACGCAAGTTTTTAGGCAGTATCTTCCACCTTCATAGCCATTATGGACCATGTTAAGGCCACGTTCCATGAATCGTGTGTTTGCACGGTTTGAATGAGTCTTCGAGCCTTCCACGATCTTCTCAGCAGCTCTTGACTTGGTCTTTGGCAGTTTAGGATATACGTTTGATGTGCGGTTAGCTGAGATCATGGCTCCTAGAATCTAGGACCTCAACCCATCAATTCAGCCACGCATCATCGCAATCTCTTCAACGTCTATTTTCGTGTAAACCATTAACAAACTCAACTAATATTATGGAATCCAATTTTAGAATATTAATTCTACACAAAATAACTAAATATTTTGTTTTCCTAAACAACTTAATTTTGGTTATTATAAAACCAATTCTCCATAAGTTTATTTTTGGCAAAATAAAGTAAATAATTAAATAAAACTATATAAATAATTACATGAAGAAAAACTAATTAAAAACTAAGTTAAAAACTATTCATTTGTCATCATCAAAATAACGAGTACAACAATGGGCATCTCTCTATTTAGACGACTCGCGTGTGGCCCATACTTCTCCAACCAATCAACGTCCACACATACATACGCTGGGTCAAAAAGGGGACCCAGACGGTCCCGAAGTTCAGCAGAGGTAGTAGAAGGTTCTGATCCTTCTCCTTCATCCTCGTCATCCTCATCGTCTGCAATCCTTCCAGACGGGCCGACTTCATTCTGATCATCTGAAGCCTCAAAGTCATACTCTGCTGAAGGGTCAATCTCTAATGGTTGGATCTCTTCCACTCTATTACTTTCCTCTCTCTCAGGAACTCTCCCAGTTGATTCTTCCATCTCAAAACTAGAGGAAGGGAGAATGAGTGAACGTCTTAGACGCGTCGTTTGCTTGACGCACGCCAGATTACCCTGCAAAGGCACAGACTGGGTCGTCGGAAACGGGTCGAACGTTCTTATTAAATAACAGAAGTATTTAGCCGAGATGGGCCCCACTCTAGAGATAACGGAGGATGAAAAAGAATCTGATCTAGGTTTAAGTCCTCCATGGGTTGGACGGGGTTATTGGATGAGGTAAATGACACCATTTTATTTCAAAAAAGAAAAAAAGAATCAAAGAATGAAAGAAGAAAAGTAAAAGGAGCAAGGGGAGATACCTGACTAAAGATCTGGACGGACTCTCTTCACCTTTTCTACAAGTCACGCCGCTCTCAGCAATGGTCAAGGTCAAATTCCCCAAAGTCAACTTCCTCCAACAAATAAGGAAAATAATGCTCTTTTTACTCAGAGCTTATCTCTCTAGAAATTTTGCAAAAATGAAAGTGAAAAAATGAAATGGGGGAGGGGTATCTATAGAGAGGTAAAAACACTCCATCTCCCCAAACAATGTCATCACACGTGTCAGCACCGTGTGGTGTACACGTCACTTCACTTACTTCTAGTTGGAGGAAAAGTCAGTTAAACACCTAAACTGTACGATGATTATTAGAAGTTACTCTCAGTAAAAGAGCTTTAATCAGACAAGACCCAGATCAAACCCCTTTTAGGGGCAAATGTTGTAACATATTAAAAGAGGACACGTGGTCCATTGAAAGACTGCCACGTGGCCCGATGAATTGGTGACACGTGGCTCATCCTCCATATGACATTTGGCGGCATACAAGAGGATAGCTTGTGACCTCATCAAACTGAATAAATAGGCCCAATTATCCCTTAAAGGAAGGAATAATCAGCCCAAATCCCCATAAGAGGAAGAGAATGATTGGTTAAAAGGCTCAAGGCAATGACACTATGACAAGTGTCGCCCTCTCATTGCCCAACCAATCATATTCCTCTATTTTAGGGTGCTCCTTTTTATACGCAAACACTATAAATAGCTCCTAAAAATCAGGTAAAAGGATGGCTCAACTACTCTCTTAAACTTACTCTGTCAAAATTCATACTCAGATTTTATCTCTAGAATACTGACTTAAGCATCGGAGAGGGAATCAAACCCAAACCTCCAGTTTTGTTTTCCCCTTATTGCAGGTTCGGAAGCGAAGCTACATCTCTGCACAAGCCTCCCAAATTCATCAACCCTACACATGTCCATCATCCGGACAAACCTCGTTTACGAAAAGTTTACTGAAAACAAGTATGGTAATGGAAAAGGATTTTGTATCATTAACTTTTGTCAATCATTACTATGGTAATGAGTAAATAATGATTTTATTACTACGACAAGTTACATATAATTATATTGAGCATTGGTCTTATAAGAGATCGTCTAATTTTAATTGTGGCAACAAACCAAGCCCATTTGAAAAAGGAGAATGAAACACATTTTTTAATATAGTGATGGACTTTTTGAATAAAATGATGAGATTAAATTAGTCTAATTTTATTAAAATTAGACCACATCTTTTAATAACTTTTGTTCTATTGATATGACTTTCATTTACTTTTGCAAATTTAACTGGACGTAGAGTCATAATATTATACATTTTGTAATGTGTTTTTGTGCTTAAAAATTTCGCATTGGATCAAGAAATTTTTCAATGGAGTGCAACTTCGACATCCAACTAACCAATTACTAATAATTGTTCATAAAAAGAATGGCAAAAAATATACAACTATGAGCGTTATAATAAGAAAGTACAAACTAAATCAACTTCTAAAAGCAAAATGAATCGAACCCTCTTTTTTAAATTTGACGACAGCTCACTAAAATAACGAATTGAACTTTAATCGTGTAAAATAGTACATGGATTAGCATCAATGGAATGTATACTTATGAATAGTATAATGATCAACATTGATGAAATATTCTCGAAATAATCATTCAAAAAATGTAAAGCTTATTTTTGAACCGAGAATCAAAGAAAAACATTCAAATTCTAAACATAACAAAGAAAAAAAATCTTTCAATGTAATCTTACGAAATTTTGAAATATTAGATTTCATAAAAAAAATTATTCATATTGTTCTATTTTTTTGAACCATGAAAATTTAATTTAGAATAAAAAAATATGTTAATTTAGTGATTAGGTATCTAGGAATTAAGATATTTGAACATAAAATTAGAATCAAGATTTTACTATAGGAAATTCCCAATGGTGGCCCTTAGGTATTAGGAATTCTCAGTGGTGGAAATTTCTAAAGAACTTTCCCATTGGTAGCCCTATTTTACAAATTATTCCCACATATAGTATTAATGAAGAATATTCTGTTAATAATAAAGCATATTCCGTTAGTTAACCATTAAGACGATCACTCGCAAGTAAAAAGAGGTCTTTTGGGTCGTTTTTTGCCAATTTTGACATCAAAATCGAACGTTGAGGGCTAAAACTAACCCCCTAAACTTAACTTTAAGAATCGATTTTGAGGTCGAAATTGAAAAAAAAACGATCCGAAGTGTCTCGTTTTATGTACAAATATCCACTTTAATGGTTCACTAGTGGAATATATGTATTATTAACGAATATTTTTCGGTAGGTTATGCATGGGAATAATTTGTGAAGCAGGGCTACCAATGGGAAAGTTTTTTTTTGAAATTTCTAACAGGGAGAATTTCTAATACTTAAGGGTCACCATTGGGAATTTCCCTTTTACTATTCAATATAGAAATTTGAAGTCAAATATGGAAGACTAATTTAACCAAAATCCTAAGTCGATGGATAAAGTTCTAATTATACCCTCCTTCATTGAGATTTAAGAGAATGTTATTATAATATTATGAGAGTTATATCAAATCTGATACTATTGTGATATTACGACTATGTTCTTTTGGACTGAATGAAAATGAACAAAATTGATTTGGATTGAACTGGACTAGATTGAACTGAACTAAACTAAACTAAAATTGTGAGACAAAAAAGCTTAACTGAATTGAAATTAATGAAGTTATTGAACTGAAAAGAAATGTTTTTAAGTTAATCTAGTCCAACAGATCAGACATTACCTAAGGGTCTAGTATCAGAAGGTAACTTTAATGTTAATATAGGATATTATTAGGATATATTTACCAACTTAGGAGTCAGTCTGGAAAGTTATATATACTTATATGTATGATATTCGGAAAGTCCTTGCCTAACAAGGATTGTGAAGTTGTATAATTACATCATACCTGATTGATTAATGAAAAATGGGTGACCAATATTGCTGACACATATATTCGTACATGTAAGAAACTTGTGATGTGAATTTAACACCCTCATAAAAGGCATTTTAGGCTTGAAATGTAGATGCAGTACAAGTGTCCTCATAATAACGCATGATTAGAGTGTCAAGAATTGTTTTATACTCTATTAATATAGATTGCTATCTTCTTAAAACCCCTACCTAAACATTCCCTCAGTATGAAGTTGCCCAAACAAAAACTGGTCCGGGGTTAAGTTCATACCATGGGGTCGGAGCAAATCTGAGTGCATACAACCCAACAACTGATGGCTCCCAATATAGTTCCGGCCAAATTATGGTTCAGGATGGAGTTGAAAGCATGCAAGTAGGATGAATGGTATGGCGCTTACTCTTAGGGGAATGATAAACCAATAATGGGTGCCCAATTACAATGGTATATTTGTAATTCTCATAGTAAGTAAGGGTAAAATTATATTTTTAAAGGTCAAATTTATAGTGTTTTTAAGGTCTCATATAGTGTTACCAAAATTTACAATTCTCTTTCACCAAAAAAAAAATCTAATATCACATATTTCTCTCATTTTAGTTACACTATTTGGAACCTTAAAAACAATATATGAGACCTTAAAATTTCTATAATTTGTAAAATTGTGAATGTGATTGGACAAGAAGGAATTAAACTAGATATAATTACACGAGAACTGGCTGAACCTGGGGGTAGGGATTATTGGTTTATCATTGCCCTTTATAATCTGGTGTCTCCTATTTTCATCTTCGTAACCTTTCTGTTGTAGTTCCAGTCTTCATGAAATTGATTAGCTTAGGCCCTAACTTATATATTTTTTGCATCTTTGGCAAAATTCAATTCTTTTTAGATTTCAAATGTTACCTTATGTGCAATAGGTTGGGAAAATTTAGTTGACCGAGTGGGTAGTTTACCCACATCAAATGCAGAATTAAAAAATATATATTTTTGTTGTAAAGTTGGATTCCACTTATTATAAATATATATGGATCCAATTATCAATTAGTGGTGGGTTATTTATCCATTGGGTAGAAGTATCATTGTTCGGAGTAGGTGATATAGCTAGATTATGTTTCAAGTATATATATGGATCCAATTATCAAGGAGCTGAGGCTGGTGATGAAAAGATGATGTAATTTTCATTGGGGTTAAAGGGTAAGAAAAGATCGAGAAAGAAATGTTGGAGAAATATGTGAGACCAATGAGTGAAAAAAGTAAGGAAAAAATGGAGAAAATTGTATAACAAGAAAGAAAATATTCTAAGTAAGACAAATGAAAAGATGGATAAAAATGAAAAGTATGACAAACAAAAAGAAATAAAGGGAGTATATCTTTACAAAATGAAATGTAATGTGAAAAGAGAAAAATGACTCAATGAGATCACAACATCGTCCGGGTCACATACTTGTTTGATAACAAAATATGTAGTTGTTGGGTAGAGTTATGATATCCCATATATAAGAGGTCATGTATTCTTAGCCTCTTAATAATGGCGTCATGTGAACAACTCAACGAATGAAAAGGAGCGATATGTGGTTGGATGGTATAGCTTACAACTCTTTGATCACACATTTTATTAAATAGGTACTATTCTAATTGTATGTAATGTGTGCGAAATCATTATAAAAAATTCACTCAATAATGTGATGAATAATCTAGTTAGTGAATTAGTAATGATATACTTTTTTCTTTTTCTGTGCGTCCCCCTTCTCTTCCCTTATAGAATAGATATAAATGAAATAAAAAATACTCATTTCATTTTAATCATGTTTATTTTTGAAAAAAAAGTATAATTAAAATCAAAAACTACTTTTTCGAATTTTCATATTTATTTTTTAGTTTTCAAAAAAAAAGTAAAACTAAAAAAACGATAACGAAGATACATCATGAATAAATTTGCCAGATCTTTCAAAATTGTATCTTCCCTTACTTCATGAGGAAGTTGAAATTTAGAAACATGCGCTTCCTCTATTTCATTATCCTTGCAACACTTGTATAATTGGTTAAAATTTTAAACTTTAACCATGTACCGATCGTGATTATAATATATAAAAAGAATAATCATATCGGGTCTGTTAGATTCATCTCTATGTATAGTTTTTAAATATTATTTTTTTGGATTTTTTCCTAATATATAATTGGTGATATTAATGGTCATAGTTCAACATTAGAGAGTATGAGAGCATGGTCATAGGTGCATGCAATATTTGCTCTATCTGTTATGTTCATATAGATCTTTTCTTATGATTCGGTCCCTTGTTCTAACTTTCAGGTTCACCCAACATTGTACAAGGACAAACAAACTCGGATGTTCATCTATACCAATGTAAGTTGACACATTATGAGAGTTTTTGATAGGAAGAAAAATTTGTGGGAAAATATCTTACTCTTTAGAGAAAATACGTCTTCTTGCTTAGTTCTTACATTTGTCTTTCTCTTCAATTTCTTTCCTTCCTTTTTGATTTGGAAAATTTGACTAGAATAAACCAAAATATTTTTGTTCCACCGACAATAATCCTACCTAAGAGTTATTCCTGTATAATCCCAACTATGGTGGAGATCCGCCACAAATACATCCAAGTGACTTGCAACCTGTTAATCAGGTAACTTTTTCTTTTTTAATCTTTTTTTATTCTCTCACCACCACTACCATCCATGACCACCTCCACTCTTATTCCTCTCTAATCACCTCCACCTCCACCGCCGTCCCTCATGCACACGCCCGCTCTTGCCCCCTGCCAATTTTTGTTTTGTCTCTCCTCATCCTACTCTTGGTCTGTGGAATTCTTGGTCCACCGTATTCATGGAGGGAAAATAGTAGGGGATTAACACCTTAAAATAATTCTAAGGCCATGTAATCAAAGCTATAAGAAACAAACAACATCAATGAAAGATGAAAGATTTCTAATTTCTAAATCATGAGCTTAAATGAAAGAAAAAATGAAAGAAAATAAAAATTGAAGCTCAAATCATTTAATTTACTAGCAAACTAAAAAACAAAAAAGAACACAACTGATCGAAAAACAAAGCTCAAAAGAGGAACTTCAAAGAAATGCACCAGAGGAATTGTATAACTTATTAATAGTTTGAGGGAGCATCCAAAGTCCTATGGTGGAATTACCACGAAAAAGGACCTCATCGTTATCAAATGTAATACCAAAATGCCCATATGCTCATGATTCTATTATTTGTAGAACAAGAATGAAATGCAGCAGAAAAGAAATAAATGAGGAGAGGGTTAACTCTTTTGGCATCGCCGACATTTGTTGCTTATGATTTATATGCTTAGATATAGATCTAATTTACCAATTGAATTTCATACTCATCTAACTTCTATTACACATCTGTTGCTTATGACACATATGGTTCGAAAATCAATTGATAATTGCAACCCTAAATTACGTTTGGTTTTTAAAATAAATTCACCCAAAAAAAAATTGCACTTTCTCTGACAATCAGAAGGTGAAGTACTAAAATTGTCAAACCCATCTATGATTCTAAAGCAGTTGTGGAGAACGTTTTTAGGTGTGAACTTTAACAGTGGGCACTATTCTTCACTAGTTACTTGAGAGTGATGAGGTATTGGAGGCAGTAAACCCTCTTACATTGGATGTGATCAAAGATGAGGACAGCGAAAAATGTTGTTGGGTTGAAGGCAAAGGGAAGGGGTGCTGTGAGAGCCTGAGAGGGTGGCAATGGGTTGGGGTGGGTGGAAGGGTAAAGGTAAAAAATAAAAATAAAAAACGCTATTGAAGGTCACATGCACCTCATGTGACCAAGTAACCGATTTCTATAGGTTAACGTCGGTCACTCGTGTATTTGTGGCGGACCTCCACCATAGTTGGGATTATACAGGAATAACTCTTAGTTAGGATTATTCTCGGCGGAACGACAATAGTTTCAATTGTTCTAGTCAATTTTTCCTATCTCTCTACGTTTATTGTAAGAAACCAAACTAAAGAAAATTAGTTTAAAAATGAGTTTTCTCAAAGAAATATGTTTTATGGAAAATCATTTTCATTAAAAATGGTTTCAATAACCCAACCGCAAGTCTTTATACGTACAATGGTATTGCAACAATGTTTATTTAAATATGGCACAAGGAGCTTCCTCATGTCAAGCCGATCGGGTCAAAGGTTTGGCCAACGAAGGCACAACACATTAGGTCGTGTTATTGTTGTGTCGGGCCGGCCATAATCAAAACTAAGGCACGTGTATGGAAAAGCCCACTGCACGGGCCCGTCATGCCTCATTGTGTTGCCCCTCCGTGCCTAGACTTCAAAAAGTGATTTCACCAGGTTTTTTCATGGTTAGTTTGTGTCTCTTGTTGGATTGTATGTTAGCTTTCAGCAATACAACTCGTGCATGACCCATGGCCATGGCTCGACAAACGCAAATTTGTTTCATATTATACATGCCTTGTATTTGCCTCGTACCCGTGATTTTTTTAAAAAGATAAGAAAAAGATGGTGACGGTATCAGGAGCCCCTCCACACGAGGGGTTCTCCAAATGCATCAACCATAATAATAGGAAAAAGTTTGGAGTGTTGGAACACAATGACCTAGAGACTACTTATAGGTGGCCGACGTTGGCGATCCAATCTGATTCTCGGTCTTGATTCTCTAAAGATGTGATGAATTTCCCAAAGTTAAATATCATGTACTAGGTGTTGAATCTCTTTTAGGACGTTCGCAATTTGCCACTAGGGTCGCCATATGCATTTTTGTGTTGATGACTAGTAAATTGTCGCCCTCTATGATGACCTGGATCGAAGTTCAGTTTGGAGACTCCCATAGGGGGGGAGACCAGCGAACCAGGACGTGGTTGGGGTTAGGGTTTGAAGGAGGAGGGGGATGGGGTCCCCTTTTCAGGGGAATTTGTTGTGAGAAGATAGTCCATATTAGTTTTATATATAGTTCCATTCTTCGTAGGCTAAGTTGGCATTGAGTAGGACTTTGTGTGCATCAAATTGAGTTTTGTCGGAAATCGTGGAATTTCTCTCCTTCCATAGTTACCACATAAGGAAGACATAAAGGTTAATTTGGCCTCCTTTAGATCTTAGAAGGGAAAGGGTGTGTTGCACATGGTTAGGAGGTTTAGCTGATTTCAATCATTATTTGGTTTTGGGGAGTTGTAAGTGTTGGCGTGTTTTTTGACAACCACGAGAAAATCTGTAGCTAATAATATCATATCACCACAACTTTTCTCGTGGTGCAATAAAAATTCCCTTGGCAAGTAACCTTATTAGCCACAACAGCAGTCGAGACCAACATTATCCCAAAACTAGTATTGATATACTCATGGCGAGCAATAATATAACTATGATAAGAGCATTGTTTGTTTCAATGTTGCTTTTTATGAAACTACAATTTGTATGAAAATAAATTTATAACTCAACACTCGATCTCCAATTGTGAAATTTAATAAATAACACAAAGTATGTACACGAAGTAAGTATATAAATAACACGTACAAAGGATTTGAACAATATCATGTATGTACACATTATAAAAATTAACTCATAAGGAAAAAAAAACTATAAACTTCATCTTGTAACAAAGTAGCTCATCTCTATTAGCACATATCTTACATCTCCCTCTTAAAGTCCTTTCAAATTTGATATTCCATGCAAAAATGGAAAAACAATTTGCATTATTATACATTGATTTTCAAAAATTCGAAAGAAAAAATCAAATCATTGTCAATTTCATGTGAAGTACCTATCCTCTCTAGTAGAGAAAACAATTATTACAATGGACTTATAATATCATGTAGCATTACTCTTGGGGTTCTCCCCTCTTAAGCACCAAAAAAATAAAAAAAATAATAGCATGTAGCAAAGTATCCAATAGCCAGCTACTGCGAGACTATATAGCCAATGCTACTGATTAAAAAGTAGAAGAGGGCTAGATAAATGACCCGTTGTTGAAGACCCTTTTAGCAGTGGGGCTTCACACTAGAGCTTGATGTATAACTGAGTGCTTAATTTTTTTTTAAAAAAAATCACTAAGACTATTAGAGGCATACTTTAACTTAATGCACGCTACAAAGGAGATTTTTATACCTTTTTTTCAAAAAAAAAAAAGTCGGTAACAATAGAGAGTAGCGTATTAGCAATAGTTACAGCTGAAGACTACCACCATCGATCCAATACGAACCATCACCATTAAAGGCTATTGCAAAGATCCACAATATTCTTTTCTTGTAATAGTTTAGTTAGGTGATAGTATTTTAGATTCTCAAACATCTTGTGACTGAAACGCTAAAGCTACAGAAATTCAAATCTACTGAAACCCTACCTCAACGAAATTGATGATGCCATAATGGGTTGTTTTTATTGTTGTTTTTGTGTCCTTGAAAGTTAAAACCTAGGTCACAATTTAACGGCTACATGAAAGGCACATTTCACTTTGATTTTAGCAACTCCAATTTTGCATCCCCATTCATGTGATATAACACACAACAAAAGAATATACAGTTAAACAACAAAATCATAAGCTAACAATACCTGCACGATCCCCTTCTTGTGAACTTCTCCCTTTGGAAGTGGGACAAACTCCTCTGCCTCAAACTCGAATTATGTGGAAAAAACATCACTTCTCCCCAGCCTCTTAACCGCACCACTGTTCTCTTCAATATATATAACATCACCTCAGTCTTTTTTCACTTCTGATGAATAGACTTCAGACCCAACCATAGGGCAGAATGGAACCTGCAAGTAACATACGATCAATGTAAATTCAAATGGTAAGACTGACCAACTTTCAGAAATTACTCTTATATGTCCTCTATAGCCTGTAAGTTCATAATTAGGTTGAGTTTCAACCATGAAACAGCCATAGAAAAGAATCAAAGCAAAGCTCGACCAACCATTTTCTTTTGTCGTATCATATCAACTACATTCCCGACTGCTTCTCTAGCCTGTACCTGACCGAAAAAACCACCAGCCAGTGGAACTGCACTTCCATTGGCCTATATATAATTCAATCATCATGTTATTCATTACATATTATTGATAATACCACAGCGGAAGCACAGGAAGTGTCAATTATTCCTACGAAGATGAGATGGAGAGCGGTAAGAATCACTGTCCCTGACATACTCGTACAGGTTCCTTAAAACTATGGTAATTGTATAGCCAACTAACAAAGACACAAGCATAACCAAATCTCACATAAGCATTAAAGATGCTAACTTGTAGCTTCCAGACTGCTTAATGCACACCAACACTTACAATTTACAACCCCCCCCCCCCAAATGCACCTTATATCTGGCCATATACCCATTTTTTCTTCAGCTATTACAGCTATGAGGTAAGATGAACGGTTGAACGACAATGAAAGACATCATGAAATGAAGGGCATCAAAGATAACAGCAAAACCAAAACAAAATTTAAAAGCAAGTAAAACGCTAAAACTCAAAGCACAAACTGATATAAGTATGATATAGAAAAGGGAAGAGCAAATGGTGATAGTAAATACATTGAGGCCAATGTGAGTATGAGTGGCAATAAACTATAATATGTTGAAAATTCGAAACATTGTCAAGCATGAAAACCTTTAATATATGAGCCAAAATATTTAACACCTACCTTTATAATCCATTATTTATAATAATATCCACTGTTTATAATCCACTATACTATTTTTTGTAAACAATAAACATTACATATTATCTCAAATAACGACACCTACCTTTCACTTTGTTCAATTTACTATTACCATTCCTACAATGTGCCGAAGAAAAAGGGCAATGCTTTAAGGGACAGAGAGGGTAATCACTAACCTTCTTTTATTTTTTGCAAGCCCTCGTATCATCATATTTGGCTCTTCTTCGATAACTATGTCAAGAAAGAGGCAACAAAAATGAATTATTGATGGTTTGTACAACGAGATGCTCAAGCAACCAAATTTAAATCTCTACTGCAAATTCCAAATCCCAATACATCTATAATCCATTTTCCCTCTGAATCTTTCCATTCTTTGAGGGATTATGCTTATTAAAGAAGGAGGGAAATGGATCCCTCCCTCTCCCTCCTATTCCCTCCTCCAATCATTTATCCAAACAAGTGAAATTTCCCCCTCCCTTTCTCTTATCTTCTCCTCCTTTCCTTCCATTTCTTCCCATCCAAACAATGTGTAAGCGTTATTGTTAACTTTAGAGAACAAATATATAATGATAAAAAAAGGACATGGGGATAGTACCAAGTATCAACACTCACAAGACACCAAATTTTGAGCAAACCAAGCAAGACACCAACAAACCAACTTTAATTGAATTGTTTCCAGACTTTATTTTATGTTGGATAGAGCGATGCTAAGTTAATTTGGTTTTACATTCACAGTATGGGCACCAAAGTGATGTGAAAATTCACTTGAACACTACCACAAAATTACTTTATATAAAGCATTCCTAGCTAACAGAGGATGAATAAAGAACAGGAACCAGACATGGATGTCTGAATTGATATCAATGCACCGAAGAGCATGAGAGAGAAGTTAACTGAGTGCTTTAGAATGCAGAGCGTAGGGAACAAATAACAGTACGTGATTGCATCGTGAATATTAGGGTTGGAGTTAGAGGTGGTAAACGAGTCGTGTCGTGTTAATTTCGTGTCGCGTTCACGACTTGGCGGGTTATCTTCCCACAACCCTAACCCGACCCGTTTACTTTAACGTGTCAAGATCCTTGACTCTAACCCGGCACGTTAATTAAACGTGTCGAGTTCGGGTTGACCCATTTAACTGTTCATATATATTTGATGTTCTGTAATTCCTATAATTTTTGTTTACAACCTATTAAATTTCATGCAGTAGTCAAAATAACATCTAATAATGTATTAAAGTTATACTAAATAAATTGAATTTAATTATAATTAAATGAAGGTAAGATGTAATAAGAAAAATGTTATAAAATATATGTAGATAAATGGGTTGTTCGTGTCGTTTTCGTGTCAAATAGTTCGACCCTAACCCAACCCGTTTAATAAACGTGTCGTGTCGAGTCAACCCATTTACTTAAACGTGTCAAAAGTCTTTACCCAAACCCGGTAATTTCGAGTCTGGTTCGTGTCAGGTTGTCGTGTCGTGTCAATATTTACAACCTCTAGTTGGAGTTATAGTTTTGGAGATAGGAGTGAGGAGAGGAAAGATTAATCGAGATCCAAAGTTAAAGCGCGAAAGATATGGCGAAAATAAATTGCTCGTCAAAATTCAATTGCGCCCATTAGCTAACCACGACATAAATCGTCGCTACAGTCGTGGCAGAGACAATTTTGCCACGAAAAAAGTTTTTTTGTGGCCAAATTCGAATGACTAAATACCTTTATTTCTTTGCATTATGATTCTTCGTGGCAAGAGACATTTTTGCCACAATTTTAAAATTTATGTGGCATAATATATGGCGTAAGTGAACTTTTGTAGTATTGCATAGTTTAGCTTCCAAGTTCTAATAGTCTACGTATGTTCTTATGAAGTATAAAAGTGCCCATTAACATGATTACATGTATCGTATAACATACAAGAAAGTAATATATGTCAAGTATGATTTATATGTCAAATATGATTATTGCCTTATTTCATTACATGTTAAGTATGTGTATGCTTTATCTCCTAGAAATATGTGCCTGTAAGTGCAAAAATGTTTTCTTGATGCTCAATTTTTCGTCTGAACGGTCCTAAGGTTATGAAAGAAGGATTTGGATGGATCCGTGAGAAGCAAGTGTTTGGGATGAATTTCAAGAAATGAGATGAACCAAGTATTTAAGGTCTTAGTTGTAATTATAAGATAGTGAGTTTTGTAAGAATATTATATTATTGGTGGGCCATACGCTTAGGTTTAAGGAATCGCTTCCGCCAATCATGTGATTAGTTATGGTTAATGATGATTAATTAAAGCACCAGTTTTCGGGGCGTTACACCATGCTACTTAATAACCGTACAAAATCAACCCAGTTTTATAAACATGTGTTTCAATTTAGGTACACCTACAGGCTACAGTCACATAATCACAATTCCACAATGAAAAAAAGCTCTGAATATAAGAAACTAGATTTTATGCCCGTGCGATGCACGGATATGTATGAATAGTTGTAGCGTTAAGAGTTAAGTATCATTCTGACACACTCGCATTTTAATTGCTCATGCACGAATTACTAATATTTGTGGCTACTGGGATCATGTGCTTAATCAGCATGGTAAATATTTACGCTACCAATGTATATACTTTTGGAGAGATAAAATTGTATCTTTTTCATTTCCTTATTTGATAATATCATTTGTTCAATAATAATTTACCCATTGGCATTGAGTGTGTTAAATTTTAGGCATTAGTTGGTTTTAATCATCATATGTTATTTATATAAAGAGGTAAATATGACGGGATATAATATGATATAATAATCGCGGAAGAGAGAGTATGAAACCCTAATTGTTAGAATGAGAAGGAATAAATAGTATACTATTGCCACAATTAAGTGTATTACTTGACTTGTGAATATATGTAATAAAAGTCTGCAAGCTCTTATATAATAGACTAAATATGTGTATATTCTTTTACAAAAATATAAATATAACATAATATTAACATTGAGATATGCCTTGAATTATCTGGCGCTAAGCACGAGGTTTTTTTTGAAGTTTCGGTATATGCGTGCGGTTTTGGAAAACATTTATGTTTTGGGTTCGTGAATAGGTTCATTCGATCTAGGTTAATTAGAGGGGTAATTTATAAACCCTATATTAACCTTTGCCCCCATAATTTAATATTGTACTATCTCTCCTTAAGATACTATAAATTATTTCCCTTTTCCATGTGGACATAGATGACTCATTGTTAGTGAACTGCATTAAATCTTTTTCTTTTTCTTCTCCAATTCTTTTACATAAAAATTAATGAAAAAGATTGTGATATATCTTATTTTCATATTCAAAGAATCACATAACTTTTATTAATCTTTATCTTTTCGATTATTGATCTTTTTAAATACTTATTAACCGCCAAATAGTTTATCTATAGTAATGGGTACCCATGCGTAATAATTAGTAAAATATGTCAAAATGTTTTTTTAAAAGTATACTTTGATATGAGTCCAAAGGTATAAAAACTATATTTTTTTGAATTGTATAACTAAAGTTATGACGAATTCATAAATTATAATGATTCTTTTAGTATATTCAGACTCAAAATTTATCTTTTATTTATGCAAAAGTCTAATTTATCTTTTAAAAACTCGAACTTTATCTTTTACTCCTTCCGTCTCAGAAAGCTCTATACATTTTCCTTTTTCATCCCTCCCAGAAAGGTTTATACACTCCTATTTTTGGACATGACACACTACTATTTTATTCATTTGACTTTTCAACCATGACCCACTACTCTATTACATACAAATAAAATAATATCCCACTAACTCCTATCATATCTACCTTTTTAATAAAATACAATTGATAACCAAACAACCACTTATAAACTAAAACTACGTGCTGGATCAAGTGTATAAAGTTTTATGGGACGGAGGGAGTATTATTTATCCAAAGTTTGATTATCGTTTAAAACTCAAACTTTATATTTTATCTATCCAAAAGTCTAATTATCTTTTTGAAAATATAATATAAATAGGTTACCCAGTAATAGATAACCCTACGTAATAATAAAATAAGTATATTTTGATCTGAGTTCAAAGGTATAAAAATTTTAATTTTTTGAGTTGTATAACTAAAGTTACGATTAATTCATAAATTATAACGATTCTTGTAGTTTATTGAGACTCAAACTTTATCTTTTATACATGCAAAAGTGTAACTATCTTTTTAAAACTCAAACTTTAACTTTTACTATTCATCCAAAAGTCTGATTATCTTTTTAAAAGTCAAACTTTATCTTTTATCTATCCAAAAGTCTAATTATATTATTAAAAATATAATACTAAAATTATATTTCGTGACATGGTGCGCTCAATATAATAAGAAAAGTATTTCAAAATGGATCTTATTTTGAAGTATATTTCGATCTGAGTCTAAAGGTATAAAAATTCTAATTTTTTTAGTAGTATAACTAAAGTTTCGATCAATTCATAAATTATAATAATTCTTGTAGTTTATTGACGATCAAATATTATCTTTTATTTATCCAAAAGTCTGATTATCTTTTTAAAGCTCAAACTTTATCTTTTACTATTTATCAAAAGTCCGATTAAAAATCAAATACTATCTTTTATTTATCTAAAAGTATAATTATCTTTTTAAAAATATAATACAAAAAAATACATTGTGACGTGGCAATGCACGCCGAATGCTCCCGAAAAATACTTCTTATATATATATATATTAATGAGGAAGTTACAATCAATCTTCGAGTAGAACAAATATGATACTAAATCCAATGAACATACTCAAAAAGAAATATGAAAGACTATTGAGATAACAGAGAAAACTAGTATGATATTATGAGAATAATATTATGTATAATATTATCGTGATACTATGAGTCTAGTATTACCATGCTAAATTTAGGCCATGAATCACATCTTCTCATTAATCACAAAGTTTGTATTTATACAAGATTATTTAGAACTCCTAATCTTTCTCTATCTCTAGATATAATTCTATCATTAATATTAGATATACTTCTATCTACACATAATTTTATCAAGATAATTATCACTAATTATCTTTAACACAATTCTATCTACTAATACTACTCCTAGTATCACGATAATATCACACAAGATATTATTCTCATAATATCATACTAATTTTCTCTATTATCTCAATACCCTCCCTCAAGTCGGAGGTGTAAAATTTTGAACATCCGACTTGGACGATAAATTAAAATTTTAAAAAAATCTGACTACTTGAACTCATCCTCATCACTTTACATCATCCCTACACAATCATCAATATATCAGTGCCTTCTTCTTCTGTATAATCATCTTTCGCGTAAATTGCATTTACTTTCTTCAATTCTTCATAGGGTGAAATAGAATTCCCTTTTTTCTTTTCAATCATCCCTCACAAACTCTTGTAAAGGTTTTTCTTTTCTCACCTGCACAAACTATTACGGAGGTTTTTTGTTTATAGTTCAATCTCACATCTTACGATGTATCATAATTTTTCTTTAATTAAATCTTCCACCTACAAACTCTTGAAGGTTAAAAGAAATATTCATATATCTCTCACATGAACTCTCATGATTTTTGTTTGGTTTATGGTTTTCTTCTCTCACATAAACTCTCGTGTTTTTGGTTTATTCTCTCCCCTCATAAACTCTCATGAGGTTTTGGTGTTTATGGCTAAATCTCCTATTTCATGAACTCTCATTTTTAAGGTTTATGGTTCAAACTCTCCTCTCTCATGTGATCTCTCACAAAAGAAAATTAGGTCGGATCTCTCTCAAACCTAGGATCTCAAAAATAAATTAGGTTGGATCTCTCTCAAACCACGGCCTCGTCCAACACCTCTGGTTCGGTCACCATGACAGTCTGCTTTACCACGGTGCCCGGTTCCACGACCATTGTGCATCACGCACCATAAGTCAAGACAAAGAGAACTCTTCTTTGATCTTGTTTAACCGACACTGATTCGCAAGAACACAGAAATAAACTATGTGTTGTCGCATACCACACACTCAATTGTTGGCAGAAGTATTCGTATGCTGCGGTTTTATTTAAGTAAAATATCACTTGATGTCTGGACTAGCACTCAGAATATCATAAACAAGATTATATGTGGCTTATATTTCTTTACAAAAGAAAAGGAATTATGGGTAGCACTCAAACTCTTGAGTTACTCTTGATCTAGTATGGCTACTCCCTCTCATCTTTCAATCTCTTGAAGATTATTTGCAGATCAAAGAAACCAAAGATCTTTGGTAGACTCTCTCACTAAGAAAGTAAGAAGCAAAGCTACTGTAAATTTTGATAACTAAAGAAGCAGGCTTGGAACTCTCAAAGCTGCTGGGAACTCTCACAGGGAAAAAAATTATTTCTTGTTTTTGTCAAACGTGAACTCTCACAATTTCTCAGATTTTGTTTTCTCAACCTCGCTCTAATACCATGTTAATTATGCCATGAATCACTTCTTCTCATTAATTACAAAGTTTGTATATATACAAGACTAATTAGAACTCCTAATCTTACTCTATCTCTAGATATAATTCTATATGTTCGGGCTCATTCCAGTCATGGCCAACCTAACTGGTGAAATGACTAAAATACCATTGGGGGGTAAAATTACCATTTTACCCTAAGAACCTTTCAGGCTAGAAAGTACAGGCTTTAAGTCAAGCCCACTAACAAAAGGCCTTCATGACATCATCGCCTTCACCAGGTGACGTCACATTAGTACAACCTATAAATAGTACTTTCATCTGATAAGTCATGTACGTTTTTACACACATTCCAAATCATTTACTTGTACTATTCTCTGACCTTCTAAGATCATATCTGACTTAAGCATCGGAGAGACGATCCCGAGAACATCCCCTGGGTAGTTCACCGTGTTCGGTTTTGCAGGTACCCGGAATTCGAAGACATGAACTGCTACCGATTACTACCCTAGCGGGATTTGGACTCCCCCGAACTACAAATTTCTATTGTGTTTCTTGTACCCGAAACAGTTGGCACCGTCTGTGGGGACCATAACATAACAACTGCATTTTGGAACACCATGACGCGAGGACAAGTCAACCGAGGTACTGCTGATCGAAAAACTACCTCTGAGAATGCACATACTACTCTGCTGAACCATGGAGGTGCCATTGTGGAGGATGAGACCGACCTCCCTCCTGGTGGAAGCCAAACTGTAGCAGCCTTCGAGGGGCCTCCACCACCAGTCACTTACTCTGATTTACGACACGTGACTACTTTCATGCAACAACTCGTCTCAGTAATCAAGACTCAACAGACTACTCCCCCTGACCGAGGGATAGTCCTCGATTAGCTGCAGGCTGATCGAAGGGTAGAAAACCCAAAGCGTGCCCTAACCGAGCATGCAACTGCTGGTCCATCGAAGAGAGTACCTGCCACTTTGAAAGGGAAGTCTATCATGTCGCCAAATCATGACGACGCTCGACACATCATACAGCAGAAACAGATGAGGAGCAACAACTTCGATGCTCGAAAAATCATTGAGAAAAGAAGAGAGCAGTCCCAGGTAGGGGACTCGAAATATCCAACTGCTACACGAAACACCGGACAATTTTTCCCCTTGACTAACCGTCACACACAGAGAATTGAGGTCTCGTATAACGTTGAAGATCTCGAAGAAGTAGCTGAATCGGGTATTCAAGCTGGTTCAGTAGTGGCACATAAATCACCTTTTAGCCAACACATCATGGAGACTCCTAACCCGGGCAAAGTCAAGGTCCCCATGATCAAGCATTATTCACGAATCACTGATCCGGCTGACCACTTGGCAGCATACAAGGCACAAATGAGTGTGCAAACCTTTTGCGAAGCCACATGGTGCAGGTACTTCCCGACCACCCTCAAAGGGTTGGCCCTCGACTGGTTCACTAGCCTCCCTTATGGAATCATCACCATCTTCTCAGCCCCCGAGGCCCTATTCTCCCAACACTTCATTGCAGCGAAAGGCCACAAAAAGACCAGTGTGCACTTGATGTCGATTTTTCAGCAATAAGGAGAAAGTCTGAGTTGTTACATCAAGAGATTCAATGAAGAGTCCGTCAAGGTCTCCGAACTCCAAGATGGGGTTGCCGTTACGCCATTGATGAATGGCCTACATCCTTGAAGGTTCAAGTTCGAGCTCGCTATGAGAGAAACTCTCACCTTAGCAGATGCGATGAGGCAGGGGCAAAAGTACATCCAGGCATAAGACATCTACAAGAATATACATGATGAAGGAAGTAACAAACGGAAAGTTGAGCCAAGCCAGAAAGACATGGCAGAGAGACTGAAGAGACATAGACCTTCTGATGGAGGCCACGACCCCCGTTTCAACATCAATCGAAGGGAGATATACTTAGATTTGAAAGAGAAGTCTATTTTGCCTCGACCCACTCTCGTCAAGACATCGAATTATCGAAGAGACAAGAAGTTGTGGTGTGAATACCATAGTGAGTGTAGTCATACAACCAAGGATTGCAGAGAGATGAAAAAAGCCCTAGACAAGTTGGCTGATAAGGGAAAACTGAACATATATTTGAAAGAGCCTTAGGGTGATCGAAGAAGAGAGAAGGAAAAGAAAAACAATCGAAGAGTAATGAAACTGAAGGCTACGTGGGAGTCATAGCTGGAGGCTTCGCTTCAGGAGGCCTAACCGGCAATTCAAGGAAAACCACCTATACCACCTGAAAAGCGGTGAGATGATGAAGAAGCCAAACACCCCCACTGTGGTGTTCGGAGAGAGCTCGAAAGAAATACAAACCCCTCATGATGATCCTTTGGTCAGCGAACTTAAAGTTGGAAACCACAGGGTCGGTCGAGTCTTGATAGACAGTGGAAGCTCAGGTGATATCATCACTTGGGAATGTCTAGAAAAACTGAAGTATGAAAAAAAAGACATACAGGCCATCGACCAACCCTGGGTCGGATTTAGAGGCCAATCCGTTCACCCCCTCAGGGTCATCAATCTTCCTAGCCGGTTTGGTGACAAATGGAAAGGACGATGATTTCCAATTAACTTCCTGGATGAGGCATTTGCCCCACCAGCTGAGCTACTGCCCCTGAGTAGGGCGATGTACAAGGATTAACCGCGTCCGGATTTGACAGCTCTTCATAATTCAAACCAGCTGCGTCAAGCTGGTTTTCCACATTGATGGGACTAGACGACCCTCCAGCTCCCAGTGTGACGGCCGGTGGCGGCAGGACCACCGGATTAGTAGGCCTTCTCCCTTTCTCGCCGGAAGGGATAGGTGCCTTACGGACAGACGAACTCGCCTACCCAACCCTCTTTGCCGGAGCAAAGGACTTTGGTTTTTGTTTTATGAGGGGTGAAGCTTGTTCCCCTGAAGCAGATGGCCGCTTCTTCGATGAAGTCGGCTTGGCAATAGCCGCCCTTGCCGTCAGTGAATTCTTCTGCACAAAAATAATAACCAAGTCAGATCACTATCCAAAACCGAAGATGGTCCCAATAAGGAAACCGGCCAGAACAATCCTTCGTCTAGAAAAATCATCTAGAACCAACCAAAGGTTGTTCAATGAAGGAAGTCGTCTGTGGCCAGACGTTTTCCTTCAAGGAACCACCTTCGGTCAGAAACATGTAAAGGACGAAGATCTACAATGGACCAAAGGTCGTTCAACAAAGAAAACCGTCAGTGGCCTGACGTTTTCCTTCAGGGAACCACCTTCGGTCATGATTTGAACGAAGTTCTAGACGAACACAAACCCAAGGATGATTTACAATGAAGTCCGTCTGTTTCGAGACGTCTTCCTTCACAAAGAGGCCTTGGTATTATGATTGAACAGACAGAGATGATTTAGAAAGAGCTCCGTCAATAAATAAAAAAAACTTACCAGAGTTTCCTCTCGTTTCTTATGTGGAGCCTTAGAATGCTCCGCCCACAAGTCGGCACCGAACTTACTCATGTCGACTTCCCCTTTCCAAGAGGCTGGAATTCTCTGTCTTGTCGGTTCTGCACACAAAAATTATTTGGTTAAGTTCAGAGTCTAAAACACATTGACAGGCAGTTGGGGCAAGACCAGGACATTACCTGGGTCTTCGCCCTCCTTCAGTCTAGCGGCAACCAAAAATATTTCATTGAAAAACATCTCTTTGAAGGGAATCCAACCAGTCGGTCCCTTTAAAGCTATCTTTTTCGGCTTTGGGCATCCTGCCTCCCCATGCCTAGGGTGAATGTACTCCCTGGCTGTAAAGTGAGCCAC
The DNA here is from genome assembly GCA_947645195.1 of Patellifolia procumbens. Taxonomy (NCBI): domain Eukaryota; kingdom Viridiplantae; phylum Streptophyta; class Magnoliopsida; order Caryophyllales; family Amaranthaceae; genus Patellifolia; species Patellifolia procumbens. Next base: position 47,337 of record CANSGD010000170.1, on the reverse strand, counting down.
CACGGCGTCATCATAATTGGGGCACCTCGTCCAATATTGGTTACAGCTCAGTTGTGGAACTTGTAGGGTTCGGCTGTCTCTACATCTAGGGCTTGGACAAACACAAACTCTGATTTCAAGTTGTGCATCTTTGACGGTTTCTCAAAAGCAGTCAAGAACCCGGCGCTATTACAGACGCTATACCAGGTCCCCTCTATTGTTCTCTGATGTTGAGAGAGATAATGTATGTGGGTGAAGGCATTAAGGGACAGGACTAAGCCACACAACTCACAGGTGGCAATGAAAGTTAAAATGTTCAGCCAAGCATTGGGGGCCAGCTGATTGTGACCTATGCTATAGTGTGTAAGGATTTCATGGATGAAGGGGTGAAAGGGAAATATAAGTTCAGCATCTAAGGCCAGCTTATATACATCAAATTGGTTGGGCGCATCATGAAAAATTGTGTCCTTCTTTTTAGGAAGGACGAATCTGAAGCCAATCATGGGTGTTGGTCCTATAAAACCATGGTCAGATCTTAGGTGTTTCAATTTGAAACCATACATCCTTTGAACTTCCTTAGCAAATGAAATAAATTCTTCAAATGTTTCATCCTTGCTATGAAGGAAGATTACCCACGTAAATGTAGAAATGTCATCAACAATAACTAATACATATCTTTTACCTGATCTGCTTTGGATTCTCACTGGGCCACAAAGATCCATGTGGATCAGCTCAAGTGGACTTTGAGTGCTCACCATTTTCTTGGACTTGAACGAGGATTTAACTTGTTTCCCTCTTGCACAAGCTCCACAAACTCCATGGCTTGTTCCCAAGTCTTTACCACTTAGTTTATGAAGCAATGTAAAGCTTGCATGACCACACCTCTTATGCCAAAGGTCTTGGTCATCTTCTAGTACACTAAGACAAGTTAGATTGTTCCTCGGAACAAGGTTTAGGTCAACAACATAAATGTTTCCCCTTCTTGTTCCTTCTAGTATCTTGGTTCCTGTAATGGTGTCACTAACCACACAACATTCATTAGTAAATTTCACATTGTTTCCTTTGTCACAAAATTGAAAGATACTAAGTAGTTATGTTTCAAACCCTCGACTAAAAATACATTATTTATGGAATGTGACTGAGATTTCCCAACTTTACCTATACCTACTATGTTACCTGTCAGGTTGTCTCCAAAGGTCACAGTTCCTCCTTCGTAGACTGAAAGTGAGAGAAATTTTGTTTTATCTCCTGTCATGTGCTTGGAACAACCGCTATCGAGGTACCACAGGTTGTTCCCCCTCACTTTAGTCTGCACCAACAGTAATTAGTCAGTGGCAGGAACCCAGTTAGACTTGGGTTCCTCTGTTGAGTGTGCGTTCCTCTTAATTCTCCACTCTTGCTTCACTAAACGAGTGTTCATTTCGATCTGTTCCTCTTTGGTGGAACAGTCAGAAACTAAGTGTCCACTATTCCCACAGTAGGAACAGATTCTGTTGCTTGGCAGATCAACATATTTTTTATGTTTGTTCCTCTTCTTATAATTAAAACCTAGTCCATTTCTTCCTTCATTTTTATATTTTTGTATCCAACTAACTGGATCAGGAAGCTTGATTCTTGAAGATTCCAATTTCCTCTTCAGTACCATATTTTCATTCAGCACTAATTCGTGCTCAATTTTCAAATTTTCAATTTCTTTACTGGTACTGGTTCCTTCAGGAACAACTAGTTTCAATTCTGCCAAAGCAATATTCAAGAAGTAGTTATCATTTTTCATAGGCTTCTTGAAATCCTCGGTATTTATCAAAAATTTCAAAGAACCGTTCCTCAATATCTTAATTCAATTTCTTAAACCAATTTGTGTGTTCCTTGGTAACTTTCAAGGCCCTCTCCATATTCTCCTCTCTTATGGAGATTGCCTTGTAGTTATCAAAGGTTTCTAAAAGTAATTCAATGAGTTGGTTCTTATTTAATTTTGATAATTCTTCTTCAACAACATTAAAGTTTACCTGTTTGTGTGATACGTCCTCTTCACTATCTGATTTTGCCATTAGACACAGCTGAGCAGTTTCATCCTCAGGCTGTTCCTGTTCCTCATCAGAATCTGATTCACCCCAGGCTGCTACCATAGCCTTTCTCATTTCAGTTTTAGAGAAAGGTTTTTGTTGTTCTTTGCTTTTGAATCTGCTTTTTCCTTTCTCGTTTTCCCACAAAGCACATTCCTTTATGAAGTGATGATCTGGACTTCCGCATTTATGGCAGCTTAGCTTTGAGGTTTTCCTTGTGCTCTTCCCTTTATAGTTCTTGTTGAAGAACCTTTTGAATTTCTTTACTATCAAGGCAGCTTCCTCTTCATCAGTTTCTGAATCATCTTGCTCTTCAGTCTTGAGAGCTAGGGACTTTGACTTGCTGGAGTCAGGTTCATGAGTTCCTAAGTGCAACTCATGTGTCATCAAGGATCCAGCAAGTTGTTTTATGTTAAACTTGGTGAAATCCTTGGTTTCTTGTAGAGCTGTCACCTTAGCCATCCACTTCTCGTCTTGTGGAAGACTTCTCAATACTTTGCGTACTTGTTCCTCTGGAGAAATAGATTTTCCTAGAGAGTCAAGTTCATTTATGATATTTGAAAATCTTGTAAGCATATCATGAACTGACTCTTTAGGTTTCATTTAAATAACTCATAACTATGCATGAGCATGTCTATCTTTGATCTCTTGACCTCGCTTGTTCCTTCATGTGTAACTTGAAGGAGTTCCCACATCTGCTTTGCACTCTTGCATCCCATGACTCTATTGTGTTCATGAGGACCAAGACCACAATGCAGAATCTTCTTGGCCATGTTGTTCATCTCCATTTTCTCAAAGTCTTCCTTGTCATACTTTGAGAGTGGTTTTGTAACTAGCTCGCCTTCTTCATTCTTTTCAGTGACTTCAAAGTCACATATCTCAATGACTCTCCAGACTTGATAGTTTTCTGCCTTAATAAATATTTCCATCCTATTCTTCCAATAAGGATAATGTTTGCCATTGAACATTGGAGGACGTTGAGTAGAGTATCCCTCATCTAGCTTTTCTCCAGTTTTATTCATTGTTCTCTAGGATCAGCCTCCCCAGTGTTAACTGTTTCAGGAGGAACAAGCTCTGATACCAATTGTTGGTCCTATAGAACTTCTATGTTTACTACAAGAGGGGGGTGAATTGTTAGTAAAGACTATTGGGGACTATTTTTGCGGAATTAACAAGTTAAAATGAAATAAAGAGAAGTTAAAACAACGAACACTAGAAATGCTTTTAAACAAGATCTTATTCCTATTTTCTCTGGGAATAAATCTTTCCCTTTTATTTATAATAGTAACTTACACCCTATTATAAACAGAAACTCACGCTGTTCCTCTAGGAACTGGTTCCCAATCACCTTGTTCCCCCTGAACACGTGACTTCCTCTCTTGACTTCACTCTAAGTCTTCTCTTTCTCTTTCTTCTCTTTCTCTCTTGAATGTAGAAATTTTCTCACAAAATTTCACTCACCCCAACTCAGATTAATGGAATACAATGAATTGTTGAAGAGAATAAAACCGAAATAACTTTCTAAAAGATTTACACAATTATCGTAGAAAGTCTTAAGAACTAAAATTGAGTTCTTCTTAATTTATATAGCTGTGATAAATCTTCAACGGTCTTCTTTAGCTTCTTTGTCGTGGAAGCAAGTTTTTAGGCATTATCTTCCACCTTCATAGCCGTTATGGACCATGTTAAGGCCACGTTCCATGAATCGTGTGTTTGCACGGTTTGAATGAGTCTCGAGTCTTCCATGATCTTCTCAGCAGCTCTTGACTTGGTCTTTGGCAGTTTAGGATATACGTTTGATGTGCAGTTAGCTGAGATCATGGCTCCTAGAATCTAGGACCTCAACCCATCAATTCAGCCACGCATCATCGCAATCTCTTCAACGTCTATTTTCCTGCAAACCATTAACAAACTCAACTAATATTATGGAATCCAATATTAGAATATTAATTCTACACAAAATAACTAAATATTCTATTTTCCTAAACAACTTAATTTTGGTTATTATAATAGCAATTCTCCATAAGTTTATTGTAGGCAAAATAAAATAAATAATTAAATAAAACTATATAAATAATTACAAGAAGAAAAACTAATTAAAAACTAAGTTAAAAACTATTCATTTGTCATCATCAAAATAACGAGTACAACAATGGGCATCTCTCTATTTAGACGACTCGCGTGTGGCCCATACTTCTCCAACCAATCAACGTCCACACATACATACGCTGGGTCAGAAAGGGGACCCAAACGGTCCCGAAGTTCAGCAGAGGTAGTAGAAGGTTCTGATCCTTCTCCTTCATCCTCGTCATCCTCATCGTCTGCAATCCTTCCAGACGGGCCGACTTCATTCTGATCATCTGAAGCCTCGAAGTCATACTCTGCTAAAGGGTCATCGTCTAATGGTTGGATCTCTTCCACTCTATTACTTTCCTCTCTCTCAGGAACTCTCCCAGTTGATTCTTCCATCTCAGAACTAGAGGAAGGGAGAATTAGTGAACGTCTTAGACGCGTCGTTTTCTTGACGCGCGCCAGATTACCCTGCAAAGGCAGAGACTGGGTCGTCGGAAATGGGTAAAACGTTCTTATTAAATAAAAGAACTATTTAGCCGAGATGGGCCCAACTCTAGAGATAGCGGAGGATGAAAAAGAATCCGCTCTAGGGTTAGAGTCCTCCATGGGTTGGCCGGGGTTATTGGATTAGGTAAATGACACCATTTTATTTCAAAAAAGAAAAAAGGAATCAAAGAATGAAAGAAGAAAAGTAAAAGGAGCAAGGGGAGATACCTGACTAAAGATCTGGACGGACTCTCTTCACCTTTTCTACAAGTCACGCCGCTCTCATTAATGGTCAAGGTCAAATTCCCCAAAGTCAACTTCCTCCAACAAATAAAGAAAATAATGCTCTTTTTACTCAGAGCTTATCTCTCTAGAAATTTTGCAAAAATGAAAGTGAAAAAATGAAATGGGGGAGGGGTATCTATAGAGAGGTAAAAACACTCCCTTTCCCCAAACAATGTCATCACACGTGTCAGCACCGTGTGGTGTACACGTCACTTCACTTACTTCTGGTTGGAGGAAAAGTCAGTTAAACACCTAAATTGTACGATGATTATTAGAAGTTACTCTCAGTAAAAGAGCTTTAATCAGACAAGACCCAGATCAAACCCCTTTTAGGGGCAAATGTTGTAACATATTAAAAGAGGACACGTGGTCCAGTTAAAGACTGCCACGTGGCCCAATGAATTGGTGACACGTGGCTCATCCTCCATATGACATTTGGCGGCATACAAGAGGATAGCTTGTGACCTCATCAAACTGAATAAAGAGGCCCAATTATCCCTTAAAGGAAGGAATAATCTGCCCAAATCTCCATAAGACGAAGAGAATGATTGGTTAAAAGGCTCAACGCAATATGACAAGTGTCGCCCTCTCATTGCCCAACCAATCATATTCCTCTATTTTAGGTTGCTCCTTTTTATGCACAAACACTATAAATAGCTCCTAAAAATCAGGTAAAAGGACGGCTCAACTACTCTCTTAAACTTACTCTGTCAAAATTCATACTCAGCTTTTATCTCTAGAATACTGACTTAAGCATCGGAGAGGGAACCAACCCCAAACCTCCAGTTTTGTTTTCCCCTTATTGCAGGTTTGGAAGCGAAGCTACATCTCTGCACAAGCCTCCCAAAATTCATCAACCCTACACATGTCCATCATCCGGACAAACCTCGTTTACAAAAAGTTTACTGAAAACAAGTATGGTAATGGAAAAGGATTTTGTATCATTAACTTTTGTCAATCATTACTATGGTAATGAGTAAATAATGATTTTATTACTACGACAAGTTACATATAATTATATTGAGCATTGGTCTTATAAGAGATCGTCTAATTTTAATTGAGGAAACAAACCAAGCCCATTTGAAAAAGGAGAATGAAACACATTTTTTAATATAGTGATGGACTTTTTGAATAAAATGATGAGATTAAATTAGTCTAATTTTAATATAAAATTCGACCACATATTTTAATAACTTTTGTTCTATTGATATGACTTTCATTTACTTTTGCCAATCGAACTGGACGTAAAGTCATAATATTATACATTTTGTAATGTGTTTTTGTGCTTAAAAATTTCGCACTAGATGAAGAAATTTTTCAATGGAGTGCAACCTCGACATCCAACTAACCAATTACTAATAATTGTTCATAAAAAGAATGGCAAAAAATATATAACTATGAGCGTTATAATAAGAAAGTACAAACTAAATCAACTGCTAAAAGCAAAATGAATCGAACCCTCTTTTTTTAATTTGACGACAGCTCACTAAAATAACGAATTGAACTTTAATCGTGTAAAATAGTGCATGGATTAGCATTAATGGAATGTATACTTATGAATAGTATAGTGATCAACATTGATGAAATATTCTCGAAATAATCATTCAAAAAATGTAAAGCTTATTTTTGAACCGAGAATCAAAGAAAAACATTCAAATTCTAAACCTAACAAAGAAAAAAAATCTTTCAATGTAATCTTAAGAAATTTTGTAATATTAAATTTCATAAAAAAAATTACTCATATTGTTCTATTTTTTTGAACCATTAAAATTTAATTTAGAATAAAAAAATATGTTAATTTAGTGATTAGGTATCTAGGAATTAAGATATTTGAACATAAAATTAGAATCACGATTTTACCATAGGAAATTCTCAATGGTGGCCCTTAGGTATTAGGAATTCTCAGTGGTGGAAATTTCTAAAGAACATTCCCACTGGTAGCCCTATTTTACAAATTATTCCCACATATAGTATTAATGAAGAATATTCTGTTAATAATAAAGCATATTCCGTTAGTTAACCATTAAGACGATCACTCGCAAGTAAAAAGAGGTCTTTTGGGTCGTTTTTTGCCAATTTTGACATCAAAATCGAACGTTGAGGGCTAAAACTAACCCCCTAAACTTAACTTTAAGAATCGATTTTGAGGTCGAAATTGAAAAAAAAACCGATCCGAAGAGTCTCGTTTTATGTACAAATATCCACTTTAATGGTTCACTAGTGGAATATATGTATTATTAACGAATATTTTTCGGTAAGGTTATGGATGTGAATAATTTGTGAAGCAGGGCTACCAATGGAAAAGTTTTTTTTTGAAATTTCCACCAGGGAGAATTTCTAATACTTAAGGGCCACCATTGGCAATTTCCCTTTTACTATTCAATATAGAAATTTGAAGTCAAATATGGAAGACTAATTTAACCAAAATCCTAAGTCGATGGTTAAAGTTCTAATTATACCCTCCTTCATTGAGATTTAAGAGAATGTTATTATAATATTATGAGAGTTATATCAAATCTGATACTATTGTGATATTACGGCTATGTTCTCTTGGACTGAATGAAACTGAACAAAACTGATTTGGATTGAACTGGACTAGATTAAACTGAACTAAACTAATAGAAAATTGTGAGACAAAAAAGCTTAACTGAATTGAAATTAATGTAGTTATTGAACTGAAAAGAAATGTTTTTAAGTTAATCAAGTCCAACAGATCAGACATGACCTAAGAGTCTAGTATCAGAAGGTAACTTTAATGTTAATATAGGATATTATTAGGATATATTTACCAACTTAGGAGTCAGCTTGGAAAGTTATATTGTAACAGCCCGGATTCACCGACCAACTTAATTAGAGCTAAACACAGCGGAAACCTTAATCCGGACTATTACCATCACACTCATCGTCCTAAAACGACGAGTATGGAACTCTAAAAACCTGAATTTTTTGAAAACTTTAACTATAAAACATTAACACTAAATGAAGTTAACTAAATGATCTAAATGGTATTAATTAAATAATAAAAGTCTACAGAAAATTCGGCAGAGCTCCGTTTGAAATACGGACCGCCTAAAAGTTAACTTAGGACTCGCGCCCAAATTATAAACCTGTATAACATTTTAATATATTTCCAGCAACTATTTCCAGCTTCTACTTTACAAATTCCTATCTAAAAACTATTTACAACATAACTAATAACTACGTTGTTACAAAACCGATCGTCCTCGCCTCAATACATATAAGGATAATTGCAATAAGAATTCCTGCATCAAAGCTTCATAACTTCACTGCTTCCACCTGAAACTAATTACGGCTGCCACCCACCCAAGTGACAGGCCACAGAAATGACAAAACAAACATTTGACTCACATCAGCAACGCGCTGAGTACTAAACCCGTAAAACAAATAAAACATGCTTTGGTGGCTTTTGTTCAAAACACTCGTCACATATATTCAATGCAATTCACATAAACTCCATATATACTTCAAATCACTTACTCAACAATCCTTACAACAGTATACAACTCTTATTGAAATCGTAGTTCATAAAAAAAGGTAATAGCGATATAATATTTATTTGAAAACTCGGCTTATTTCCAAAACACTTAAGTTTCTTACAAGAAACATTCATTTTCATTTCTTATCTTGGTGTGAACGCGAGTGGAGAGGGGTACAACGTACCGGCTGTCTCCAAACTGTTGAGGGTCGTCACCCCACCTTTTATGTTCTGCTTGCAAGACTTAACTGGACATGTCCTTCAACGTCAGGATTTAGCCCCCTCCTGATTGGGTAACAGCTAGGGACTACCCGCCCTAACCCGGGTGCATGTTCACAACCTCATTTCACCATTCTTATTTATATTATATATATTCAACATAGTATGTGGCGACTCATTCACCTTATTTCACATATCACATATCACATTTTACCTTGTAACACATTCTCATAATATCACTTTAATACTCGTAAATCAAGTTTCATATAAAAATAATCAATTTGGAAATCATTTCACACAATCTCAAAATATATATTCTTAGCATACATGTTACTTCAATATTAATATCCTCAACTTGATCCGCAGCCTCTAAGACCTTCATAACAAATGTCTTTCCCAAATTGATCGACATAGTTACCTTAATCTTAATAATCTCAACATAACTGTTCAACAATCACTGACACACATAGCTATTTCCATCTACCTTAGACTTCAACGATAAATGAGCAATCTCAATATAACCTAGAACAACTATCTTACATACCCTCTTCTAATTAGACTCCTATGTAAAATCTTTCCCATATCCTTTGATAACTAATCCTCAATTACTGGATTCTATACCAATAGGATGTTCCCATGTCTCGATTTACCTCTCAAAAAGCTATATTTATATAGCTACCATTCTTTACCAAATCACCAGTATTTTATTTCCGAGTTCATGTAACCCTTACTAACATTAATTATTATTGCTAGTGGCAGTTTTTAAGACCAATATCAAGTTATTCTAGACAACAACTATTCTTATTCTTTGAGCTTTCATATTCCAACTCTAAATTACAACCTTATCACAATTAATGAAGTTGTTGATTTACTATCATGATAGACCTTAACTCGTTCACTAACCGATTAACTTTGGTCGCATTAGCTTTTAAACCATTTAGAACTAATCTCAAGATCATTAATGTTATTTAAAAGTTTCCTAGCAGATTCTAAAGAGACCAATTCATCCTTTTCCTGGTTAAATTAATAACTTTAGTTATCTTTATTCTTAATAAGCCAAATCACACACTAGTGGTCATTGTTTCAATGTTATAATATTTATACATACATCTACGTGGAAATCTCTTACAACTAACATATGGTTCCTATCTTAAGTTCTCTTATTAGCTAATTGAAATCGTTAAACCAACTTCTATTTCTTTTAGTTTAAAATTAACTCACTCAACTCCTTTATACTTGACCCAGTTAACTAATTTGATAAACCAAGTTAGGTCGTTTTGCAATCTGGTTGCCCAATGTCTTATTCAGTTCTTCAGTTTCAATCTATCTTATTCCAACATCCTATTGATCATTAAATTTGATTATTGACCCGATTCCTGTTATACATGGTAACTTAGATTATTTACTAACAAGTATATTTAGATAACATTTATGGAACTCATTGAGCTAGTATCACCAATTTATTTATAAGAGAAATGAATGGGAAAGAATAACATTGAAATCGTATAACATGTAGTGTAGCCTAACAACTCATTCTTTCCGATTCCCACTTCTGATCCTCGTTACTAATCAAACAAAATGCAAATCTCCCACTCCTCTTCCAACTCCCAGATTCACAACATCCAAACATCCAACCAACACTAGCTTGAGTCATTTATTCTAATCTTAACAAATATTCAGACCTAAAATTAATCCTCCTCATAAATCAGATTCTAACAACGAAGTCACCAACATCAACAATTACGTACTCTAGTTGAATCTCAAATTATCAGACAATTTCATACTTCACATCAATACGAATATACTACTGATTTCCATGAGTATAAAATCAATAATCCATTATCATTCTGAATTCAGTAATAACACCACAATGGACCTCATATAATTCAGTTCATGAATAATTGAGAAATCTAACAAGGCAAGTTATATAATTTAAGTAAAGCAGGAATTAGCAATTTCATTTGAAAGTGTTTAGTACCTCAGTTAGGGTTTCAAGGTGAGCAAGAACGGTAGTGGAGGTGGTCGTCGGTCACTCACACAACCCTCCTCACGCACAATCCTTCATCCTCTCAAGAAAACCCCTAATTTTGAGTATAATCTCTGAATTAGATAGAGGGTTTAGGTATTTTGGATCTTACCCCATCTTACTCCTCCTCTAATCGCCGGAAAAGTGGCCGGAGATGGCCTGGGTTTCACGCCGGAACCGATACTCGCACGCTTCTCCCTCTTTCTTTCTTCGTTGGCCGCCGTTGGTGGTTGCTACTGCTCGCGGAGTGGGCAACTCGCCACAGGTGGCGTGCCGTCGCCGCTGCTCTCCCCTCTCTCTCTCTCTCTTCCTCTCTTCCTCTCGCCTCCCCTGTCTCCCCTGTTCTCTTTCTCTTCTCCCTTCTGTTCCTGCTCGTGAAGAAACACCCCTTCCCCTTTTGTTTTCTTTTTTTTTAAATTGATGAGTCACCCCCCTCTTGTTCTAATTTCATGACACACAAATCACAAACACACCTCCCCTTCCCTTCAATTGACACGCCTAACCTCACTCTTTTCCCCCCTTTTTTTTATATTTTTAATAACCCATTAATATAATCTTATTTATTAAATGTAAAACCCCATTCTAATATATATTTTGTATTACATACACACAAATATAATTAATGTATTATCAAAATAATAATTCAAACTCATTTCTTATATTAATATAAAACTCGATATTATTAAAAGTAATTCCATAAATATAATTTAAAATAATTACGTCAATAAATATAGCACAACTTCTTAATAATAATAATAAAATCAAATATAAGTTTTCATTTAAAACACAAGGGTTTCGATAATTAATTAAACTAATATTATAATTAATAATTAATAAAGGTGCTCCTAAAACAGAGCTATTACATATATATACTTATATGTATGATATTCGGAAAGTCCTTGCCTAACAAGGATTGTGAAGTTGTATAATTACATCATACTTGATTGATTAATGAAAAATGGGTGACCAATATTGCTGACACATATATTCGTACATGTAAGAAACTTATGATGTGAATTTAACACCCTCATAAAAGCATTTTAGGCTTGAAATGTAGATGCAGTACAAGTGTCCTCATAATAACGCATGATTAGATTGTCAAGAATTGTTTTATACTCTATTAATATAGATTGCTATCTTCTTAAAACCCCTACCTAAACATTCCCTCAATATGCAGTTGCCCAAACAAAAACTGGTCCGGGGTTAAGTTCATACCATGGGGTCGGAACAAATCTGAGTGCATACAACCCAACAACTGATGGCTCCCAATATAGTTCCGGCCAAATTATGGTTCAGGATGGAGTTGAAAGCATGCAAGTAGGATGGATGGTATGGCGCTTACTCTTAGTGGAATGATAAACCAATAATGGGTGCCCAATTACAATGGTATATTTGTAATTCTCATAGTAAGTAAGGGTAAAATTATATTTTTAAAGGTCAAATTTATAGTGTTTTTAAGGTCTCATATAGTGTTACCAAAATTTACAATTCTCTTTCACCAAAAAAATAATATAATATCACATATTTCTCTCATTTTAGTTACACTATTTGGAACCTTAAAAACAATATATGAGACCTTAAAATTTCTATAATTTGTAAAATTGTGAATGTGATTGGACAAGAAGGAATTAAACTAGATATAATTACACGAGAACTGGCTGAACCTGGGGGTAGGGATTATTGGTTTATCATTGCCCTTTATAATCTGGTGTCTCCTATTTTCATCTTCATAACCTTTATGCTGTAGTTCCAGTCTTCATGAAATTGATTAGCTCAGGCCCTAACTTATATATTTTTTGCATCTTTGGAAAAATACTATTCTTTTAAGATTTCAAATGTTACCTTATGTGCAGTAGGTTGGGAAAATTTAGTTGACCGAGTGGGTAGTTTACCCACATCAAATGCAGAATTAAAATATATCTTTTTTTTGTTGCAAAGTTGGATTCCACTTATTATAAATATATATGGATCCAATTATCAATTAGTGGTGGGTTATTTATCCATTGGGTAGAAGTATCATTGTTCGGAGTAGGTGATATAGCTAGATTATGTTTCAAGTATATATATGGATCCAATTATCAAGGAGCTGAGGCCGGTGATGAAAAGATGATGTAATTTTCATTGGGGTTAAAGGGTAAGAAAAGATCGAGAAAGAAATGTTGGAGAAATATGTGAGACCAATGAGTGAAAAAAGTAAGGTAAAAATGGAGAAAATTGTATAACAAGAAAGAAAATATTCTAAGTAAGACAAATGAAAAGATGGATAAAAATGAAAAGTATGACAAACAAAAAGAAATAAAGGGAGTATATCTTTACAAAATGAAATGTAATGTGAAAAGAGAAAAATGACTCAATGAGATCACAACATCGTTCGGGTCACATACTTGTTTGATAACAAAATATGTAGTTGTTGGGTAGAGTTATGATATCCCATATACAAGAGGTCATGTATTCTTAGCCTCTTAATAATGGCGTCATGTGAACAACTCAACGAATGAAAAGGAGCGATATGTGGTTGGATGGTATAGCTTACAACTCTTTGATCACACATTTTATTAAATAGGTACTATTCTAATTGTATGTAATGTGTGCGAAATCATTATAAAAAAGTTACTCAATAATGTGATGAATAATCTAGTTAGTGAATTCGTAATGATATACTTTTTTCTTTTTCTGTGCGTCCCCCTTCTCTTCCCTTATAGAATAGATATAAATGAAATAAAAAATACTCATTTCATTTTAATCATGTTAATTTTTGAAAAAAAGTATAATTAAAATCAAAAACTACTTTTTCGAATTTTCATATTTATTTATTAGTATTCAAAAAAAAAGTAAAACTAAAAAAACGATAACGAATATACATCATGAATAAATTTGCAAGATCTTTCAAAATTGTATCTTCCCTTACTTCTTGAGGAAGTTGAAATTTAGAAACATGCGCTTCCTCTATTTCATTATCCTTGCAACACTTGTATAATTGGTTAAAATTTTAAACTTTGACCATGTACCTGGCCTATCGTGATTATAATATATAGAAAGAATAATCATATCGGGTCTGTTAGATTCATCTCTATGTATAGTATTTAAATATTAATTTTTTGGATTTTTTGGAATTTTTTCTAATATATAATTGGTGATATTAATGGTCATAGTTGAACATTAGAGAGCATGAGAGCATGGTCATAGGTGCATGAAATATTTGCTCTATCTGTTATGTTCATATAGATCTTTTCTTATGATTCGGTCCCTTGTTCTAACTTTCAGGTTCACCCAACATTGTACAAGGACAAACAAACTCGGATGTTCATCTATACCAATGTAAGTTGACACATTATGAGAGTTTTCGATAGGAAGAAAAATTTGTGGGAAAATATCTTACTCTATAGAGAAAATACGTCTTCTTGCTTAGTTCTTACATTTGTCTTTCTCTTCAATTTCTTTCCTTCCTTTTCGATTTGGAAAATTTGACTAGAATAAACCAAACTATTGTCGTTCCGCCGACAATAATCCTACCTAAGAGTTATTCCTGTATAATCCCAACTATGGTGGAGATCCGCCACAAATACACCCAAGTGACTTGCAACCTGTTAATCAGGTAACTTTTTCTTTTTAATCTTTTTTCTCCTCTCACCACCACTACCATCCATGACCACCTCCACTCTTATTCCTCTCTAATCACCTCCACCTCCACCTCCACCGCCGTCCCTCATGCACACGCCCGCCCTTGCCCCCTGCCAATTTTTGTTTTGTCTCTCCTCATCTTACTCTTGGTCTGTGGAATTCTTGGTCCACCACATTCATGGAGGGAAAATAGTAGGGGATTAACACCTTAAAAGAATTCTAAGGCCATGTAATCAAAGCTATAAGAAACAAACAACATCAATGAAAGATGAAAGCTTTCTAATTTCTAAATCATGAGCTTAAATGAAAGAAAAAATGAAATAAAATAAAAATTGAAGCTCAAATCATTTGAAATACTAGCAAACTAAAAAACAAAAAAGAACACAACTGATCGAAAAACAAAGCTCAAAAGAGGAACTTCAAAGAAACGCACCAGAGGAATTGTATAACTTATTAATAGTTTGAGGGAGCATCCAAAGTCCAATGGTGGAATTACCACGAAAAAGGACCTCATCGTTATTAAATGTAATACCAAAATGCCCATATGCTCATGATTCTATTATTTGTAGAACAAGAATGAAATGCAGCAGAAAAGAAATAGATGAGGAGAGGGTTAACTCTTTTGGCATCGCCGACATTTGTTGCTTATGATTTATATGCTTAGATATAGATCTAATTTACCAATTGAATTTCATAATCATCTAACTTCTATTACACATCTGTTGCTTATGACACATATGATTCGAAAATCAATTGATAATTGCAACCCTAAATTACGTTTGGTTTTTAAAATAAATTCACCCAAAAAAAATTGCACTTTCTCTGATAATCAGAAGGTTAAGTACTAAAATTGTCAAACCCATATGTGATTCGCAAGCAGTTGTGGAGAACGTTTTTAGGTGTGAACTTTAACAGTAGGCACTATTCTTCACTAATTACTTGAGAGTGATGAGGTATTGAAGGCAGTAAACCCTCTTACATTGGATGTGATCAAAGATGAGGACAGCGAAAAAATGTTGTTGGGTTGAAGGCAAAGGGAAGGGGTGCTGTGAGAGCCTGAGAAGGTGGCAATGGGTTGGGGTGGGTGGAAGGGTAAAGGTAAAAAATAAAAATAAAAAACGCTATTGAAGGTCACATGCACCTCATGTGACCAAGTAACCGGTTTCTATAGGTTAACGTAGGTCACTCGTGTATTTGTGGCGGACCTCCACCATAGTTGGGATTATACAGGAATAACTCTTAGTTAGGATTATTCTCGGCGGAACGACAATAGTTTGAATTATTCTAGTCAATTTTTCCTATCTCTCTACGTTTATTGTAAGAAACCAAGCTAAAGAAAATTAGTATAAAAATGAGTTTTCTCAAAGAAATATGTTTTATGGAAAATCATTTTCATTAAAAATGGTTTCAATAACCCAACCGCAAGTCTTTATACGTACAATGGTTTTTCAACAATGTTTATTTAAATATGGCACAAGGAGCTTCCTCATGTCAAGCCGATCGGGTCAAAGGTTTGGCCAAGGAAGGCACAACACATTAGGTCGTGTTATTGTTGTGTCGGGCCGGCCATAATCAAAACTAAGGCACGTGTATGGCAAAGCCCACTACACGGGCCCGTCATGCCTCATTGTGTTGCCCCTCCGTGCCTAGACTTCAAAAAGTGATTTCACCAGGTTTTTTCATGGTTAGTTTGTGTCTCTTGTTGGATTGTATGTTAGCTTTCAGCAATACAACTCGTGCATGACCCATGGCCATGGCTCGACAAACGCAAATTTGTGTCATATTATACATGCCTTGTATTTGCCTCGTACCCGTGATTTTTTTTAAAAGATAAGAAAAAGATGGTGACGGTATCAGGAGCCCCTCCACACGAGGGGTTCTCCTAATGCATCAACCATAATAATAGGAAAAAGTTTGGAGTGTTGGAACACAATGACCTAGAGACTACTTATAGGTGGCCGACGTTGGCGATCCAATCTGCTTCTCGGTCTTGATTCTCTAAAGATGAGATGAATTTCCCAAAGTTAAATGTCATGTAGTCTGTGTTGAATCTCTTCTAGGACGTTCGCAATTTGCCACTAGGGTTGCCATATGTATTTTTGTGTTGATGACTAGTAAATTGCCGCCCTCTATGATGACCTGGATCGAAGTTGAGTTTGGAGACTCCCATAGGGGGGGAGACCAGCGAACCAGGACGTGGTTGGGGTTAGGGTTTGAAGGAGGAGGGGGATGGGGTCCCCTTTTCAGGGGAATTTGTTATGAGAAGATAGTCCATATTAGTTTTATATATAGTTCCATTCTTCGTAGGCTAAGCTGGCATTGAGTAGTACTTTGTGTGCATCAAATTGAGCTTTGTCAAAAATCGTGGAATTTCTCTCCTTCCATAGTTACCACATAAGGAAGACATAGAGGTTAATTTGGCCTCCTTTAGATCTTAGAAGGGAAAGGGTGTGTTGCACATGGTTAGGAGGTTTAGCTGATTTCAATCATTATTTGGTTTTGGGGAGTTGTAAGTGTTGGCGTGTTTTTTGACAACCTGAGAACATATGTTCAATAGTTTATTTTTGAGATTTACAGATGGGGAACTCATGATTAGGAAAATGTTTCGGTGTTTGAGGATAACTCTTACTCCTAGGCTGTTATGGAGAATTTGCCAAATATTTGGTAAGTTTGGGTGAAATATCAATTATCCAATGAAAAGGCCATTTAGCTAGGTTAGGGGCGATTCCATAGGCCCTCTAGGTTATTTATTTGATGGTGAAGGAGTCACGGGGAGGTGCTTTGCAATTTGGGGTGGTCCCAATTATGATCCATATTGATGAACTCGGCCACATTCTGGTCCAAATCAGTTGTTAATGATGTAATATTTAACATTTCTCTTAAGTTAGAGTGATCTACCCAGTTGTCCAATAACCAAAAGAAGGGTTATTCTCGTTATTACCTATTTTACATCTAATTCCCTTCCTAAATATTTCTCTTTGATATAAAATTTTCCTCTAGATGAAGGAGTCACTTTGTTTTGGTGAGCATTCGAAGAAAGACTTTTTAGTGCTAATTAAAGATAGTAAGTTGGAGAGAAAAACAATATGGCTTTAAAATCTTCGAAGATATGGAAGAAGAAAGGGTTAGTTCCATGCTAGTGTTGTGTTTTTTTAAGTAGTTGAATGGAAGATATATGGTACTCTTATGTTAAGAAGTTTTGCTTGAACATAAAGTAGAAAGAAAGAAAAAAAGAGTCATAAAGGATGGCCACGTGAAGGAATGTAGTGTTTGGCGTTGAATAATGTACTACCACGCATCACTAATGTTGAGTTTCTCCCTTAATAGAGATATGAGAGGATATTTGGTTATCCATGAGGGATTGGCAATGGTTGGAAACTCTTAGTAGATGAACTACAGGGTGCCAAAAAGGTTCCAGACATAAAGTTTATTCTCTTTATAAAAATAGTTCCAAATAAGAAAAGAAGAAGAAACGTGAATGGAGAAGGAGAATATTATAGACACCATAACATATCAGTGTCGGCAAAGGAATTTGATGGTGTAGCCACGGAGAACAGAAGTGAGAAAAAAGAAAATGGATTTATGCTCTAGCACTATAATAAAATTATGAGGGAAGAATGATTGGAAAGCTTAAGTATTTCATTAACAATAGAAAGGTACATCTTAGAAGTCTAGTAAATCTATTCATCAGTTGTATGAAGCAAATTACAAGACATATATTCGAAAATTATAAAGTACACCTTGGAGTACCTAGTTTTAGGTACTCCCGGTGGCAATTGTTGTAAATACAGGAATCAACAGGGATACGGAGGTAAATCCACCACCACTTTCTCCTTTTTTGCTCCGTTCATCAATGTCGATCTACTCACCCAACTCTGCATTTCATCGTCTTTGCCAAACCAACCAAATCTGAATTCTTTTGTTAAACAAAAACCAAATCAGAGATAAACATTGAAGAAGCTTATGTTTCGATTCGGCATCACATCCAGTTTCATTAATTTTGATGAAGAAGCTTCGATTCAGTTCGGCATCGTCACTTCTGCCTGCATAATTGCATGTTTTTGAAAATTAGGCTCTGGTATAAGCCTAAATGCAATGAAGGTCAAATTTCGGATTTTAGAGGTGTATTGTCTTCATTGTTTTACCATTCCAAATGCAAGTAAGTTAGATTTTAGGATTTAGAGATATTGTTGTCTTCATCCGTAAACACATATCCCATTTGTGAAGGTCAAACTCAAGGATTTTAAGTTGTTGTCTTCATCCTCTCAATATTTTTCATTATTAGCTGAATTCCAGTTATTGAATTGCTATTATGTGTTTTTACTATTCTTAAACCCTAGCTTTTTCTGCTCATTTTAATGGTGTTGAATCTAGTTAGTTTACTCTATATTCAACTCAGCAGCATCGTTTAACGTCAAAACTCATTTTAGTAATTATATACTTTTCTACTTCAATGACATATATTGTTACTGAAATTGTTCATACTCATTTGGAAAATTCCCTTTAAATTAAGTCATACTCATTTTAAAAAGTCATACTCAATTTAAAAAGTCATACTCATTTAGCTAAGTCATACTCAATTGGAAAACTCATACTCGTTTGGAAAATTCTCATTAATCTAACGCATACTCATTTGGTTAAGTCATACTCATTTGGAAAACTCATATTCATTTTAGAAATTTCTCTTAAAGCTAACTCATAGTCATTTGGCTAAGTCATACTCATATGGAAAACTCATAGATTCATACTCATTTGACTTCATACTCATTTAGGTAATTCGTACTCATTTAGAATATTCATACTCATTTGGCTTCGTACTCATTTTGAATATTCATACTCATTTGGCTTCGTACTCATTTTGAATATTCATACTCCTTTGGCTTCGTACTCATTTTGAATATTCATACTCATTTTGCTTCGTACTCATTTTAAATATTCATACTCATTTGCTTCATACTCATTTTGAATATTCATACTCATTTTGCTTTGTACTCATTTTGATCAACTCATACTCATTTTGCTTCGTACGCATTTTGACCAACTCATACTCATTTGGTGTACGTAGAGGTACGTACACCAAGGTGTACCTTTTACCTACTATAATAAGCTCCAATTAAAAATGATTACAAGCAACATAAGCAATGGTCACGGAGGAAATCTTGTTATAATATTACACAATAAATATACAATGTATAATATTTATCTGACTTAGGACGATATTGCCCCATGTGTTAATAACTTAATATGTAATATATCCTCAATATTTTCCATGTTGGTTGTCTTATTGTGCTAACCAACGTGGCCTAATGTCAATTTTAGGTATCTCTATGATTTTTTCCTAAAATGCATATTTAAGGAAGAGGATTGATAAACATCCAACAATTATATGTTTCAAAACCTCTAACAGGGACACGTTGGTCATTTCACAGATTAAATGAGCGGTAAAATGATTATTTCTCATATTAAATAAGGGCAAAATAATCATTTAACATGTAAAAGGAGAGGCAATATAGTGACCTATATGAAAACACCCCTCATTCAACATGATATATACATGAAATTATCCAACACATTGTAATATAGTAGTGTCTAAAAGATAGTGCGTTTTTGGAGCTCTCAGAAGCACGAAGCGTTGTGCTCCGGGATGACGTCGCCATCTTCGGCCCTGACGTCATCCGCGGTACAGCAGCAATGAAGTCCCAAAACTTTAAACCCTAACAGCACTACAAAGAACATATAGTGAACATTGGAAGATCAAAAAATGAAAATAACATTTAATTGAAACGAAAGAACACAAAAACGAAATTTCAAAAGCACAACATACTTTTATTAAAAAAACAAATACAAAACTTCAAACAACAATATACTTTTGTGTTAAGAACAAGATAGGAAATTTCAAAGAACATACAAAAAAAGAACAAAATACGATATTTCAAAGATCAAAATTATTTTTTTACAAAGAACAAAATACAAAATTTCAAAAAACTTATACCCTGATCCCTCCGTCCCGTATTACTTGATACACTTCCCATATTCGTCCGTCCCATATTACTTGATACACTTCTAAAAATGGCATGGTCCTACTTTTGCATTCTCTTTCTTTTTGCCTTTTATTTTACTTTTGCAATACCTCCATGGCCCACATTTGTCCCACATTGTACTTTATGGACTTAAATAATACCAACAACTAACTACTCACAATAAAATAAAAAAGTCAAATAGCACTCCTAAAACTTTGTGCCGGTCAAACTGTATCAAGTAATATGGGACGGAGGAAGTACTTACTAAAATAATTTTAAAACTATTAATTTTAAAAGAACATTTCCTTGAAACATAATGAAAAAAATACGAATTTTCAAAAAACAAGATGTTTTTTTACATCAAAAGAACACTAAACATATTTAGAGGAATATTAAAAAGTAAAAAATTGGTGTTAATCATCAAGAACAAACAAGAATAACCAAAAGAACATAACAAGTATTTTAAAAGAACAAAACGAATGACCTGGAAGAGGATTAAAACCAGATCTGCCAGAACATCATCAAAAAGTTTGAAGAACATCAGGTCCAAGTTGCTCATCGACGACGTTGCCGGCGTGATTGGAGATCGCCTGAAGTTTTAGGGAAGGAGGAGAAGGAGGAGAGAGTGTGGTGGAGCGTTGGAGCTTTTCGGTTGGGTGTCGATGAAAATTTTCAGAAGTATTGTGGAAGGAGGAAATAAGGAGAGAAAGAGAGGGGTGTTGATGGCGGGAGGCGGAGCGTCGCCAGAGCTAGGGTTAAGAGGCAACAAGCTGGGGTAGCGGGGGTGATGTCATCCCGGAGCACAGAAAAAATTTCATCTAAAAGATGTAAAATAAGATATATTCATAGTAATATAGTGTCCAAATTAAAGTAAGAGTGTTAGATGTTTGGAAACATCTAACTGTTATACGTTTATCATTTCTCGTTAGGAAATGGTTGACAAGATTGTCTAGTTTGTCTTAGGTTATGTTGGGTTGGGAGTTTGAGGAAGTTAAATTACTTTCACATTTTGCTCATTTTGGTTTACAAATTGGTGAAAATATCTAAATATTTTGGTTTAGTGATTACCTTTCCTCCTTATCCAAGTTGTTTTATATTATCATGCAGGCTCGAGAAAAGCAGTGCTTCAACACATATTGTTCAGGCTTTGTTTTGATGAGAACAGATTTACCAGTGGACATTGTTTTAGACTATTCTATCCCTGGTGGACGAACATATGTTTATTCCTTCTATATTGTCCAGGTAAAAACATGATTATGTTATTATGTTATGTGATTGCAACATATACTCTGCATTGACATGTGCAAAAGAAGAAAAAAGACTAGTTTCAAAAACGTTTTACAGTTGATCTAAAGTATCTATCGTATGCACTTTTATACGCTATGGTGGTTGTGGTGTCAATTGATCCCTTTTAAATTTGAACTTTCAAAAATAAAAGCATGAGACTGTGTCAAAATTTCTTATAAAAATTGACCATTGTACCCAATTTAGATTAAAAGTTCGTAACTGTATATATAGCTCTAAAATAATTTGACCGCTCTTTCTATTCTAAAGGTCATCACGACTCTTTTTTGGACTTGTTTCATAGCATTTCAATTCAATACAATATTTCTATATAGGTATTTCAATTAAGTCTATTTTTTTAATCAATTCAGTCCTAAATAATATGATCTACTTAACTTTTGGTGTTTTGACCTAAAATTACTCGAAACCTTTATTAGGATACAACATTTGGCAACTGGTGGCTTTTGGAGGGACAAGATCATATTCGCGTGGGATTTTGGCCAAAACAAATATTTTCTGGTTTAAGTACAGCTGCTTCTTACGTAGCTTGTGGTGGAGGAGCGTATAGTGGACCACGTCAACTGACTCCAGCTATGGGAAGTGGTTTCTATCCTATTGGGAACCCTAAATTTGATGCATTTTGTGCTAATTACTGTGTTCTAAATGATAAATTTGAGTACGTGATTGCTAAAACAGAAAAATACTCGGACAATGATGGATATCAGGTTGTAGATGATGGAATTAAAGGGTCATTAGGGCACCTAGTTTATTATGGTGGTCCTGGTGGTCGTAAATCAAACTTGTAAACTCTAATGTGCTCATAATCATTCGAATAAATGAGTGTTCAATTGTTCATAATCCTTAGAGTTTGTTGTATCATGGTACCTAGAATAATGGCCTTTAATCGAACTAAATATAAACATGAATCACATATGATAGAAGGTCCCCTACAATATCTTTGTAACTCTTTCACCAATGAAAAAATAAATAACAACATTGCCAAGGAATTATATATCGGAAGAAAATTTTAATCTTATATGTATTTTATTTACGTAGTTTGATTTTCAAGCTTTGTCAACATATAAAATTTTCTATTCAATATTCTTCACCCAATATCAACTACAATATTATCCTATACAAAATTGGGAAAAAAAACACAAATATAAGAGACCATCTCTTTATAAAGTTCTAATCAATCACATAGTCACCTTGATAAACTTTTCCCTCTCTTTATGCTTCTGCTTCCAGAAGAGGAATGGTAATTTTGATATTCAACTGAAATTATATATTTAAAAGCCAAAATATGCTATTACACTTCTACCCTTTAATATAGATTATAATTAGGAAAGAATGGAAAAAATAATAAATAAGAGAGAGCACAAATGTTTTCTTTTTTTTGAATAAGATACAAGAAAAGTTTAGGAGACCCGTCTCTCAAGGGTAGTTTAGTGTTGACTGATCTTATTTGCTTGACTTCAAAAAATCAAAATGATTTGGTTCGGCCAGACATGAATCTCTAGGAGCAAATGCATAAATCCCTGTAATTAATTGACAAAATTTGCTTTCTTTCCCTCCCTCCTAAATAAAGTAGCCAACAACATCTCTGCTTTATCCTTACTGCATAATTGTTATGCTTATTTGTCCCCTGTATTCTATCCCTGTTGTTTTCCACCTAATATCCCTTTGTAGTATGAAGAAGCTGATAGATTTATTGGCGGTTTATAATATCACCTTTTTCGATCAATAAAACAAAATTGTTAGAAATCTAAGATTATCATTTAGAAGGAAATATGTTTATACAGTTGTCTCTTAAATCCGATCTTTTGGTTCGTTTGATGCTTGGATCTCCACATGTACTTGCAATTATATGTCCAAAGTTATTTCTAAATTGTAATACTCACGCAAGGAATCCTAATAGTTGCAAAGATGTTATATTTTGTCTTTTTACCACAAAACAAATAAGCTCGATGAATCTTGAACCTTCAACATTATATGATAATTTATACACATACAACAAAGAAACACTTGCTTGCAAGAAGATATAAGGATAAATTATATGATAGGATGAAGATTCATAAAGAGTTGTGCCACCCCATTCACCCACACCACAAGTTAAATCTAGAATACACAAAGATCTCTTTCAACTGTATTGGATGCAAGGAAGCCGACATTGGCTTCAAATACACATGCCATGATGATGAAGTTAGTGAATTCATCCTTCACAAGGCATGTGCGCTAGCCCCTACAAACCTAAACCACCCATTTTACAAGAAATGTCTTTTCCAACCTCACAACATTCCTCCTGGACCAATCTTAAGGCTATGCGATGCATGCCATAACGAGGTTCAAGGGTTCATATACCCTTGTAAGAGGTGCGGATTCAATTTTCACCCTTGCTGTGTGAATTTACCACAAGTGTTGAATGATGGGGAACATGATCTTACTTGCATATCAAGTTATCGAGGTCGTGTCATTGTTGTGGTAGGAAAGGGAAAGGTTGGGCTTACGTTTTTGGGTGCAAGATGTATAATCTCCATGTATTACGCGTCAAACATGCTTTTGAAAAGCCGGGGGCTAAGTACTTAAATTTGGACGAGAGCAAGGTAAGGGAATTAGAGACAAGTATACCTAGCTAGTCTTGAGGGAAGTTTGACAAGAAATCATAAATCAAGAGGAAACTTGAGCAAGTGTTGTGATTTTGCTGGAAATGCTGTTTATATCATTGTATCTGCAATATTGAGTGATCTTATAGCTCTCATTGATGGGGTTGTTGGTGGACTCGAGTATTCGTTAAAATTATTAAGGAAACCTGTTGTTGAGAAATCAAGATAAACATTGAATTAATGTATATGATGTGCATGTGTGATGTGTTTAGGTGTTAGCTTTGTATATATATATATCGGAAACATCTGAGTCAGAGGTACTGATGTTTTTAATCCTAGTGTTGCATACTTGCATGAAATGTAATGTCCAATATCTTTATGAAAGGAGTATAGTGTATCTTCCATTAATACTCTTGTATTTATAGGAACACATTTTAAGCAATTTATGTTTTATTTTATTTTATATTTTAATTTTTACGGTGGATTTTTCGAAGATGAAAGATGTTATAGACAACATATAAGCTATGATGTGGAAAATTATTTTGCTGTATCACTTTAAACTATTTTGGATTAAGGCTGAATATATATTGTGACTTGTAAATAGGAATTTCTTTCTCACATGAAATAATAGAATTTTGGAAACTGATCATTTCCTAGAATTAGGTGAAGAGCATGTCATGCTTAATATATACAAGTACTTGAAATATATGTTTATTTATAGGTGCAAAACCTCGCCAAAGAAAATTACTCCCTTGATTTTAGACATACTATAACAATGGCGAGAATTTAGGAGATATATTAGAGCAAGAAGCTAATAATTCCATACACTTTATCTAAATATATCTATAATTTAATCAATATTTAATCAAAGTGTTTATTATATTCTTCCATGATCCTTTAGTTTAATAAAAGAGTAACAAAACTTTTTCATTAAGCTCCAAAATGAAACAAATTATGCATAATAACAATGTCATAGTCTTCTTGATACTACTTATTATTGCATCAACATATGGAATTAATACATGTGAGGCAAGAACTCATGTTGGCATTATAAATGAATTGAAGGGGAAACAAGATCTTCAGGTTCATTGCAAATCAAAGGATGATGATTTGGGAGTACACGTGATCCCTTATACTGCAAAATATGAGTTTAGTTTCAATACAAATTTTTGGGGTACTACATTATATTTTTGTGGCTTTAAATGGGGTAATCAATTTCATTATTTCAACACCTTTAAGAGCTCAACGGATTATAGTTTTACACATTGTACGTGGAAGGTTTCAGAAAAAGGGCCTTGCAGGGTGGAAGACGATAAATGTTTCGGATGGAATAAAAATTGATTTATAAAACATTTTTGAATCAAGACGAATAATGATTTTTTATTTCGAAAGTAGAAGAATGATCATGCATTGATCTTATAATTGTACATTTTTTAGTTGGTACTCCCTCCGTTTCCAAAAGTTTTGACTTTGCACGTTTGCCAAAGACTTTATTATACAATTAGTATCTTTAATTTTACATTTGTAAAAATTCTAATGATTGAAATTTGCGGACAAGCAACATCACCTATCATTTTTACACGGAGTATATTATTATCATTACCTATATTATCTATGCTTATCATGAATTCTAACATTGCAGTATTTTAAAAGAATGTGTTCAAAATCTTGGATTATATTTTCGGTAAAAATGCTAAAATTTGTTAATTTCATTAATCGAATTAAAAAGCACTGGACTTGCATCTTAGTATATTACATTAATAATTGAATATCAAACACAAACTTTAAAGATCTATGTCGTGCGTTGCACGGGTCCAAAAACTAGTTACTCTATTATTACAAGAGACGATATATATAATATATTATATTATATGTAGAGAGAGATTCAGGTTCTACTAATAATCTATACTTCGCATAAAACTAAAAACTGACAGTCCTGGTAGGAAAAAGGGGTATATATAAGATTTACAGGGGTACATATTACGATTTAAGTGTATGCGTGCTTCTAACATCAAAGTTGTGCTGCTAATATCAAAGTTATCATTATTTACAAAAATGACATTAATGGTTGCATGCGTACCCCTTTATGAGTCTTACGTACCCCCTTTACTTGGCTTTCACGGTTTACATGTTAACAACACACAATTGATGTTAGAAGCACGTGTACCCTTAAATCGTAATATGTACCCTTCTAAGTCTTATATGTACTCCTTTTTTCTCCTTCAGGATTGTTAGTTTTCAGTTTTCAGCAAAGTATAGGTTTTTAGCAGAACCTGACTCTCTCTATATATATATATATATATGTACGATTAATACCTTTACAAGACTCATGACTCATGTGAATTAAATGAAGGATGTTGTTTCATGTTGTTATCCATGAGTTACATGCTTATATGATTTATGATAAATATGTTTAGTATTTCCATGATAGACTTATGACCTATAATTTCTACCTCTGTGACTTATTAAAAGTAATCTTAAGTCTGAGTCCATGTCCAATGTGATGCATGAAACGATGTTGTGCAATAACGATTACTACGAAATGATTAAGAATTTGTTAAGCAAGTTAAGTGTCTAAGAACACGTTAATAAAGTTATGAAACAGGATAAGCGAAATTATGTGAATTACGGAATCTTAATAAGTGTCATATGAGTGTGTGAATGGATTAAGTATGTTGTTTTATGAATCATGGGATGGTGTTATGCTTTATGAATGACGGTAACTATGAATGCTTTCTGAACCAAGGTCATTACGAATGATTTCAAAGGTTTAACATACGCTTTATGAAAGCTTATGAATATAGACGTTGTTTATGATATGATTCTACTACCTATATAAAGGTAAATCTGAGTTGAATGACTTAAGTATACTGATTATCACTGATGGATATTAAAAGTTATGAAATATGATAAGTTCAAGGGAAAGAACTGGTCTGCTATACTGTATTGTTATTGATGGTCGTCCACGCACCTTACCGTTTATGGGGGCACTGGCCCATTACTGGTGTAGGGTAATGCTCGGGCACATGGCCCTTGCGCACTGGCGCATACACAATCTGCTGGGAGACGTCCCAGAACTAACTGACTGACTGAGCAACTAGTATAAAACTGAGAAAAAAGATTGATGGATCATATTAATACTGATATGGTGCTAAGTTTTATAAATGAATGAGTTCAAATGAATTTGGGATATTAAAGATAGAAACCTACGGTATTTCCAAGAGTATTAATGAAAACTTGTTGAGTTTCAATTTGTTGTGTTTAAGTTTATTAAAGTCTTAAATTTTAACGTGATGGATTTACTCAATGTTCATTACATACTGTTCATGACACGTGCTTGTACCTAAAGTAATTAACGTGATTATGAGATGCATGATGTCAATCTCTTACATCACTACTACAAACTATCACTTAGGCCACACTTAAAATTGTGGCAGAAGTGCAACATTTTCGTGGCGCTACCATTTAGCCACGGAAATTCAAGCTAGGGACTATCGTGGCGTGAGCGTGGCTAGAATTTTTCCACAGGAAAAATGAAGAATGTGGCCAAACATCATATTTAGCAACGAGAAAATCTGTAGCTAATAATATCATATCACCACAACTTTTCTCGTGGTGCAATAAAAATACCCGTGGCAAGTAACCTTATTAGCCACAACTGCAGTCGAGACCAACATTATCCCAAAACTAGTATTGATATACTCATGGCGAGCAATAATATAACTATGATAAGAGCATTGTTTGTTTCAATGTTGCTTTTTATGAAACTACAATTTGTATCAAAATAAATTTATAACTCAACACTCGATCTCCAATTGTGAAATTTAATAAAAAACACAAAGTATGTACACGAAGTAAGTATATAAATAACACGTACAAAGGATTTGAACAATATCATGTATGTACACACTATAAAAATTAACTCATAAGGAAAAAAAAACTATAAACTTCGTCTTGTAACAAAGTAACTCATCTCTATTAGCACATATCTTACATCTCCCTCTTAAAGTCCTTTCAAATTTGATATTCCCTCAAAAATGGAAAAACAATTTGCATTATCATACATTGATTTTCAAAAATTCCAAAGAAAAAATCAAATCGTTGTCAATTTCATGTGAAGTACCTATCGTCTCTAGTAGAGAAAACACTTATCACAATGGACTTATAATATCATGTAGCATTACTCTTGGGGTTCTCCCCTCTTAAGCACCCAAAAAAATAATGAAAATAATAGCATGTAGCAAAGTATCCAATAGCCAGCTACTGCGAGACTATATAGCCAATGCTACTGATTAAAAAGTAGAAGAGGGCTAGATAAATGACCCGTTGTTGAAGACCCTTTTAGCAGTGGGGCTTCACACTAGAGCTTGATGTATAATTGAGTGCTTAATTTTTTTATTAAAATCACTTAGACTATTAGAGGCATACTTTAACTTAATGCAAGCTACAAAGGAGATTTTTATACCTTTTTTTTCAAAAAAAAAAAAGTCGGTAACAATAGAGAGTAGCGTATTAGCAATAGTTAAAGCTCAAAACTACCACCATCGATCCAATACGAACCATCACCATTAAAGGCTATTGCAAAGATCCACAATAATCTTTTCTTGTAATAGTTTAGTTAGGTGATAGTATTTTAGATTCTCAAACAGCTTGTGACTGAAACGCTAAAGCTACAGAAATTCAAATCTACTGAAACCCTACCTCAACGAAATTGATGATGCCATAATGGGTTATTTTTATTGTTGTTTTTGTGTCCTGGAAAGTTAAAACCTAGGTCACAATTTAACGGCTACATGAAAGGCACATTTCACTTTGATTTTAGCAACTCCAATTTTGCATCCCCATTCATGTGATATAACACAAAACAAAAGAATAAACAGTTAAACAACAAAATCATAAGCTAACAATACCTGCACGATCTCCTTCTTGTGAACTTCTCCCTTTGGAAGTGGGACATACTCCTCTGCCTCAAACTCGAATTCTGTGGCAAATACATCACTTCTCCCCAGCCTCTTAACCGCACCACTGTTCGCTTCAATATATATAACATCACCTCAGTCTTTTTTCACTTCTGATGAATAGACTTCGGACCCAACCATAGGGCAGAATGGAACCTGCAAGTAACATACGATCAATATAAATTCAAATGGTAAGACTGACCAACTTTCAGAAATTACTCTTATATGTCCTCTTTAGCCTGTAAGTTCATAATTAGGTTGAATTTCAACCATGAAACAACCATAGAAAAGAATAAAAGCAAAGCTCGACCAACCATTTTCTTTTGTCGTATCATATCAACTACATGCCCGACTGCTTCTCTAGCCTGTACCTGATCGACAAAACAACCAGCCAGTGGAACTGCACTTCCATTGGCCTATTTATAAAATATAATCATCATGTTATTCATTACATATTATTGATAATACCACAGCGGAAGCACAAGAAGTGTCAATTATTCCTACGAAGATGAGATGGAGAGCGGTAAGAATCACTGTCCCTGACATACTCGTACAGGTTCCTTAAAAGTATGGTAATTGTATAGCCAACTAACAGAGACACAAGCTTAACCAAATCTCACATAAGCATTAAAGATGCTAACTTGTAGCTTCCAGACAGCTTAATGCACACAAACACTTACAATTTACAACCCCCCCCCCAAATGCACCTTAAATTTGGTTATATACCCCTTTTTTCTTCAGCTATTACAGCTATGAGGTAAGATGAACGGTTGAACGACAATGAAAGACATCATGAAATGAAGGGCATCAAAGATAACAGCAAAACCAAAACAAAGTTTAAAAGCAAGTCGCTAAAACTCAAAGCACAAACTGATATAAGTATGATGTAGAAAAGGGAAGAGCAAATGGTGATAGTAAATACATTGAGGCCAATGTGAGTATGAGTGGCAATAAACTATAATATGTTGAAAATTCGAAACATTGTCAAGCATGAAAACCTTTAATATATATGAGCCAAAATATTTAACACCTACCTTTATAATCCATTATTTATAATAATATCAACTGTTTATAATCCACTATACTATTTTCCGTAAACAATAAACATTACATATTATCTCCAATAACGACACCTACCTTTCACTTTCTTCAATATACTATTACCATTCCTACAATGTGCCGAAGAAAAAGGGCAATGCTTTAAGGGACAGAGAGGGTAATCACTAACCTTCTTTTATTTTTTGCAAGCCCTCGTATCATGATATTTGGCTCTTCTTCGATAACTATGTCAAGAAAAAGGCAACAAAAATGAATTATTGATGGTTTGTACAACGAAATGCTCAAGCAACCAAATGTAAATCTCTACTGCAAATTCCAAATCTCAATACATCTATAATTAACATTTGGATCAAGACCAAATGACTAATTCCACCCGTTTCTTTCAAACACCAAAAACAAGATTAGTAGTCTCATAAGCTCCCAATAAGGGTATGAGGTTCAAGGAAAGACAAAAAGGGCCCAAGATCATCTAATTGTATATATAACTCATCTCCAATGACATAAACCACAACATTCTTTCCTCTTCCAGCAAAGACAAAAGGGATGATATGCACCTAACACAAACAAAAGGGCAACAACTGCATAAAAATTGTTCTTCCCTTGTCTACAAGGGGACACAACCTGCTAAACTTAAGACCAAAATTCAATATCCATCTTAACCCATGTAAACCTTTTATTCACCTTCGACATAGAGAGTCTAACACTTTGTTTGGATAGCAAAGAAGGAGAGAAAGGAAGGGGAGGGAGAGAGGAGAAGGGGAGGGAAGACAAATGGAGGGGAAAGCTGTGGTCCATTTTCCCTCTGAATCTTTCCATTCTTGGAGGGATTATGCTTATTAAAGAAGGAGGGAAATGGATCCCTCCCTCTCCCTCCCCTTCCCTCCTCCAATCATTTATCCAAACAAGTGAAATTGCCCCCCTCCCTTTCTCTTATCTTCTCTTCCTTTCCTTCCATTTCTTCCCATCCAAACAATGTGTAAGCGTTATTGTTAACTTTGGAGAACAAATATATAATGATAAAAAAAGGACATGGGGATAGTACCAAGTATCAACACTCACAAGACAACAAATTTTGAGCAAACCAAGCAAGACACCAACAAACCAACTTTAATTGAATTGTTTCCAGACTTTATTTTATGTTGGATAGAGCGATGCTAAGTTAATTTGGTTTTACATTCACAGTATGGGCACCAAAGTGATGTGAAAATTCACTTGAACACTACCACAAAATTACTTTATAGAAAGCATTCCTAGCTAACAGAGGATGAATAAAGAACAGGAACCAGACATGGATGTCTGAATTGATATCAATGCACCGAAGAACATGAGAGAGAAGTTAACTGAGTGCTTTAGAATGCAGAGCGTAGGGAACAAATAACACTACGTGATTGCATCGTGAATATTAGGGTTGGAGTTAGAGGTGGTAAACGAGTCGTGTCGTGTTAAGTTCGTGTCGGGTTCACGAGTTGGCGGGTTATCTTCCCCGAACCCTAACCCGGCCCGTTTACTTAAACGTGTCAAGATCCTTGACTCTAACCAGGCACGTTAATTAAACGTGTCGAGTTTGGGTTGACCCGTTTAACTGTTCATATATATTTGATGTTCTGTAATTCCTATAATTTTGGTTTACAACCTATTAAATTTCATGCAGTAGTCAAAATAACATCTAATAATGTATTAAAGTTATACTAAATAAAATAAATTCAAAAATAATTGAATGAAGGTAAGATGTAATAAGAAAAATGTTAAAAAATATATGTAGATAAATGGGTTGTTCGTGTCGTTTTCGTGTCAAATAGTTCGACCCTAACCTAACCCGTTTAATAAACGTGTCGTGTCGAGTCAACCCATTTGCTTAAACGTGTCAAAAGTCTTTACCCAAACCCGGTAATTTCGAGTCAAATTCGTGTCGGCTTGTCGTGTCGTGTCAATATTTACCACCTCTAGTTGGAGTTACAGTTTTGGAGATAGGAGTGAGGAGAGGAAATATTAATCGAGATCCAAAGTTAAAACGCGAAGGATATGGCGAAAATAAATTGCTCGTCAAAATTCAATTGCGCCCATTAGCGAGCCACGACATAAAACGTCGCTACAGTCGTGGCAGAGACAATTTTGCCACGAAAAAGTTGTTTTGTGGCCAAATTCGAATGACTAAATACCTTTATTTCTTTGCATTATGATTCTTCGTGGCAAGAGACATTTTTGCCACAATTTTAAAATTTATGTGGCATAATATATGGCGTAAGTGAACTTTTGTAGTATTGCATAGTTTAGCTTCCAAGTTCTAATAGTCTACGTATGTTCTTATGAAGTATAAAAGTGCCCATTAACATGATTACATGTATCGTATAACATACAAGAAAGTAATATGTGTCAAGTATGATTTATATGTCAAATATGATTATTGCCTTATTTCATTACATGTTAAGTATGTGTATGCTTTATCTCCTAGAAATATGTGCCTGTAAGTGCAAAAATGTTTTATTGATTCTCAATTTTTCGTCTGAACGATCCTTAGGTTATGAAAGAAGGATCGGGATGGATCCGTGAAAAGA
The DNA here is from genome assembly GCA_947645195.1 of Patellifolia procumbens. Taxonomy (NCBI): domain Eukaryota; kingdom Viridiplantae; phylum Streptophyta; class Magnoliopsida; order Caryophyllales; family Amaranthaceae; genus Patellifolia; species Patellifolia procumbens. Next base: position 14,610 of record CANSGD010000170.1, on the reverse strand, counting down.
AAGTGTTTGGGATGAATTTCAAGAAATGAGATGAACCAAGTATTTAGGGTCTTAGTTGTAATTATAAGATAGTGAATTTTGTAAAAATATTATATTATTGGTGGGCCATACGCTCAGGTTTAAGGAATCGCTTCCGCCAATCATGTGATTAGTTATGGTTAATGATGATTAATTAAAGCACCAGTTTTCGGGGCGTTACACCATGCTACTAAATAACCCTACAAAATCAACCCAGTTTTATAAACATGTGTTTCAATTTAGGTACACCTACAGGCTACAGTCACATAATCACAATTCCACAATGAAAAAAAGCTCTGAATATAAGAAACTAGATTTATGCCCTGGATTTGTATGAATAGTTGTAGCGTTAAGAGTTAAGTATCATTCTGACACACTTGCATTTTAATTGCTCATGCACGAATTACTAATATTTATGGCTACTGGGATCATGTGCTTAATCAGCATGGTAAATGTTTACGCTACCAATGTATATACTTTTGGAGAGATAAAATCGTATCTTTTTTCATTTCCTTATTTGATAATATCATTTGTTCAATAATAATTTACCCATTGGCATTGAGTATGTTAAATTTTAGGCATTAGTTGGTTTTAATCATCATATGTTATTTATATAAAGAGGTAAATATGACGGGATATAATATGATATAATAATCACGGAAGAGAGAGTATGAAACCCTAATTGTTAGAATGAGAAGGAATAAATAGTATACTATTGCCACAATTAAGTGTATTACTTGACTAGTGAATATATGTAATAAAAGTATGCAAGCTCTTATATAATAGACAAAATATGTGTATATTCTTTTACAAAAATATTTATATAACATAATATTAACATTGAGATATGCCTTGAATTATCTGGCGCTAAGCACGAGGTTTTTTTGAAGTTTCGGTGTATGCGTGCGGTTTAGTAAAACATTTATGTTTTGGGTTCGTGAATAGGTTCATTCGATCTAGGTTAATTAGAGGGGTAATTTATAAAACCTATATTAACCTTTGCCCCCATAATTTGTAATATTGTACTTCATTCTCCTTAAGATACTATAAATTGTTTCCCTTTTCCATGTGGACATAGCTCACACATAGTTAGTGAACTGCATTAAATCTTTTTATTTTTCTTCTCCAATTCTTTTACATAAAAATTAATGAAAAAGATTGTGATATATCTTATTTTCATATTCAAAATATCACATAACTTTTATTAATCTTTATCTTTTCGATTATTGATCTTTTTAAATAATTATTAACCGCCAAATAGTTTATCTATTAATGGGTACCCCTGCGTAATAATAAGTAAAATATGTCAAAATGTTTTTTTAAAAGTATACTTTGATCTGAGTCCAAAGGTATAAAAATTATAATGACTAATTCATAAATTATAATGATTCTTTTAGTATATTCAGACTCAAACTTTATCTTTTATTTATGCAAAAGTCTAATTTATCTTTTCAATACTCGAACTTTATCTTTTACTCCATCCGTCTCAGAAAGCTCTATACATTTTCCTTTTTCATCCGTCCCAGAAAGGTTTATACACTCCTATTTTTGGACATGACACACTACTATTTTATTCATTGACTTTTCAACCATGACCCACTACTCTATTATATACAAATAAAATAATATCCCACTAACTCCTATCATATCTACCTTTTTAATAAAATACAATTGATAACCAAACAACCACTTATAAACTAAAACTACGTGTTGGATCAAGTGTATAAAGTTGTATGGGGCGGAGGGAGTACTATTTATCCAAAGTTTGATTATCGTTTAAAACTCAAACTTTATATTTTATCTATCCAAAAGTCTAATTATCTTTTTGAAAATATAATATAAATAGGTTACCCAGTAATAGATAACCGTACGTAATAATATATTTTGATCTGAGTTCAAAGGTATAAAAATTTTAATTTTTTGAGTTGTATAACTAAAGTTACGATTAATTCATAAATTATAACGAATCTTGTAAAAACTTTATCTTTTATACATGCAAAAGTGTAACTATCTTTTTAAAACTCAAACTTTAACTTTTACTATTCATCCAAAAGTCTGATTATCTTTTTGAAAGTCAAACTTTATCTTTTATCTATCCAAAAGTCTAATTATATTTTTAATAATATAATACTAAAATTATATTTCGTGACATGGTGCGCTGAATATAATAAGAAAAGTATTTCAAAATGGATCTTATTTTGAAGTATATTTTGATCTGAGTCTAAAGGTATAAAAATTATAATATTTTGAGTTGTATAACTAAAGTTTCGATCAATTCATAAATTATAATAATTCTTGTAGTTTATTGACGATCAAACATTATCTTTTATTTATCCAAAAGTCTGATTATCTTTTTAAAGCTCAAACTTTATCTTTTACTATTTATCAAAAGTCCGATTAAAAATCAAATATTATCTTTTATTTATCCAAAAGTATAATTATCTTTTTAAAAATATAATACAAAAAAATACTTTGTGACGTGGCAATGCGCGCCGAATGCTCCCGAAAAAATTTTCTTTTATCTATATATATATATATATATATATATATGATGAGGAAGTTACAATCAATCTTCGAGTAGAACAAATATGAGACTAAATCAAATGAACATACTCAAAAAGAAATATGAAAGACTATTGAGATAACAGAGAAAACTAGTATGATATTATGAGAATAATATCATGTATAATATTATCGTGATATTATGAGTCTAGTATTACCATGCTAAATTTAGGCCATGAATCACATCTTCTCATTAATCACAAAGTTTGTATTTATACAAGATTAGTTAGAACTCCTAATCTTTCTCTATCTCTAGATATAATTCTATCATTAATATTAGATATACTTCTATCTACACATAATTTTATCAAGATAATTATCACTAATTATCTTTAACACAATTCTATCTACTAATACTACTCCTAGTATCACGATAATATCACACAAGATATTATTCTCATAATATCATAGTAATTTTCTCTATTATCTCAATACCCTCCCCTCAAGTCGGAGGTGTAAAATTTTGAACATCCGACTTGGACAATAAATTAAAATTAAAAAAAATCTGACTACTTGAACTCATCTTCATCACTTTACGTCATCCCTACACAATCATCAATTTATCAGTGCCTTCTTCTTCTGTATGATCATCTTTCGTGTAAATAGCATTTACTTTCTTCAATTCATCATATGGTGAAATAGCATTCCCTTTTTCTTTTCAATCATCCCTCACAAACTCTTGTAAAGGTTTTACTTTTCTCACCTGCACAAACTATTACGGAGGTTTGTGTTTATAGTTCAATCTCACATCTTACGATGTATCGTAATTTTTCTTTAATTAAATCTTCCACCTACAAACTCTTGAAGGTTAAAAGAAATATTCATATATCTCTCACATGAACTCTCATGATTTTTGTTTTCTTTATGGTTTTCTTCTCTCACATAAACTCTCGTGTTTTCGGTTTATTCTCTCCCCTCACAAACTCTCATGAGGTTTTGGTGTTTATGGCTAAATCTACTATTTCATGAACTCTCATTTTTAAGGTTTATGGTTCAAACTCTCCTCTCTCATAAGATCTCTCACAAAATAAAATTAGGTTGGACCTCTCTAAAACCTAGGATCTCAAAAATAAATTAGGTTGGATCTCTCTCAAACTACGGCCTCGTCCAACACCTCTGGTTCGGTCACCATGACAGTCTGCTTTACCACGGTGCCCGGTTCCACGACCACTGTGCATCACGCACCATAAGTCACGACAAAGAGAACTCTTCTTTGATCTTGTTTAACCGACACTGATTCGCAAGAACAGAGAAATAAACTATTTGTTGTCGCATACCACACACTCAATTGTTGGCAGAAGTATTCGTATGCTGCTGTTTTATTTATGTAAAATATCACTTGATGTCTGGACTAGCACTCGGAATATCATAAACAAGATTATATGTGGCTTGTAATTCTTTACAAAAGAAAAGGAATTATGAGTAGCACTCAAACTCTTGAGTTACACTTGATCTAGTATGGCTACTCCCTCTCATCTTTCAATCTCTTGAAGATTATTTGCAGATCAAAGAAACCAAAGATCTTTGGTAGACTCTCTCACTAAGAATGTAAGAAACAAAGCTACTGTAAATTTTGATAACTAAAGAAGCAGGCTTTGAACTCTCAAAGCTGCTGGGAACTCTCACAGGGAAAAAATTTATTTCTTGTTTTTGTCAAACGTGAACTCTCACAATTTCTCAGATTTTGTTTTCTCAACCTCGCTCTAATACCATCTTAATTATGCCATGAATCACATCTTCTCATTAATTACAAAGTTTGTATATATACAAGACTAGTTAGAACTCTAATCTTACTCTATCTCTATATATAATTCTATATGTTCGGGCCCATTCCAGTCATGGCCCACCTAACCGGTGAAATGACTAAAATAACCTTGGGGGTAAAATTACCATTTTACCCCTAAGGATCTTTCAGGCTAGAAAGTACAGGCTTTCAGTCAAGCCCACTAACAAAAGGCCTTCATGACATCATCACCTTCACCAGGTGACGTCACATTAGTACAACCTATAAATAGTACTTTCATCTGATCAGTTCGTACGTTTTTACACACATTCCAAAGCATTTACTTGTACTATTCTCTGACCTTCTAAGATCAGATCTGACTTAAGCATCGGAGAGACGATCCCGGGAACATCCCCGGGGTAGTTCACCGTGTTCAGTTTTGCAGTTACCCGAAATTCGAAGACATGAACTGTTACCGATTACTACCCTAGCTGGGTTTGGACTCCCCCGAACTATAATTTTCTACTGTGTTTCTTGTACCCGAAACAGTTGGCGCCGTCTGTGGGGACCATAACATAACAACTGCATTTTCGGAACACCATGATGCGAGGACAAGGCAACCAAGGTACTGCTGATCGAAAAACTACCTCTGAGGAATGCACAAACTACTCTGCTGAACCAAGGAGGTGCCATTGTGGAGGATGAGACCGACCTCCCTCCTGGTGGAAGCCAAACTGTAGAAGCCTTCGAGGGGCCTCCACCACTAGTCACTTACTCTGATTTACGACACGTGACTACTTTCATGCAACAACTCGTCTCAGTAATCAAGACTCAACAAACTACTCCCCCTGACCGAGGGATAGTCCTAGATCAGCTGCAGGCTGATCGAAGGGTAGAAAACCCAAAGCGTGCCCTAACCGAGCATGCAACTGCTGGTCCATCGAAGAGAGTACCTGCCACTTTGAAAGGGAAGTCTATCATGTCGCCAAATCATGACGACGCTCAACACATCATACAACAGAAACAGACGAGGAGCAAGAACTTTGATGCTCGGAAAATCATTGAGATAAGAAGAGAGCAGTCCCAGGTAGGGGACTCCGAAATATCCAACTGCTACACGAACCACCGGACAGTTTTGCCCCTTTGACTAACCGTCACACACGGAGAATTGAGGTCCCGTATCACGTCGAAGATCTCGAAGAAGTAGCTGAATCGGGTATTCAAGATGGTTCAGCAGTGGCACATAAATCACCTTTTATCCAACACATCATAGAGACCCCTAACCCGGGCAAAGTCAAGATCCCCATGATCAAGCATTATTCAGGAATCACTGATCCGGCTGACCACTTAGCAGCATACAAGGCACAAATGAGTGTGCAAACCTTTTGTGAAGCCACATGGTGCAGGTATTCCCCGACCACCCTCAAAGGGTTGGCCCTCAACTGGTTCACTAGCCTCCCTTATGGAATCATCACCTATCATCTCAGCCCCCGAGGCCCTATTCTCCGAAAGGCCACAAAAAAGACCCGTGTGCACTTGATGTCGATTTTTCAGCAATAAGGAGAAAGTACTGAGTTGTTACATCAAGAGATTCAATGAAGAGTCCCTCAAGGTATTCGAACTCCAAGATGGGGTTGCCGTTACGCCATGGATGAATGGCCTACATCCTGGAAGGTTCAAGTTCGAGCTCTCTATGAGAGAAACTCCTCACCTTAGCAGATGCGATGAGGCAGGCGCAAAAGTACATCCAGGCGTCAGACATCTACAAGAATATACATGATGAAGGAAGTAACAAACGGAAAGTTGAGCCAAGCCAAAAAGACATGGCAGAGAGACTGAAGAGACATCGACCTTCTGATGGAGGCCACGACCCTCGTTTCAACATCAATCGAAGGGAGATATACTTTGATTTGAAAGACAAGTCTGTTTTGCCTCGACCCACTCTCGTCAAGACATCGAATTATCAAAGAGACAAGAAGTTGTGGTGTGAATACCATAGTGAGTGTAGTCATACAACCAAGGATTGCAGAGAGATGAAAAAAGCCCTAGACAAGTTGCCTGACAAGGGAAAACTGAACATATATTTGAAAGAGCCTTAGGGTGATCGAAGAAGAGAGAAGGGAAAAGAAAAACAATGGAAGAGTGATGAAACTGAAGGCTACGTGGGGAGTCATAGCTGGAGGCTTCGCTTCAGGAGGCCTAACCGGCAATTCAAGGAAAACCACCTATACCGCCTGAAAAACGGTGAGATGATGAAGAAGCCGGACACCCCCACTGTGGTGTTCGGAGAGAGCTCGAAAGAAATACAAACCCCTCATGATGATCCTTTGGTCAGCGAACTTAAAGTTGGAAACCACAGGGTCGGTCGAGTCTTGATAGACAGCGGAAGATCAGGTGATATCATCACTTGGGAATGTCTAGAAAAACTGAAGTATGAAAAGAAAGACATCCAGGGCATCGACCAACCCTTGGTCGGATTTGGGAGGCCAATCCGTTCACCCCCTCGGAGTCATTAATCTTCTTAGCCGGTTTGGTGACAAATGGAAAGGACGGCGTTTTCCAATTAACTTCCTAGATGAGGCATTTGCCCACCAGCTGAGCTACTGCCCCTGAGTAGGGCGAGGTACCAGGATTAACCGTGTCCGGATTTGACAGCTCTTCATAATTCAAACCAGCTGCGTCCAGCTGGTTTTCCACATTGATAGGACTAGACGACCCTCCAGCTCCCAGTGTGACAGCCGGTGGCGGTAGGACCACCGGATCAGTAGGCCTTCTCCCTTTCTCGCCGGAAGGGATAGGTGCCTTACTGACAGACGAACTCGCCTGCCCAACCCTCTTTGCCGGAGCAAAGGACTTTGGTTTTTGTTTTATGAGGGGTGAAGCTTGTTCCCGTGAAGCAGATGGCCGCTTCTTCGATGAAGTCGGCTTGGCAATAGCCGCCCTTGCCGTCGGTCAATTCTTCTGCACAAAAACAATAACCAAGTCAGATCACTATCGAAAAACCGAAGATGGTCTCAATAAGGAAACCGGCCATAACAATCCTTTGTCCAGAAAAATCATCTAGAACCAACCAAAGGTTGTTCAATGAAGGAAGTCGTCTGTGGCCAGACGTTTTCCTTCAAGGAACCACCTTCGGTCAGAAACATGTCAAGGACGAAGATCTAAAATGGAGCAAAGGTCGTTCAACAAAAACCGTCAGTGGCCTGACGTTTTCCTTCAGGGAACCACCTTCGGTCATGATTTGGACGAAGTTCTAGACGAACACAAACCCAAGGATGATTTACAATGAAGTCCTTCTGTTTCCAGACGTCTTCCTTCACAAAGAAGCCTTGGTATTATGATTGAACAGACGGAGATGATTTAGAAAGAGCTCCGTAAAAAAAAACTTACCAGAGTTTTCTCTCGTTTCTTATGTGGAGCCTTAGAATGCTCCGCCCACAAGTCACCACCGAACTTACTCATGTTTACTTCCACCCTTTCCAAAGAGGCTGGAATTCTTTGTCTTGCCAGTTCTGCACACAAAAATTATTTGGTTAAGTTCAGAGTCTAAAACACATTGCAGGCAGTTGGGGCAAGACCAGGACATTACCTGGGTCTTCGCCCTCCTTCAGTCCAGCGGCAACAAAAAATATTTCATTGAAAAACATCTCTTTGAAGGGAATCCAACCAGTCGGTCCCTTTAAAGCTATCTTTTTCGGCTTTGGGCATCCTGCTCTCCCCACTGCCCAGGGTGAATGTACTCCCTGGCTGTAAACCTGAGCCACCACGGCGTCATCATACTTATTCTCTAATTCTAGTATTGGGGCACCTCGTCCAATATAGGTTACAGCTCGGTTGAGATATTTGTAGGGTTCGACTGTCTCTACGTCTAGGGCTTGGACAAACACAAACTCTGATTTCCAGTTGTGCATCTTTGACGGTTTCTCAAAAGCAGTCAAGAACCCGGCTCTATTACAGACGCTATACCAGGTCCCCCTCTATTGTTCTCTGAAGTTGAGAGACATAGTGTATGTGGGTGAAGGCATTAAGGGACATGACTAAGCCACACAACTCATAGGTGGCAATGAAAGTAAAATGTTCAGCCAAACATTGGGGGCCAGCTGATTGTGACCTATGCTATAGTGTGTAAGGATTTCATGGATGAAGGGGTGAAAGGGAAATCTTAGTTCAGCATCTAAGGCCAGCTTATATACAGCAAATTGGTTGGGCGCATCATGAAAAATTGTGTCCTTCTTTTTCGGAAGGACTAATCTGAAGCCAATCATGGGTGTTGGTCCTATAGAACTTCTAAGTTTACTACAAGAGGGGGGGTGAATTGTAGTAAAGACTATTGGGGACTATTTTTGCGGAATTAACAAGTTAAAATGAAATAAACAGAAGTTAAAACAACGAACACTAGAATTGCTTTTTAAACAAGATCTTATTCCTATTTTCTCTGGGAATAAATCTTGCCCTCTTTATTTATAATAGTAACTTACACCCTATTATAAACAGCAACTCACTCTGTTCCTCTAGGAACTGGTTCCCAGTCACCTTGTTCCCCCTGAACACGTGACTTCCTCTCTTGACTTCACTCTAAGTCTTCTCTTTCTTCTCTTTCTCTATTGAATGTAGAAATTTTCTCACAAAATTTCACTCACCCCAACTCAGGTTAATGGAATACAATGAATTGTTGAAGAGAATAAAACCGAAATAACTTTCTAAAAGATTTACACAATTATCGTAGAAAGTCTTAAGAACTAAAATTGAGTTCTTCTTAATTTATATAGCTGTGATAAATCTTCAACGGTCTTATTCAGCTTCTTTGTCGTGGACGTAAGTTTTTAGGCATTATCTTCCACCTTCATAGCCGTTATGGACCATGTTAAGGCCACGTTCAATGAATCGTGTTTTGCACGGTTTGAATGAGTCTTCGAGTCTTCCACGATCTTTCCAGCAGCTCTTGACTTGGTCTTTGGCAGTTTAGGATATACGTTTGATGTGCGGTTAGCTGAGATCATGGCTCCTAGAATCTAGGACCTCAACCCATCAATTCAGCCACGCATCATCGCAATCTCTTCAACGTCTATTTTCCTGTAAACCATTAAAAAACTCAACTAATATTATGGAATCCAATATTCCATAATATTAGAATATTAATTCTACACAAAATAACTAAATATTCTATTTTCCTAAACAACTTAATTTTGGTTATTATAAAAGCAATTCTCCATAAGTTTATTTTAGGCAAAATAAAATAAATAATTAAATAAAACTATATAAATAATTACATGAAGAAAAACTAATTAAAAACTAAGTTAAAAAGTATTCATTTGTCATCATCAAATAACGAGTACAACAATGGGCATCTCTCTATTTAGACGACTCGCGTGTGGCCCATACTTCTCCAACCAATCAACGTCCACACATACATACGCTGGGTCAGAAAGGGGACCCAGACGGTCCCGAAGTTCAGCAGAGGTAGTAGAAGGTTGATCCTTCTCCTTCATCCTCGTCATCCTCATTGATCTGCAATCCTTCTAGACGGGCCGACTTCATTCTGATCATCTGAAGCCTCGAAGTCATACTCTGCTAAAGAGGTCAATATCTAATGGTTGGATCTCTTCCACTCTATCAATTTCCTCTACTCTCTGGAACTCTCCTAGTTGATTCTTCCATCTCAGAACTAGAGGAAGGGAGAATTAGTGAACGTCTTAGACGCGTCGTTTGCTTGACGCGCGCCAGATTACCCTGCAAAGGTAGAGACTGGGTCGTCGGAAACGGGTCGAACGTTCTTATTAAATAAAAGAAATATTTAGCCGAGATGGGCCCAACTCTAGAGATAGCGGAGGATGAAAAATAATCCGCTCTAGGGTTAGAGTCCTCCATGGGTTGGCCGGGGTTATTGGATGAGGTAAATGACACCATTTTATTTCAAAAGAAAAAAAAAGAATCAAAGAATGAAAGAAAGAAATGTAAAAAGGAGCAAGGAGATACCTGACTAAAGATTTGGACGGACTCTCTTCACCTTTTCTACAAGTCACGCCGCTCTCAGCAATGGTGAAGGTTAAAATCCCCAAAGTCAACTTCCTCCAACAAATAAGGAAAAGAATGCTCTTTTACTCAGAGCTTATCTCTCTAGAAATTTCTCTCTCCAGAAATTTTGCAAAAATGAAAGTGAAAAATGAAATGGAGGAGGGGTATCTATAGAGAGGTAAATACACTCCTCTCCCCAAAAAGTGTCATCACGCGTGTCAGCACCGTGTGGTGTACACGTCACTTCACTTACTTCTGGTTGGAGGAAAAGTCAGTTAAACACCTAAATTGTACGATGATTATCAGAAGTTACTCTCTGTAAAAGAGCTTTAATCAGACAAGACCCAGATCAAACCCCTTTTTGGGGCAAATGTTGTAACATATTAAAAGAGGACACGTGGTCCAGTCAAAGACTGCCACGTGGCCCAATGAATTGGTGACACGTGGCTCATCCTCCATATGACATTTGGCGGCATACAAGAGGATAGCTTGTGACCTCACCAAACTGAATAAAGAGGCCCAATTATCCCTTAAAGGAAGGAATAATCAGCCAAATCCCATAGAGAAGAGAATGATTGTTAAAAGGCTCAAGACAATGACACTATGACAAGTGTCACCCTCTCATTGCCCAACCAATCATATTCCTCTATTTTAGGATGCTCCTTTTTATGCACAAACACTATAAATAGCTCCTAAAAATCAGGTAAAAGGACGGCTCAACTACTCTCTTAAACTTACTCTGTCAAAATTCATACTCAGATTTTATCTCTAGAATACTGACTTAAGCATCGGAGAGGGAATCAAACCCAAACCTCCAGTTTGGTTTTCCCCTTTTGCAGGTTCGGAAGCAAAGCTACATCTCTGCATAAGCCTCCCAAAATTCATCAACCCTACACATGTCCATCATCCGGACAAACCTCGTTTACGAAAAGTTTACTGAAAACAAGTATGGTAATGGAAAAGGATTTTGTATCATTAACTTTGTCAATCATTACTATGGTAATGAGTAAATAATCATTTTATTACTACGACAAGTTACATATAATTATATTGAGCATTGGTCTTATAAGAGATCGTCTAATTTTAATTGTGGCATAAACCAAGCCCAATTGAAAAAGGACGATGAAACACATTTTAATATAGTGATGGACTTTTGAATAAAATGATGAGATTAAATTAGTCTAATTTTAATATAAAATTAGACCACATCTTTTAATAACTTTTGTTCTATTGATATGACTTTCATTTACTTTTGCCTATCGAACTGGGCGTAGAGTCATAATATTTTACATTTTGTAATGTGTTTTTGTGCTTAAAATTTTGCACTGGATCAAGAATTTTTCAATGGAGTGCAACTTCGACATCCAACTAACCAATTACTAATAATTGTTCATAAAAAGAATGGCAAAAAATATATAACTATGAGCGTTATAATAAGAAAGTACAAACTAAATCAACTGCTCCTATCAAAAAAAAAACTAAACAACTGCTAAAAGCAAAATGAATCGAACCCTCTTTTTAATTTGACAACAGCTCACTAAAATAACGAATTGAACTTTAATCGTGTAAAATAGTGCATGGATTAGCATCAATGGAATGTATACTTATGAATAGTATAGTGATCAACATTGATGAAATATTCTCCGAAATAATCATTCAAAAAATGTAAAGCTTATTTTTGAACCGAGAATCAAAGAAAAACATTCAAATTCTAAACGTAACAAAGAAAAAAATTCTATGTAATCTTACGAAATTTTGAAATATTAGATTTCATAAAAAAATTACTCATATTGTTCTATTTTTTTGAACCATTAAAATTTAATTTAGAATAAAAAATATGTTAATTTAGTGATTAGGTATCTAGGAATTAAGATATTTGAACATAAAATTAGAATCAATATTTTACTATAGGAAATTCCAAATGGGGGCCCTTAGGTATTAGGAATTCTCAGTGGTGGAAATTTCTAAAGAACTTTCCATTGGTAGCCCTATTTTACAAATTATTCCCACATATAGTATTAATGAAGAATATTCCGTGAATAATAAAGCATATTCCGTTAGTTAACCATTAAGACGATCACTCGCAAGTAAAAAGAGGTCTTTTGGGTCGTTTTTTGCCAATTTTGACATCAAAATCGAACGTTGAGGGCTAAAACTAACCCCCCTAAACTTAACTTTAAGAATCGATTTTGAGGTCGAAATTGAAAAAAAAAAACGATCCGAAGTGTCTCGTTTTGTGTACAAATATCCACTTTAATAGTTCACTAGTGGAATATATGGATTATTAACAAATATTTTTCGGTAAGGTTATGCATGGGAATAATTTGGGAAGCAGGGCTACCAATGGGAAAGTTTTTTTTTGAAATTTCCACCAGTGAGAATTTCTAGTACGAGGCTACCATTAAATTTCCTTTTACTATTCAATATAGAAATTTGAAGTCAAATATGGAAGATTAATTTAACCAAAATCCTAAGTCGATGGTTGAAGTTCTAATTATACCCTCCTTCATTGAGATTTAAGAGAATCTTGTTAGTAATATTATTAGAGTTATATCATATCTGATACTATTGTGATATTACGGCATGTTCTTTTGGACTGAATGAAATCAAGCAAAACTGATTTGGAATGAACTGGACTAAATTGAACTAAACTCAAGTAAACTAAAATTGTGAGACAGAAAAGCTTAACTGAATTGAAATTAATGGAGCTTATTGAACTGAAAAGAAATGTTTTTAAGTTTAATCTACTCCAACAGATCAGTACATGACCTAAGAGTCTAGTACAGAAGGTAACTTTAATGTTAATATAGGATATTATTAGGATATATTTACCAACTTAGGAGTCGGTTTGGAAAGTTATATACTCTATAAGAGATATTCTGAAAGTCCTTGCCAACAAGGATTCGAAGTTGTATAATTACATCATACATGATTGATTAATGAAAAATGGGGGCAGACCAATATGCGACATATATTAAGTACATGTAAAGAAAACTTATAGATGTGAATTTAACACCCTCATAAAAGGCGTTTTTAGGCTTGAAATGTAGATGCACACAAGTGTCCTCATAATAAAGCATGATTAGAGTGTGAAGAATTGTTTTATACTCTATTAATATAGATTGCTATGTTCTTAAAACCCCTAACTAAACATTCCCTCGCATGCAGTTGCCCAAACAAAAACTGGTCCGGGGTTTAGTTCATACCATGGGGTCGGAGCAAATCTGAGTGCATACAACCCAACAACTGTGGCTCCAATATAGTTCTAGGCCAATTATGGTTCAGGATGAGACTGAAAGCATGCAAGTAGGATGCTATGGTGGGCGCTTACTCTTAGTGGGAATGATAAACCAATAATGGGTGCCCAATTACAATGGTATATTTGTAATTATATAGCTAGTAAGGATAAAATTATATTTTTTTAAAGGTCACATTTATAGTGTTTTTAAGGTCTCATATAGTGTTACCAAAATTTACAATTCTCTTTCACAAAAATAATCTAATATCACATCTTTCTCTCATTTAGTTAACTATTTGGAACCTTAAAAACAATATATGAGACCTTAAAATTTCTATAATTTGTAAAATTATGAATGTGATTGGACAAGAAGGAATTAAACTAGATATAATTACACGACAAACTGGTTGAACCTGGGGGTAGGGATTATTGGTTTATCATTGCCCTTTATAATCTGGTGTCTCCATTTTCATCTTTCCTAACCATTCTGCTGTAGTTCCAGTCTTCATGAAATTGATTAGCTCAGGCCCTAACTTATATATTTTTTGCATCTTGCAAAATTCATTTTTAGATTTCAAAAAGTTACCTTATGTGCAGTAGGTTGGAAAATTTAGTTGACCGAGTGGGTAGGTTACCCACATCAAATGCAGAATTAAAATATATCTTTTTTTGTTGCAAAGTTGGATTCCACTTATTATAAATATATATGGATCCAATTATCAATTAGTGGTGGGTTATTTATCCATTGGGTAGAAGTATCATTGTTCGGAGTAGGTGATATAGCTAGATTATGTTTCAAGTATATATATGGATCAATTATCAAGGAGCTGAGCCGGTAATGAAAAGATGATGTAATTTTCATTGGGGTTAAAGTGGTAAGAAAAGATCGAGAAAGAAATGTTGGAGAAATATGTGAGACCAATGAATGGAAAAGTAAGGTAAAATGGAGAAAATTGTATAAACAAGAAAGAAAAATATTCTAAGTAAGACAAATGAAAAGACATAAAAATGAAAAGTATGACAAACAAAAAGAAATAAAGCAGCATATCTTTAC